>LPNX010372527.1:30422-90901 GCA_001517045.1 Pseudotsuga menziesii | reverse complement strand
TGAGAATGAGATAAGTACTGTTGGTTTTTAAACTGAGATTCGTACATTGTAAATTGTGCACGAGAAATTTCTGTAGTTGAAAGAGAAATTTCTGAGTTTTCCCTTTCTAATAAAATATCTTCTCTCTCACTGGTTTTCCCCAAGGTGTGGGGTTTTTCCAGGGTCAAATTTAACCAAAATACTGTGTCTTAAATGTGTTTTACAGTCTGCTGATTTTTAGTTAATTTTCCGCTGCAAAGTTTACTTAGTTACGGTATATCAGCTTACAGAGACATGAAATTTACATGCATGTGATGTGTGTTTGGTTTTATGAATGTTGAAGACTGATATCAGAGTTCTACTAAGTGTTTGGGCTGAGTTTAGCTCAGATTTCAATAGAACTGAACTGCAACTGAGTTGTAACTGAGTGCTGGAGTAATGAGGGGGGGTGAGGTGGCTCATCCTCCCTTGTAATGATCACCCAACCAATAGATAACCCACACTTCAACCAAAAACGGATTTGACCAAAGAGGCAAATTTCTGACTGATAGTTCGACTGCTACACTTTGATACTTGATCTAAAAGTGATTGATATTGATTGGAATCATCATAAATGCCCCTTGCCATGTAATTTAGCCTTTTATTTTATTCAATTTAGCTAATTTTGGAGAGTTTTTGATTTTCTCCAAAATATTCATTTTTAATATTTTAATTAATAATTTCTCTGTAAATGACTTTTTTGAAAAATTATTAATTATGAGGTTGAATGAACTTCTGAAACTTGGAGATAGCTGGCTGGCTGATCATTGATGATATTTAGCTTAAGGTTAGAGCCTTCAATCATTGAATTCGGGTTTTGGATGACTGACTTATTACAAAATTAAAATTTCCATTTAAATTATGGATAAATTTAATTAAAAATTCAGGAAAAATTAAAGAAATTAAAAAAACCAAAATTTGACACGTCCGGTAAAATTTTTTTGGAATTTTTTCTAAGGGTCCTAGTGACTTAGGACATGACCATAGTCTATTCTAGTATTGTCTAGTAGGTTTATACATACTTAGTTGGGCTCTAATAACCCCCCAAGGCCCATAATTCAAAATCGGGCATTCCAACTTTGGAGGATGCGGGAGAAAACCTCATCGATTATACTCGGCTATAGGAAAAACATAATTGACAAGGGAAAAAAACTCCTTGGAATACCTTAGTTGAAATTCTACGTCTTAGGAGACCAAACTACTCAAAACACCCTACTAGCACATTTTATTACAAACCCTGCGGGGCCATGGTCATAATTACTTAAAACAAAAATTGACTAGCCAAAATTGGCTAGGCACAAAGGCAGATCATCTGATACACTGGAACACAAACATTTATCATGTTTGTCAAATTCCTTAGCTAATCCAACTATGGTACAAATAAGTTGGTAACAAGAGGATCGTTGTAGAATTAATTAGAAAACCTGTGGTGTGCGTTTTTTCATTGTTACTTTTCAAGCAAGCAGTAAAATTAACCCCTCATTGATTTCTCGATTGAGGTCCACTTGGATCGAAAGAGATTCCTGGAGGGTCTTTTTTTTAACAAGAACATGCCCTTAAAATTCCCTAAAATTTACAAGACTCCGGTGTGTATGCTCTGCACTGGGCTGCGGTTCGTCCGATCAGTCAAGCTGCATCAAAAGCAACGCGAGTGATTAGAATAATTAGGATTTTCTTTCCCCAATTAACCACCTCAAGCGAAAATCCAATGCCTTGTTTAAACCGTAAATAGAGGCAAAATACCCAAAGGAAGTGGGAACTACTGGACATTGACCTCGAGGCGTCGATCTCTGTTACATCCTAGCGGGTGTATTATGAACACAGTCTCGGAGACTCCATCTAGCCTACACATTCCTTGCGGGTAGCCGTAGCGGTTGTTACTTTTGGACATACTCCAAGTACCCCCCGGGTATATCTGGAGTCTCCTTGCCTAATTTAATTCACTCATCTTTTCACATTAATTTAAAACGTACCAAGATACAATTGCACAACATTCACTCTAGCACTTGCAAGCACTCTCAATTATTTTCGACTCCATTTAAAGGCACTGGTCAACTGTTTATTTCTTTCAATCTATATGTGATTGGGTGTCATATCGTGCTTATTTGTGTTTGTCTCATCATGTTATCTGTTATTTACAATTGTTAAGTCAAAACTCCTAAAAAACTTATTCATTTAATTCTATCATCATCTAAGTAACCAGCTTTAGTAACTTATAGGGTCTACCCCCCTTGGCTTCGTTAGGAGATTGCCTAAACAGAGGAGTTAAGAACAAGGTGACAGCCTTGACTAGAGACTTGCCCCCAAGGACACACCTAGTGGCTTGAAGATTTCTGCCACGTTTCCCACCAGGTGTGTGAAAGACGGCAACATAGCCTAACTTCCATTACAATAAAATACTTGTATATATTTTAGAGCTAGCCTCAGGTGGGGTAAACAAATGACAAAAACCCCACTAAAGCTAACAAACACCTAACTAATCATAAAATAAAGTGGTCAATTGTCACATGTACAGTACATTAGATACATAAGGCCAAAAGAGAGGGGGTGCTTCCATTAAGCAAGGGAACAAGTGCCAAGAGATGATGCCACACGGCCCCCAAAGGCCTCTTCAAAGAGAGCTACTCCAACAAGCAAAGTCCACAAAGCAACCAAATCTCCACATATTAATCAATCCAATATCTGGAAGACTCCAAGTGCAAAACGTCCTCAAAATAGTAGTCAAATCTCCAAGAGAAGGCCCTAGAAGAGGGAAGTTTTTGTCCACAAGTGATAAATAAGAGTCTCCAATGTGATCATAAGCCAGTGCTCCATCAAGAGATGTCCACTTAGCATCCTATTAGGACTTGGCTCCATAAAGATAACCCAAAATTTACTCCAAATATGCACAATCTCCTACAATAACCTTCCCAAAGAGGTATGGCTCCGATAAATAGATCTCAACTAATGGGCAAGTCATCAATCAATATGCAAGAGGCCCTTCAAATTGTTGACGTCTTCCACAAAAAGGCATAACAACTCATCAAAGGTGGCTTCTCCAAGAACGAAATCTTCTCCAAGCATGGTTCCTTATAACAATGGCCATGAAACTATCTCAGATCCCTAAGGGTCAGTAACGGCCTCCATAAAGGTCGAGTGCTTCCTTATAAATAAGCATTGAACCTTCAAAATGGGATTGATCCTCTTCCAATCACTTACTGCAAGGGATACCTCAAGCTTGTGGCCTGTAATTCATAATTCGGACTGTTACTGCTTGTTCAATGGCTGAAATATGCCCAACATTAGAAAAATGACCCCTCGCTGCTGGAGTATGCCCAGAATGGTGAAGAAGCTGTTTATTTGGGCAAAAATATGGTCAGGAGTCGAGGTTCTACGGTTGTCTTGTCCACAAAATTACCTGGAATGCTGTCTTAAGGCTGCTTACGTGGCTGCAAAGTGCCCAGGACTCACCAAAACTTGGTTTTGCTGATGCTGTTCATAACTAGATCAGGGATTGGGGCTGCTGAGGGGCTTAAGCCATGCCCAACATTAAGATCTAGGGCTGCTGCCACTCCAATGACACCCAGAACTTGCTCAATTTAGTTCTTTTCATCTCTGTTCATGCTTTCTGTTACAATTTATGAAAGCTTCACTACCTATTGACTTATTAATTAAACTTTTACATTTTAAATTTTAGTAAAACAAATCATTATTAATATTTTAAACATATGTATATAATATTTTTACATTCAAAAAATAGATTGTTTCTTTATTACTAAGTCACAGTGGTTGATGAACATTGGAATTTGACTTGTTTAGAGTTAATGTTGTCTTGGTTGACAATCAAATACCACCCACCATAGCGTAGCTTAATATCTTTCTTCAAGGACGTTGCAACGACTTCCATTGTCGCAAATATGTCATTCTTCAATATAAGATTTGAAGTTATTTGTGCCTCCCTTGGAAATTTGATGGCACAATTGAGTCTCTAAATATTTATGACCATTGATAATGACTTGATCTTGTTACGTAAATGCTAAAGAGTTCTGTACTCATATTAATTGCAAATTTTTAATATAGCCATAGATGCCATTGAAATGCAACATACCTTAAATATGTGTCCATTGATTTAAATGCAATATGGTTTAGTTTATTGGGTATTGACTCATATCACTCACATCTCAAAAGCTTCTACAATCACTAATCAATAGCCATTGTAGGTGACAATTCGGGGACATTGCCACCTCGTTGCTCTTGTTACAATATATTATGACAACAGTAAATCTGCCTTCTTATATTCTAGATATGTGTTAATTAACTTTAACGAATTCAGCTGAATGTCATGTCAACTCAGCATGTAGAATTAGTGTTAGAATCTACTTAATAAATAAGATAGCATAAGCTCAAATTCATATCTGCAAGTACACAATGTTTGGATTGCCAGTATATATATATATTGACGAAGTACAAGTGTCAAGTACATAACAGCAACATATCACAAGCTGGTACAAATCAAGCTATCCAGATTCCAAATCCTAGCTAGGGAAATCATAAGAAAACCCTAGCCACCAACTTCTATTTAGGAATCATTCCCAATTAAAGCTAGTTACTCCAGCACTCATATCGCACAAGTGTGCCACCAAATACATCACGTCACATGATAACTATTATTCCAAGCAAGATTTAGCACCAAGCTCCATAAAGCATGACATCACATCAAGTTCCAAGTCCTCCAAGCAAATCATCTCACCATGCTTAAGGTCTACACACTAGCACTCCCCTTTTTTAGAGTTTACAAACCCTAGCACTAGCGTCCAAGTCTTCATGTCCATTTTAGGGTTTGAGTCTTCAAACCCTAGGTATCAACTCGTGCATCAACACAAGCACCAAGACCTCATGGAACATCAAGAGTACGATGAACAACTCTTCTTCCAAGCAAGGCACTGCATTAAGCTGAAGACTTCTTTAGCTAGTCTCTCCGTATTTTACCCTAGCCTCCATGCATCACACAAAAACAAGGTTGCAATATCATCCAAAGCATTAACTTTTCCCCTCATGTCTTCATCTTCAATGCATTGAAGTGCTTTTTTTCCACCTTGCATTTCTTCTTCTAGGGGGAGAATATCAAGATTACAACAACATACACCTACTTGTCATTGAAATTTCGTTTCTTGGAGACGATCATTAGACGTGTTACCCCCTTGTTTGCATAGGGTGTCCACTTGAGTTTTCATGAGGAATCTTGGACAACCTTTGTGTGAAGGAAACATATTTACAATAAAACACATCAGTCAATGTTCTGAGCACACTCTAGGGAAATTTGTACTGCGGAAGGAGCTTTAAATTTCTGTCCTGGGCCAATCTTGTAGATGGGGACAATAGTAGCAGCAGTTTGGAAACCTTCTGGGCCGAGATAAGCTAGGCACATCTTTATTTCATGACTGCAATCCTACAAGGCTAATCAAATCCAGGGTGATAATGCAAGGCTACTAAGATGACGTCCAAGGCAAAAAGTTGAGATAGTGAATGTTACGGCCTGCATGTCTCTTACTATTCAGTTGCTCTGTTAAACTGAAGAACCTGCCCCTGTTGTAGCAATCATGGAATGAACAGAGTACATGGTTCATGAGTTTCAACAATCATTGAAATACTTTTGGTAGCCCAATTATGTGCTCTTTACTGGCAATGCTTGTTCCAAGTAAATGTTGTGGTGTTTTATGTGAAAAGAGTGGTCAACACCTTGCTTCAGATGCTACCAGTGACATTTTTCACTCTCCAGACCATTACTTGTAGCAGTTTCCAGCCTATTGAAGCAGCAGCTAGAGTGTGCACTTGTATGGGTGGTCACTTGGAGTTATCTGGGACTGTTATGGAGATTTCTGGGTGATCTATGGTGTATTGCAGACCTTCAAGAAAAGTTATGGGCTATTCCTAAAGCCATTGCAGCAGTAAACAGGCCTTTAGCAAATTATGGGCATTTGTTTTGACCTCAAACTAGCATATTAATAGTTGGATAAAAAAATGCATAGTATTGCTAGCAAATGCAAATTGCAGTCTCATCATTTGAAACTGTAACTGGGTTTGAGACTGCCAAGACGTATACTTCCCTTGGGACTATATCGAGGCACTTCCGATGCTTGAGAGATGCAGTTGTGGATCAAATTTGTGTGTCAGCAAAAGTTTGGGTAAAGGAAAAGTGCATTGATCTAGTGAAGGTGCTCCAGAGCATATTCTCAACCTTGCACATGATAAGTCAGAAATTAAGCGCCAAGTTCATACAGTTATTGTCAAGTTTGTTGAACCAAGGACTTTGATCTCTTGCAGTTGCATATAAAGAAGTTCTAGAGGGCAGAAAAGAGAGTCCAGGAGGACCCTAGCATTTTATTGGATTGATGCCTCTTTTTGATCGTCCATGCCATGACAGTGCCGAAACAATAAGAAGGGCTCTTAATCTTGGTGTAAATGTCAAAATGATCACAGGAGATAAATTGGATATTGCCAAGGAAATAGGTCGTCGACTGGGCATGGGTACAAATATGTATCCATCATCTTCTTTACTAGGTTAGAATAAGGACGAATCAATTGCAGCTTTTCCAATTGGTGAACTGATAAGGAAGGCTGACGGTGTTGCTGGTCTAAACATTGTCTGTCTATAGGAGGACTGGACCATGCTGTTTGCTTTTGTACATGTTGACGAGATTATTCTTGTCATTTCCAAACCAAAACCTTTTTCTCTGCACATGATGTGGCCTGGGGGTGTTTTTTTTCATTCATGCTAGAATCGGCCAACACAATGTGCGCTCTTCATGGGTTTGTCCACTTCAATTAATGGCGTGGCATTTTATCGAAGCTGTTTCAGAAAGTTGTCCATGTTGCCGGGTTTCTCGAAGCCGTGGGCCAAGTTTTCTCTCTAATTGGTGCTTATATCCAGCATGGAGGAATCATGGAGTATGGATCCCACCCTTTGCACATTTATTTGTGGAAGACTCTAATGGGGTCGCCCTCATTTGCATTTTGATCACCCTCATTTGCATTTCGATCCACTGTGTTATGCAATGATGCCTTGGACTTGGGTTATATTAATTGATCTTGATCGAAGTTTTCGGATGACAGAAGGTCTTCAACTGGTACATTGATCATTGGTCACCTTATGGTACATTGCACTTATACCCAAGAGGTTTGGTCTATGGTGAGAATGCATTTTAAAATTGGCCATTCATGGAATAGTTAGTCTTTGCATCTGCTTAATTGTTTTCTCTTGTGGATAGACGAGGTCTATTTATGCAAGGAGACGCCTGCTTTTGTGTGTTGGGAGGGGTGGAAAGCTCACAACAGGGTGTTATTCGAAGGGAGATTTAAGTTGGTGAGGGAAGTTAGCGAGCGAGCCATTGGAGGGTTCATGGAAAGCCTGGGAGATAAGGAAGGCAGTCGGGCACATCCTTTAGACTCTGAACGCATTGCTAAGGTCCCTTGTTTTAGATTGCATTGGCCTGTGGGATTCTTTAATGGATGTCTTAGGAGCTTGGATTCAAATGTGGGGCAGTAGCGTTTTTAAAACTCAAGAAATATGCTTTTAGCCTAAAGCTTAACATTGGTCAAGGAACAAACTAACAAGGTGAACTGCTAGCATTATGGCTATTGCTTGATTTTTCAAGAGCTATACACATCTCACATCTCCAAGTAGCGGGTGACTCCAAGATGGTTATTGGATGGGCACTACAGGAATGCAATTCGCAAGTGAATTTTCTTGATGGTGGGAAGTAGAAAATTAGAAGTCTCCAAGTTCAATTTGATGAGATTTCATTTCTCCATATCTACAGAGAATTCAACATTTCTGCAGATCGACTGTTAAAGCAACCATTAGAGGTGGATGAAGGTACTACATTTCTTAAGTTGTTGCAAGACTATGTGGTTATTGTTGAAGGTTCCATTTCAAATTTCTGAAATTTTCTTTGGCGACTGTAGCGGAATGTTCAGGATGTTGCTGGGGGTCTATTAGTATTGGAACAGTGCTATTTTTGGATCAGAAAATAGATTAGTTAGTTTTGAAAATGTTCTTATTTTATCATTTAGTAATGAATCCTTTGTGGTTACTGTGTTTTATCTCAGAGGCTCTGAATATGTAATTGAGGAGAAAGTCTGCTTGGTGCTGTGAAGAGAACATGCGTAGTGTTTTCTTACTGTAAAATTTTTGTAAATTGTGATCTTATACTTAATATATATTATTTTATTTTATTTTTTTTGAAAAAAGAAAGTCTTCAATTGGTACCTTTAAGAGGTCGCTGGTGTTGATGTTTTTCCAGTTTGCAACATCGGGCAGACATTCTCCTTGATTGGTCATGTTGATTTGACCAAGGGGGAATGATACATTGACTCACAGGGCCATGCTGATTTGGCTAGCAGTGAACGGCCTAGGCAGAGTCTTTCTCCTATTAGCCATGCTGATTTGGCTAAGAGTGAAAAGGCTAGAGATGCCCTCACATTGTTGAAATTTTTCTCATTCCCCAACCCGGTTTCAAGCCACCATTTTCATCATTGTTTAATGCCCAACCCATTTTACTTTCAGCTGCAAATAAGTTCATTTTTCTCATAAACAATATTGACTGAAACACATGAAGAATTTTACAACTTTTAATGAGCAATAATAAAAACACAATCACACATTAAAATTCAAACTCAGAAATTTTTGATCAATTGACCCAGGCAAAATCCCAACCTCCGAGGAAAACCTATTCTTGAGAGAGAGAATTTTATTTCTTTTATAAAATTAAAGTACAACACAAAACAGAGAAAAACTTATCTCCACCACAGTGCTCTGCAAGTTGAAGAAATTCAGAAATTTTACAGTAAAAAATTTCTGCCAACAAGCTACCTTGAAAAATGTGCCATACTGACTTTACACATTGTCTTGATTTTTGTGCCCACTGCTGTACCGTATGGACTATACGGACCTTGATTTCTGTGCCCACTGCTATACCCTATGGACTGTACAAACCTCAATTTTTGTGCCCACATGCTATACGGACAACCTCGAAATTTGTGCCCAGAAAACTATACGGGCTGCCACAAAATTCATGCCCAGACCTGTCTTGAAATTCATGTCTGTTGTACGGAGAAACAATTAATGCTGCTGTACGGACCTTGAAATTCGTGAACACAAATCTGCATTGGGATTCGTGCTGTATGGAAATGTATTTATTGCTGCTGTACAGTCTTGGGAATCGTGCCCACTGTTGCTCTCTCTCACTCTGCAATTTCTCCTTTTTCTCTACTCTCCAAAACTCATGGATGAAAAATAATTAGTCTCTCATGCATTCCCTTGCCTTTTTAGTGCCTAAATGAGGAAGCTGAATGGTCATCTAATCCAAGGGCCCACAATGATTTAGATGGATGGATAAGATTAAATGCACATTTAATTCTCACCAAAGCATTGTTGAAATCTGCTATTGCATAGTGTCAGATATGAGCTTTTCTAAAGGACTGAAATTTCGGCCATGGAAGAAATTTGATTTTTTTTGGGGGGTTCATATGATCTTCATCTTCCAAGTTTGACAGGCTGCACGTGTGAAAGTTTGCAAGCTGCATGCGTGATTGGATTTGACTGTAGTGTTTGATTGCATAATTTGATAGGTCGTACAATTTGATAGACTGGACATGTGGGTTGACCGGTCTTCAGATTTCAGACGTCTTCTCAAGATGGTGATCGGTCTTAGAGTAGAAGACATGTTGGATGGTGCTACACATTTAAGATGCTGGAAGACTGGGATAATCTTCATCTTGGATGAAAATGAGATTCAAAATTATGTAAAAGAAGATGTCTCAAAACCAGAAGATGATGAGGAGAAAACCAAGCACAAGAAGAATGAAGCAAGGGCTAAGAGGCTCTTAATAGATTCCATAAAGGATCATTTGATTCCACACATTGTTGAGTTGAAAACTACCAAAGTAATGTTTGATGCCTTGGTGGGATTGTTTGAGAGTAAGAATACCAACATGAAATTAGCCTTGAGGAATCAGCTCCGTTGTATCATAATGGCCAAATCAGATTCAGTTGCCACTTATTTTACGAGTCTCCCAGTCGAGAGATCAACTTAAGGCCATTGTAGACACCATTGATGATGTAAAACTCATTACAGTGACTCTTAATGGATTTCCTTCTTCATGGGATCCATTTGCTCAAAGCATTTGTGGACGGGCTGAGTTACCCAAGTTTTATCGGCTATGGACTGATTGTGTCCAAGAGGATGCTAGATTATCGTTCAAGAACAACTTGCAAAGACCTTAGAATGAGGAAAATCAAGCTCTTGCAGCTCATGCAAGAAAATGAAAAGGAAGAAGAATTTTTAAGAAGAAAAATACAGGTGGAGGTTCAACTCCAGTTCAAGAACAAAAGAAGAAGGATCTTTCAAAGATCAAGTGCTTCAATTGTCATACATTTTGTCACTATGCTTTTCAGTGTCCTTAGAAGAAAAGGAAGGGAAAGCATCATGCATCAACAGCTGATGTTGACGGGTATCCGCCATAGAAGAAGACAAAAGAATCTAAATTTGATGAGATTGCAGTTGAACTTCGGAAATAATATTTCTTTGTCTCCGCTCTTATAGGCACTATTACAAACAATAGTGATACATGGTTGGTAGATAGTGGTGCTCTAGGCACATGATAGGTTGCTGAGATTCTCTTAGAGATTTGACAACGAAGGACTCAACATTACAGGTTGAACTTGGAGACAGTGGCAAGTATACAATAAAAGGAGTTGGGATAACATCATTTCAACTAGATTCCAGAGATACTCTACACATGGGAGATGTATTGTTTATACTAGGACCGAGGAAGAACCTGCTCTCCATCTTAGCATTGGAGGATAGAGGTTACATAGTTGCATTTATAGATGGTATGGTTCTTGTATGGCCTAAAGGATCTAACATTGACTCAACAGGAGTGATTGGTGTTCACTGAGGGAGGTCTGTATAGATTGTTAGGATGTTTGGCCCAGGCATTGGTACATGACAATATCAACTTATGTGAGTTGTGGCATCATATATTTGCTCACTTGCATTACAGAGCTTTTCTAACATTAAGGAGAATGGTTACAGGTATTCCATAGCTCTAGGTAGAGCATGAGAGTGTTTGCAGGGGTTGTACACTTCTAAATAATACCAAGGGATCTTTTCCAAGCAATGATAGATGATCCAAAGAGATCTTGGATATATTGCATTTGGATCTTGTGACATTCATTGATGATTTCTCCCAGAAGATATGGATCTTCGTCATGAAGGCCAAGGATGAAGTCTTTAGCATGTTCCAGGAGTTCAATGCACAGGTAGAGAACTTGACAGGGAAGAAGATTAAAGTTTTAAGCTCAGATTATGGAGGAGAGTATACTTCCAATGACTTCGGTGATTTTTGTTGGTATTTAGTTATTACTGAGAGGGGGGAGGGTGAATCAATAATTACGCAAATATGTACAATTTTAATTTAAGCAGATTTTCATAGATTTAAACTTTTTAACATTCACAATAATAATCAGAACAATGCAGAGATTCTTGAGAGCAGATGTATATCTATAAATATGTAAGTGTAATTACATCAGCAGGAGACAACATTCTCCAAACATGAGCACCCACTCATTTTAGATGTTAACATGATTTCAAGTACAATCTGCAACCTGCGGCACTGACCTGCAACAACTTCTATATGCGTAATAACCAACTTGCGATCTTCAGGCTTTGACATGAACAAATATCTGTTTGTTTACGTAAATTGTGACTTGCGACTTCAAGCTTTGACCTATGGAAGAACCACGTTCTCTTGTTATGGAAGTTACAACTTTCGTTTGTTCTCCAACATCCACTGGAAGGAGGCTGTGACCACTTGCTCCTTGCGCCGTCCGACCTCCCTGATATGAAATATGATTGTATAGAAATATTGCAAATAGAGAAATACATTTTCTTCAAACTCCACAACTGCTGCAATCTTTTGATCTGTATCTGCGTCAGACAATTGCCCAAAATGCAATGTGTGAAACCAACTGTGGTTTGCATCTTTAACTTTGGCAACTGCTGCAATTTTTGTGTTACCAACTAGGTTGCATTCAGTTGGACTTTCAAGTGAGTCTCCAAAGATGAACAAGTACTTGTTTAAAATTTGAGTTCAAAAGTCCATTCAAGCCTTTCTAGACCCCCTATTTTTTTTACCACATGTTCATACCCTACGAGGAAGTTGTAAAAATGTACTAGCATGGGTTTTTTGTGAAGGACTTGTCTTCCTAGGACTTAAACATCAATCTGGGTATTCCAAGGTTTTTTTCCTTGTTAATTATATGTTGTTGAATAAAAGACTTATGATTTTCGACTTTTACACCTACTCCAAAGTTGGAATGGTTGTTTTGGTGGTTAGGCCTTAGGATGTATTAAAGTTCATGTGTCAATGTATATGAACATGCTAGACATTAATTTTGAGTCATATGTGTTGAATTTTACTGGTTAGATGACTTTTAATATCAGTAATAAACTTCAATACATGAACATATAAAAACTTAAGTAAATTTTAAACTGTAATAAAACATAGCAACATAACTTTCATCTTTATCAACTTAATGCTCTGCTGGTCACTGCGTTAATTTTAATCCTTTGCTGGTCACTGCGTTAAAGTTGATCATTGATATGTTTCACAGAATGTCATATACAAAAAAAATAAATAACATGTACAGAAAAATAATTCTCAAATAAACTACAAATAAACTACATAGTATTACTATGTTGGAGAATCATAACCATTATTGGATCCGCCTTATACTCAGATAGTTCTGAGTTTGATCTTGTCATTGAAAGGACAAGTCAAAATTGGTTAAACCGTATACGCACCTTGAGAGAGATAGAGCTCAGGTAAAAGTAAACCGATCTTCAATCAAATTATCAGCGGACACACAGTCACACTACTGACACAGTGTAGCAGTCAATATATACCATCATTGTAGCTAAAAGATCTTGGAGTCTGCTATGGATAACCCAATACATGGAGTAGACTAAGTATGCAGGGGTGGCCATGGGCTATCCAATTCGTGGATCAAATAGAGCGTGGAGGGATCACGTTGGGAAGGTACCGACAACCACCAGTTGGAGCCAACAAACATAGTAGACACGAATCAGTGGAGTCACGTGCGGGTAGCAACTGATAGATAAGGAAGATCCGGAACCGGATGGGCAGCCGACAAAATAGAAAACCCAGATCAGTGTGGGCAGCCGCAGAGGAAAAATGCAGGCAGTCGGTAGAGAAAAAAACATGTGAAAGAAAAACAACAGACAACTCGTGAAGGAAAAACGACAAAGAAAAAACACAGCTTGTAAATAAACACATCGCAGAGGTCGATTCACAGAGAGAGATCAAGCAGAGCCCGTGAAAGATAAAAACACAGAGAGAGATCATGCAAAGCATGTGAAAGATAAAAACACATAGAGAGATCATGCAGAGCCCGTGAAGGATGAGATCACAGACAACCGTGAAAGAACATGTGAAGGTAGGTGGAGAGGCTTTTAAAAGATTTTATGATAACATAAAAAATAACCTCATCTATTTATAATGTTAAATGGTGTAATGGATTCATGTTGAGGTCCACAATAACCATAATTAAGTGACCAAACCATAAAATAAAAATGTACCAATAATATTAATAATCCAAACCATAAAGTAAATAATATTAAATAATCCAAACCATAAAATAATAGTTTGACCACTAATCGTATTATAAAATACTCAAAACAATAATCATAAAGTAAAGGTCTTAAGATGAGACTAAAAAAATTCTTTATTAAAATCACCGCCAAGCGAGACACCAAATTGGTGTATGAGACCCCTTTGTTTGTGGGACAAGGGACCCCCATCTGCACAGTGATTTAACTGCTAAAGTCTACAGAGGTGTACGTACACTACCCCCCTCTGGATTTGAACCCGTGACCTCCTAAGAGGAAACACATGCTCTTAACCATTAGGCCCACTAATAAGTCTATAAAATAATTAATTAAAGAATTTATAATAAAATCATAAAATGAAAGTCGAAAGGTCCAACTTAAAGTGAAAAAGTCCAAAACCATAAGTGGGTTAAAGGGTCTTTTTAACAAAACATAAGGAATTTATAATAAACCCATAAAGTGAAAGTTTAAAGGTAGACCATAAGTGGGTTAAAGAGTCTTTTTAACAGAACATAAGGTAACCATAACAATACAAGGTCCAATGGTTTTTAATGGTTTTTAATAAAGAATTAGGTAAGTATACTCTATAAAGTAGGAGTCATCATAATCAAAGGTGAACACAAGTGAGAGTGCTAGGACCAAGTAAGAATAGGACCATGAGTCAACAACCACAAGATCAAAGTGAACCGTAAAGGTGGACAAGCATTCAAATAGGACCAACAAGACCAAAGACTTTTCTCTCTCTCAAGGTACATAGTTTTATATATTTTGTCATCACTGTATAAGGGGAAGATCCAAACGGATGGTACAATCCTTTTGTCCTTAACATTGCTCTCATATGGGCTAGGTGCTAGGGACATCATCAAGGGGTGGCTAGTCCCTTGAGAAGCAGTCTGACAATAACCGATTAGGAGAGGGGACATCATTATATTCCATTCTTAATGAATGGCTTTCAGCTTGTTGTAGGTACAACAGATCACATGTTATTCAAAACATGAGAGCCCAATTACACATGCAAAGGTAACTGCTTCAAGTCCTTTGATCATTTTTGGCCCCTATCACATTTGTTGTGGTTTCTTTGTTTTCTAACTTATCCAAAATTTTGAAATCTATGAGTGATTTTTGTATTTTTAATGAAGTTGCGGGGAACTATCTTTTAGTCAAATTGTCTTACCCCGCAACCCTCATCTTGCAACCTGTAACTTGCGGATGGAAGGATTTTGAAGTCTGATTTTTCCAAGATTTTCATCCTGCAACCCGCATCCCGCAACTTGCGGGTTGCGGATTACAGGAGAGATTAATCAAACTTTTGACTGTTTTGTGATCCTGTATCCCGCATCTCGCATCTGCGGAATGTGGATTGCAGGACAGCTAAATAAAATTTAAAATTGGATCCCGCATTCCACAGGCTTAATCTCAACCGCTCATTTATCTTAATCTTACAGTCCTAACGGACTCGGGAAAATCTATATATATTTTGGTCGTTTGCGATTTCTTTATAATTTTTTACTGCTGTAAATTGTTGTGCGGTGTTAAATTCCTTGCGTTTTTACCAGTCGACATTATCACTGCTCGGTCTGATTACAGGTTAGTATTTAAGTCGTTTTTCTAATTCAAATTGCTTACTGTTGTTCTGGGTTAAATTTCTTTAATTCTAGGTTTACGCTTTTAATAGAATATTTCAACTCTAAGATGTCTCGAATTACCCGATGCAAGAACCTTCAGAAGGATATGCTGACGAAGGACCCAAATTTTGGCATCTTTTCTAATACTAGTGGCAGAGTCAGTGAAACCTACCAAGTAGATTGGTCTAGGATATATTCTATTTTCGACAACGATGACCTTTCGTAAATACAGAGTGACCAACTCGCCTACCTGAGAATTAGGGATTCCGGTATCCATTCCGTTGCTGCTAGACCTGCTATTCTCCCTTACAATGACGCAGTTAAATGGATTATTGAAAACGCAAACCCGAAAGATCGCTCTTTCAATTGCAACACAGGGTTGCAGCTCACTAACTTTTGTCTTGAGACCTTCGTCAAAGCTTATGCTCTCAAGCCGGTCAGACAACTCCTTAACGCTGACTTCGTCGAAGCCTCTAAGTCTAGATATAATTTTGATGAAATGCTGAAATCCTGGATGAGCAATCTCGACAAGTTTTCTCAGAGGAAGGATGACCGTTACCCCTTTGATTGGTTCAGGGAACCCTACTCTATACTAGCAGCTATGTTGTGCAGACTTTACAGTCTCCCCAATTGCTCCTATTATAAAGCTTAATGGGCCCCAATAGCTCATCACATTCTTACTATAGGAGAATCCCTCCCATGGGCGTCCATTATTTCTCTAGAACTCAAGACAACTATACAAGACTATCAAAAGGCCACTGCCAAGAAGAAACCCAATTTCTTCTTCTCGGCCTTCATTGTTGATGTATTTTGTGTTGAGTTCCATTATCCTAATTTGGGATGGAACTAGATCTTACCAGCCCCACCTGTACACATTTACCATGCATAATTATGGGATACCAACAATGTGACCAGGTTCTACGAAATTTGTGAAAACTTTCTTGGCCGTATTCATTTTCTAATCTTTAAAAGGGAAGCTCCAACCTTCTCGCCTGAAGCTAAGAACCTTATTGCTAAAATGGGAGATTGGTACGTTGGAGAATTATTTGCATATATTAGAATCTGGGGCAACAATACTGCCCATATGTTACCCAAAGTTGTACCTAACAGGTTAGTTATTGAGGATATATCCTTCCAGACAGTGACATAAGGAGTTTACAAGAAGCTCGCTGGACCAAAAAGAAGAGTTTGGCCCAAGTTCCCTCAAAACCTTGGACCATTGAGCATACCAACTTCGACTTGGGCTGCGGAGCTTAGTGACCACCTAGTTTCTCTGAAACTAGGTTTTTCCAGCAAAAGGAAACATGACCCCAAGGGGTGGGTTGATGGTCATCTGAGGCAGAATCATTTCAAAGCAGGTTATATTCATGAAGAAGTACCAGATGACCCTATTTACCAAGGAGTTGATACCTTTTCTGAATTTTTAGCCAGAGCCAAAAGCAAAGATGAACAAAGTCAAATCATATGCTACTAGAAGGAAATACGAGACAGGGTCCGACGTTACAGAGCAATGGAGTTGGATATTTTGGAAAAGATGAGAAAAGACAAAGAAGAGAAGGAGGCTCAAGCAGCTAAAGATTCTTTGGTAACACCAAGCTCAGCTATGGATAAAGGTAAAGGTCCTATGGAGGATGTCCCATAGGCATTAGTTGCTCAACATGTCAAAGCCTTGATACATACTTCTCAACAGTTTAAACAAAAGCTGACAAAGACGACTTCTGTGCTAGACACTCAGGAAGTTGCAACTACTCACGTTGTTACTGATAAACAGGTAAATGCTACATCCACTTCAGCATGTGATGATTAGGTGACGACTGATCTTAAGCCATTTACAGGTCTAAAAGTTCAGGTCCCCTCCTCTCCAATTCATACCATAGATTTGACCAATTCTGATACTGAAGAAGGAAGAACTTCTCCTGTGCATGTTACTGAAGAAGTTGATAATGGTAGCAATTTGCAGGCATTTATGAATTTATTCAGTGGTAGCAACATAAAATCTTCCTCTGTTCCTGAAAGCCCATAACCTACTTTTGGGTCTTATTCTTTTTCATCAGCATTGCTCCTCTTGTCGATTCAAACCCTATCTGCTTTGCCTATTGGATCAATTTTATCACTTCCATTATCCCAACTTTATCATGTTGCAACATGCATACCTGCTTCTATTACCCCAATCTCTGTACACCCACCTATGCCATAATCTACTGCATTTCAAGTTCCTAGGATTCCAATTCACTGGTTATTGATGTACCTATTTAAACTCAGGGATCTTGCCTAACCCTTCTAGGTTAGCAGTGTATGCAACAATCGCTTGCTGCTGGTAATGTGTAGTTGTTATTTCCATATTTTGCGCACTCCTGAGATATCTTCCTTACCCATCTCATTTTGATAGGCTGAGCTGTATTAACATTGTCTACATTTCTTGACGCACTCCTGAGACACATTTCTTATCCATGTCTTTTGGCACATAACCGACCTCTGCTCATGGGGTGGACTTTCTTTCATGAACTTGTGCCAAACACGTTTCCTTCACTGTTATGCTTTTATGAAACATTGTGAGGACTTGTGACCATATTTATCATGCACACAACATCAAATGGTTCGATAGTGTTTCTCTATATGTACAACAAAATTACATCTCCAACATTTTACAGAACTTATAGTATTTTTATGCATGTTCGAGCCCTCCCTCTGACTGTGTAAACTATTTTATCTTTCAAGTGTGCAACTTCTGATTCTCTTAGCACAATTTGTTTCTACAATAACTCATTAACTAATTCTCACTCCCTCCAAGATTTTTCAAGTGCACACTTGTTTTCTTTTAGTTATTTGATTCTTTCTTTTGCACAAAATATTACACTGCTGAAACCTGCCTAAAAATATCAGACTGTATGAAAACTGCCCAAAAATATCAGACTGCTGAAAACTGCCAGAAAATATTAGATTGTCTGAAAACTGCCCAAAATATTAGACTGTTGAAAACTGCCTGAAAATATCAGACTGTTGAAAACTGCCCAAAAATGGAATGTTGAAGATCGCTATGTAAAAATGCTGAAGATGGACTTTGTTGATAAAACCCTAGTTGAGGGTTTGAACATAAGATAGTCTTCTTCACATGTGAGAGCAAAAGTGTGTGTGGCAAATGAGAAGGCTTGATCTTCTTTTATAGCCTTTGTTCACCTGTAAGTGGACAAGATTAGGAAAAATAAACATAAAAATATTTTTATTCTTTCCCTAATTTCACTTTCACTTTTACCAAAAAGGTACTTTTATTTTTTTCCTTTGACTTTTATAAGAAGTCCTTATTTAATTTTGTTTTCCACCTGTGGTCCCTTTAGGTGGACAAGACTAGGAAAGATAAAAATAATAATATTTTTTATTCTTTTGTTAATTTCACTTTCACTTTTACCAAAAATGTACTTTTTTTTTGACTTTGATAGGAAGTCTTTATTTAATTTTGTCTTCCACCTGTGGTCTTTTTCCCGTGGTACAAAAAGTCTTTATTTCTTTTGACTTTTGACTTTGGCCTTTTACCAAGTGCCCCTGTGGTCATTACCCGTGGTACTTTTTTATTTCAAAAGTACATCATCATAAACCAAGAGAGTTATTAATGCTTTTATCTCACACATTGTGTGACACCTAGATCTGATACTAGGGTAACTTAACCAAAGGTAGCTAATCCTTGGAGAAGCACACCAAGCCCATAGATCAAGGGTCAAAGTGCCACACACATGCCTAGACCCAGTCTAGGGCTTACAGTGTCTTCATTCTCCCAAAGAGTGGCTACTCAGAATTAAGTTGAGTCTACCAGTCCCAGACTGGTCTACATCGTGGTCCCATACCAGATATCTACTCAACACAAGATTGAGTCTACCTAGGGCAGATCTAGGTTTATATCATGGTTCCAGGCCAGATATCTACCATTCAATAGAATGGTCACTCAACACTGGGTTGAGTCTTCACTGTGGTCTCGAACCAGGTGGTCCCATTCTCCGAAGAGAAGGGCTCTCGATGCTGCTAAAAAAATCAACAAATACTACCCTCCTCCATCGGACTATATCTTTGGAGGTAATCTCTCATTTCACTTTGCTTAGTGATGACAAATCTGTGTGCTCGGTGAGTTGTGTTGGTCATGTGCTTGGCATCCACATTGTAACCATTCCATCCCTCCATCTACACATTGAGCAAAACTACCTATCAAGCATAGTCCTCCTATCCTCAACAGCCTAAGACTTTTCACCTCTTCCCCGGATTCCTTTCCACAACAGCGTCCTTTCCCAGCAAACTAACTCTTTGCTCAGCAATGGCCTTGTTAACATCAATTTTGACCTTAAAAATACGAAAGTTAATCTATAGTACATATTCATGGATATCACTCGGGGTGAGCTCAATATTATAGACTCCACCATTCGACATAGACTGTTGATGAGTACATTACAAGGTGGATTGGTTAGTCGGTCCACTAACGCATCCTCGACAATTCATGGAGAAATTGTCAAACTCGGCACATGGTTGTGTTTCTTTATTATTTAGAGATAGATGGTAGGACATAGTTCAAACATGTTATTTCTATACAGGTACAAGCAGAGGATACATCTTAGATACATGTGGGCAATTGATACAGTAGCATCAAGTAGCCCATACTTACAACTTCAGTGCAGTATTCCAAGTATGGGAGGTTTCCCCAACAAGGTGTGATGAGGGTAAGTTGCATATAATTAGGCATTTTATATCACTTTAATTCAATTTTTGTTGAATCAGAACAATATTAGCTTGCTGTAACTTTATATTTAGGGCAGAAATAGAGAAATTTTTTAGCCATTTCTAGTCTAGAATTGAATTGGGATGTGGGCCCAACACTTCGACAAAGTTTTTCGCATCATTTTCTGTGCATCATGTTTTGGTTATTGTTTTCTCATATCATTAGCGTAATTATTTAGGACAATAATATTTTATTTTGATTTTAAGTGTTAGTAAACATTTTTATTATTGTTAGTTGACTCCTAAAGTCACAAGCGATTCCCCATGGTTAGCAAGCAATAACCTGACGTGCAGGGAAAGAGTACATGGTGACAGTCTACTATTCCCAGTTACCTTGGAACTGATTGGTTTCAAGTGTTAACATACTCTTTTGTCTTGACCCTAACCCCTTAGCCTTTCTCACTTTCACAATCTCAGCCTGCCAAAGAACTTAACGCTTTGGGATCAAATTTCAGGTCAACCTATTCGCATGACAAGTATCATTACTAATAGAAATAGACTTGACATATGCATATGGCACAAGTACCACTTTCAAACAATGGCACAAGTACCACTTTCAAACAACATTTGTACTACAATTATGCTGACATTTTCAAGGGGAATGAAGAATCAAAACACCTACTAATTGAATAGCTTAAGTGTTGTTGGACTAGAGCAGATTGGGATAATACAGAACAAGGAAAAGATAAGGTGTGTGTTTTATTTTCTCGACAATCATAAAACAAGATCAGTGTTATCTGATTAAAAATAAACAGAAATTAGGCAAGCAACATTGTAACCTAGTATATTGGACTACCTGATTTAGTCTCTTGCATAGCTACAACTTGTGCAGTTATATTTCCTGCTGAGGGAATACTGATAGTATTGCTTGGCTCGCCATCGGAAGAACCCACTGAAGTAAAAGGAGTTCCTGATGGAGATGTGGAAGGAAATGGTGCCAATATATTTATTCTTTTTTTTCCTCCGCTTTGTTCCGGATGGAGACTGGGATGTTGCTGGTGTCTAGGCAGACA
Source organism: Pseudotsuga menziesii (assembly GCA_001517045.1). Classification (NCBI taxonomy): domain Eukaryota; kingdom Viridiplantae; phylum Streptophyta; class Pinopsida; order Pinales; family Pinaceae; genus Pseudotsuga; species Pseudotsuga menziesii. The sequence continues at coordinate 69,817 of LPNX010372527.1, read as the reverse complement.
TAGAGACTTTACAAGATATATCCTTGTTGTTTTCTTGACTTTCCTCTATGCTCACTTTTGGAGATTGCTTTCTATATTAAAAAAATTCACACTCACCACCAAGCTGAGCATTTTCTAGATTTGCAGCACTGGTGGTCAAAGAACCACTTTCTTTCAAAATTTGATTACATGGCTCTGAAGCTTGAGAAGTATGGCCAAAAAAACTTTCCACTTTTTATGAACCAACTTCATCTACTTTATCTAGACGGATTTTACCTGCATCTTTAATCCAAAGTTTCAATTTTTCATTCCCTGTTTCTTCAAATTTATTATGCATGTTTGATTCCTTATCCAAAACTGCACTTTCAGAAGATGGCACCACCATAGACATGAGTTGTGAAGGAGTTATCAAGTATGATGGACTGGAACTCACTTCACACTGAATCCTAAGAGTCGCATCTTCTATTTCTTCTTTTACATTTAAACTATCATCTGGTTTAGGCATCATTGTGAACCATAAATATATGAGTCAAAATAATGTGAATATTGACTCATATTTACTAGGGTATCATAAAATTGAGGTGGATTCTCTAAGTTTTCCTAGTTATTAGGATGTCGGGAGCAACTCAAATTTTGATTTTAGAAATTTAAGAAGTCATGTTAGTGGCAATAGTTCTTTTAACAATTGCTAGGCTAGTAGCAATGGAAGCAATTCTTATATTCCAATTGATGAGGGATGCAATGTTGAAGATATACGGTTATTGGTTGGATTCATGTTTCAAATGAGCAATCAACCACAAGGTTTGATGAAAAAAAAAACAGTGAACACACATGTTATTCATTCTAAACGTGTGATTGTGGATTTCCTTAACAACCAGGTCATAGATGATCATCTGCATCTCCATTCAATTTGTAACTATGGAACTACTTTTGATGGTGATTCTTATAATTTCATTGCCAATAAGACACCAATTACAAATAAATGGAAACTATACATGGAATTAAGTTCTTGTCCTCTGCCAACTTCATTGGTTGGATCAGAATCTAAACAAGTCACCTTTTCTTGTAGCAATGGTGTTTGATGTATGCTAGAGAACATTAATGGAGGTGAAAATCACCCTATGGTTGGAATATGAGGATATTATAAAACAAAGAAACTGGAAATCATTTCAATTCCATCATCTTTACATGTCCTTCGATGTTCTTCACAATGGGATGATGTCCACCTCCACCTTGCAGCTCCTAGGTGGAAAACCATCGATAACATCTTAAGTATTTCTGCTAATACTACAACAATATTCTTTTTAGTCCTGTATAAAAACTAGTCATGCCGAAGGCTAGTGTTGGTGATGTGGGTCTATATTTCATGGGCTTATATATGGTTGGAAAGTTAGAATATCCCAAAGAATTATTCAAGAAATACATAACATTACACATCAACAGGAACTACGTTTACATCACATGGACATCTAGAAATTTTGGAAGGTATATACCTTACTTGTAGCCGAATTCTTGACATTCCAATAGGTTTCTTTTAGGTGATCAGTCTATAGACACAATTCCAATTTGAGTCAGCACTAGTGCCCAGCTGCGCCAACCCAGTATGTTTCATGTTCCATCTAGTATATAGGGGATTTTTCTTTTAGTAGGATGGAATGTACATTATTATATGCCTATACTTGGAAATGATTCCAACTCTAATGCTAGTGCAAGGGAGCACTCATCTTATCAACAATAAGAAGCTAGTTCAAGAAACATGATGTTGGGTATTCCTAGAAGTACATGGTGGGTTGAGAGAACAAAGAATCTAACCATGAATCTTGAAATTGGATTCCAATGAATTGAAATTCAATCGACCTAGGGACATTGCTTCTTCAATTCTACATCCACTACAAATTTTAATCATCACAGTTTATCCATTTTCCTTTGATTCAAATCGGTTCTAGTCATCCAAGGCACTCTACAAATCAGCTCCCCACCCAAAAAATGATCCAACAAAGCCATCTCAAAGAGGGAGTGAAATGTTCTCCCATTTCTTGATCTGTGCTTTGTGTCCTTGTGCAGCAGGACATGCTAATATTCTATGTATTGTTCCAAATTGATTAGGTGGTATAAGGACTCTTGGAAATTGCCAATATTTAGCCAATGACTTGGAAGAGAGTTGACCTAACAGAGCTAAGGATTAAGAACAAAGTTTCATCCTAGATACAAAATTGAATATGAAGCTTTCAAAAGCACATAACAATGAATATGGGAGAACTGTCATGAGATTAATGCACATAAACATTGTTTGCAAAAATGGAATTGCGGTTTTAACCTAATTCAACTGCTTTTAACTTTGTTTTTGAGTTGGACACAAACATGCTAAATTTAGTAGAAAAAGTGACGACACACATGGCCGTTGTTGCCTTTAGAAGGGAATTTACTTTCACAAGATCAAAATTTCAATGACTTCAAAATTGGCCACAATGAAATCCCTCTCTTTTGAGGATAGAATAAAGAAACCGACTCATAACTAGAAGGACTAGATATGGGATCACTCAAAGACCTTCCATAAGTATAAACTAGTGGATGTTTATCAAAGGTTAAGCAACACTCTTAGGATGTATTGCAAACTTAACAAAGACTGGAAACTTAAATCCATGCTCTTAACTTGGTGTCAAGAACTTAAAATGATTTGGAAGGTCACTCTCAAAATCAATAAAACTTTCTTAACCTAGTCTTTAGTCTATGATGGTTTTTTGTTGGATCGTCTTATGTCTCATTTAAGGATAGGGGTTATTGCACCAGATCCATAGGTATTTCATGGTACCTTAGAGTCTAACAAAGCACATTTTTTAGTCTGTAACAAAGCTCAAGTGGCCTTGAAGAGGGATGAATCCTTGTAAGGCCATTTTACATCCTCCCTTGTTTCCTGGAAAATTGCTCATTATCAACTTCACTAAATCCTGGCATACTATTCAATTTTTTTCTTTTTTTAAAAGGTGTAACATTATTTTGATATCCAATCAACCAACATAGATTTCTCTTCGACTGGGTGATTATAACAATTGTGTCCTTACAAATTCAATTACAAGTAGATAATGTGGTTATGGAACCGGACCACCTCAGACAATGGATTTCCCATTGGGGGATTTCACCTTTCTCTATAAGCAGGGTTCCACTAGAGGCCCTCTTTTAGGAAGTTGCAGTGACATAGATGAGACTCCTCCTAGGCGAGTAGATACTAGAAACGAGACTAATGGTAGAGACCGCCAAGAAATATTATACATTTGGCCATGTTAGGGACATAATGAAAGGAAAAATCCCCTTTGAAATGATAAGTTACTAAATATTCCATTGGATAACTCTAAGAATGGGAACTCATCGCCAGAAATAGAAAAAAACCCGGGCCATAAATGTACTTGCTTAATATCCATGGAATTACGGTTGGGGTGATTCACACAAGAATGATGATTATCATCCATCCCCAAATGGGTGGGCATCCCTTGGTGCTTAATCTTGATGGGGGATCTTTTTTTCTATGTTTTAAAGTTGTTATAGGGTGATGGTTGATACATGCCCATTTATGGGGAATGGCTTTACTTTAGTTGGACTCTATGGTAGTTAGTTTGCTATTTTGATATTGTGCTCTTGGCTATGACTACTGATTATTGGCTAGAGATTTGGTAGTAACTCAAGGACATTCCCTCCACCTCCCTTTTTTATTATAATATATCATTTATATAATAGGGATTTGAAGCATATTCCAAAAATAATGACCACAATGTACCACAAAATCTCTATTATGTATACCCAAATTTTATACATTATTATCCATGTCTTTTCCACCTAGTGGCAAGAACCAATGCAATAGCCTCAAATTTTATGTCATATGCAAATGTAAAGAATACATTGAGAAACTAATGACATTTTACTCCTCGTAGAAGGACTATCACCACATTTTTATTTCTAAAAAAAGAAACATAAAAATATTATTTCTTAGCATAAAAACGGAATCGGTAATACCTTATTTAGTAGTTTTGGTTATATATTGGAAGAAAAACATTTTACTCAATCTTGAAAGTGGAACAAAAATTCCAAACAACCTTATATTCTAATGCAAATATGCACAAGTTGGACTTGATATCAACTCAACAAACTAAGTCGTAAGAATCTGGCATAGAATGAGGAAATAATTCACAAAAAATGGGCATAAAACTCAACAAACATCAAACTTGTAAACAACTTACAAATTCACAAATATGGAAAGCATTCTATGAAAAATCCTCTCCGAAGACATCAAAATAGTCATAAATAAATGTAAAAGAGGTCATGGGTCCTCCAATTTTGGTACTTGGGGGCAGAGAGTGGCATTCCAAAAAATTACAAATCCAATTCCCCACTTGGATAAATATCCAACTTTTTTTAATAAATAACGCAATGTGGCTTTAGCCCCCATTGAAGAATTAATGCTACAAGAAACATGAAATGAAAAAATGAAACAGGAAATTGGGTCTAAGGTTACAGGGATAAGAAACAATGTTGGGTTTCAGACCTAGGGTATAGGGTTTTAGGCTACCTAATGAGACAAGGTTTGATAGGTATGAATGGAAATGTGGAAAGAAAAAATGGCCATTATCCCTCATTGTCAATGGCTTGGAGTGACCAAAACCGGAAAATACTTCTAAATCTATCCCCATAAAAGAATCCACCCACAAGCGCATCCTAAAAGGATCAACTTTAACGAATTTTTTGAAGGAATTTCCAAAATGAAACCTTAATTAATTCAAGATTGTAGTAAAACCCATGGGATCCTTATAAATAAGAGATAAATACACTCCTAAGTTCATGCCAAAATGAGCAATCAAGGCAACGAAAATCAAGTTGACCAAAGGCCTTTGTCTTTGCAAACAAGAATAAATTGGAAATTACATTTAACAGAAAAAATGGGAATAGATTGATGAACCTACCTCTGGTAATTGGATTCCCAATTGTTATTGCAGACGATCCAGAAACACTGCTTAAGAGACCCAGCGCATGTGTATCAAAGTTTCACGAAATTCATTAGCCATTTATGAAATATAATATGTCATTCCAAAATTATATTATGTGATGGAAATTACATTTAATAGAAATTAGATTGATGAACCTACCTTTGGTAACTGGATTCCCAATTATTGTTATTGCAGACTATGCAGAAACGACGCTCAAGAGATCTAGCGCATGTGTATAAAAGTTTCACGAAATTCATTATCCATTTATAAAATATAATATGTCATTCCAAAGTAATATTATGTGAATTTTTTTAGTTTTCCTTTAGGCAGGGGTTTAATGTCAACATGGAAACTCCATTATGAATGAGTATAGTCCACTGTTTTTTTTTTCAAATGTTTTTATAAAAGGGGAAAAAATTAATGGTTGAGAACCTCATATAAAGTAAATTTTAATGCTAAGATCCCTTCTTTTAATATGGCATCTCCCATCGACGGCTCTTATATATAATTATTCTCCATGTCATCACTTGGATTTTAAGGTTTATTTTAATTTTGGATAATTAAATTTATTTTAATTTGGATTATATTAAAATTTAATAAAATTTAAAGTGTAAAATTTTGAAAAAAGAAAGTTTTTTTCATTTAACACAAATTCAAGACGTGTAAACTTAAATGGGAGCGTCAAGATATATCCATAAATAGGAATTTAAATCTAGACCTATGCTCAAATTTTTATCTAGACATTGTTTCATATGGAGAGATGAATTCTTTTCTTTCCTTGTCTAAATTTTTAAATCTTCAGGATTTATGTACCAACCCCTATGTTGGTCTCATTTATGTATATATCCCGATACATATACAATGAAATTTATGCAAAACATCAAAAGATACAAATACATGGGTTGAAATTTATGAAATATACATGCCCCTTAAATCATGTTACCTGATTCTACCTTGCAATTATTCTAATCTCTTGCTCCCATTCCACTATGTTTTATTCCTCATTCTCCAAAGTTGAAACCATCTTTTCAAACCAAATAAAATTCATTCTAATGATGGGCACATCCAAAAAAACAAAACAAGATTTGATAGACACATTCCAAACAACAAAATCAAGCTTTGATAAACACATTTCAAACAACAAAAACAAGCTTCTACTAGGGCTAGAATGTATGTAAATGGTGTTAAATATATTAATGTGCACACTCAAGAACTAATTGGGAATATTAGAGGAAGGAAGGAATGCAATCTCAACAACAACAGAAAAAAGAATGAGTACGATATCACCAAACACTCTTCTTCACAATACTAGTCGACGATCATAGATCATGATAGCTATATTGAAGTTAGAAAATCATCTCAGTATGAGACTTGGGACTCTTACATTGAAGGATCAACAACTAGTTATGATGCTTCTTATAGGTATCGATATGGTACCGGTTCTACCTAATTCACAATTTTCCATGACACAATTAAAAATTACTAACATAAATGACTAATTCATATTCTTCTAGCTAGTCATTTTTTATGTTGTGACTAAATTAGTCGTTAATTTTAGTCATTTATAGTTGGGTCAATCAAAATTGCTCATATTTAGTAGTAAATGACTTGAAAAATCTGCGGTGACTAAATTTTTTAGTCATATAGTAGCTAATTCTTCATTTTGTACTAGTGTTTGCTTCCTTCTTAATCTGCTTTTCCCTTGCCATGCACACACTTTTCCTTCTTTGTTTGCGCGTCAGCTTCTTCCTCGTGCACTTTTCTTGGCCCAACAGGCCCCCAACGCTCACATGTGGCTCGTCCCGAGCCACTAAGAAAAAATGGATATTGCCACAAAAATGTAAATGCTCGTACTCAAGCCTCCAACTCAGGCTCCGACCGAGGCTGCACAAATGGACCAACCTTACCTTGTCCTGAAATTCGTTCAACATCTGTTGTACTCTAGCAACTTCCACTGTGACTTCCTATGCTTGTGCAACCAACTGTTCCACTCGGTCGAAACTGATATGTTTCGACAGTCCTGCCTTTAGCGATGGCGTCATGTGCTAAATTTTTTGCTGCACAGGCTGAATAAGGCCTTTGAGCCGTGCTACCTCTGACTAGTGTGTTTCCACTTTCGCTTCCCTAGTCCGCTCGGTCATAGAGAGATTGGACATCCCGCTGCAGCTACTTGATTTCAGCCATCTTCATGACCTTCTCTTGAAACGACAACTTCTTCATATCTTCCTTTGCTGCAACAATTTTCTCCTCTTGCTTGCGCACGTTTTCCCTAATCTTTTATGTAGTCGCATCTTCTAGAAGTATTTCCCATATCGTGGAAACGACTTCAACTTCCTTTGTGCAAAATTGTTTTCCTTAGTTGATCTTTCCAGTAGCCTCAGACGTTGCTTTGTTGCGTTGCTCAACCACCTCAGGAGGTGTGCTTGGTACCTGACTTGCCTGAAGTTCCTCAACCTGCTTCTTCGGTTCCACTGTTATCTGCGACAGCCAGGAAACCTTAGTAGCTGAATCCTCATCTCATAGACTTATCCCAGTGAGAGCTTGGAGAAGTCGATCTGCAGTGTGTCAAACTCTTTAACAACATCATCCTTGTCTTCAGACATAAAGCTCATTACGTTCACAAAAATTGGGCATTAGCATTAGTTTTTTTTTAATGGCTAAATCAATTTATTATCCATCATGTGCTTGTTTCTAGGTGTCAAAAAACGGTTCCAATAACCATAAATAATTCAAGAATACGGTTTCAAGTTTACTGCTAAATGAATTGATTAGTGAGGCATTGCCCAAAACATTTTTGTTATGGTTCATGCATTTACTGCTAAATAAATTTAATGATGCGCTGCCCAAAAACTTTTTTTTGAATTGTATTATGGTTTACACAGTTGAAACCGTCTGTCATAACTGATCAAATGTATGGTATAAACAAGATATTCGTATATGCAAATGGGACTGTGGAATATTGAGAAACTCTGTGGTGAATAAGGAGTTTATATCAGCGTAGTGAAGGCAGTGCAGTATTTAGCAGTGTAATTGGAGAAGACACGCAGAGCAGTAAATTGATGAAGACACGCAGAGCAATAAAATGACGAAGAAATGCAGAGCTGGAGAAGACACGCAGAGCAGTAAATTAATGAAGACACGTAGAGCAATAAAACGATGAAGAAATGCAGAGCTGGTGAAGACACACAGAGCTATGAATTGATGAAGACATGGAGAGCAGTGAATTGGTGAATTCAGTGCAGCATAAGAATTGAAGAAGATGCAGAGTCAGTGAAATAAATGAATTGTGAACGCAATCAACGAATGAATTTGAAAAGATGCAGTGAAGGAAATTTTAATGCAGAGAATTGAATGTATAGGAAGCGCTGTAAATGAATTGAACATTGTGAAATCATTCAACAATGGAGAAACATAGATCAGTGAAGTATCAGTAAAACATAGAGCTATGAAGAAGTTGCAGAAATGTTGGTATGCATTGGATTTTATTAATGAGCCAAATAATAAATTGTATTCTGTTGCAAGTTCTTCCATTTTTTGAGTACTCAAGTTACTGTAGATTGGTTCAATAAAATGATTGAAACAAAGATCTGTAAATATTGATAAAGATCAATCAGATACTTGATACACATGATAATCTTTGAATATATTACTTACTGCATAAGTGAAGAGAGTTTGAGACAGATTGTTGATTTGACAGATTAGTTTGATAGAGATGTTCTTGACAGGATGATTACTGACTGAAAGTGTTTTGGGAGATGTTGTGACAGAATGAGTTGTTATTAAAAGTTTATATTTGATATAGAATGGGTCTAAAAAGATAACATGTTTGGTTTAAAAGTATGTGAAACAGGTTGATGCCTATATTATAGGGAGGAAGGGAGGAGCTAGGGAGACTGGCAGTCTCATTGCAAGTTGAAGCTTGCATTCAGATAGTAGGAGCTGTCTTTCAGTAAAAGCTGAAAATAAAGAGGTAGTTTCCTGAGGTAGTAGCCTCATTTGAGTTGTTTCTCAGATAAAACATGATGTAATTAAAGTTGCTTGCTTTACATCCATAAGGAAGAAGAAGAGGTTTTTCCCTTTTTGGGTTTCCTCATGAACATTTTGTGTCTCTGTCCATTTTATATGTTTGATGGTTATAAGTCGCATTAAAAATATATACAAAATTATAAACAACTGATTCACCCCCCCCTCTTAGTTGTTGACTTGATTAACAATTGGTATCAGAGCAGGACACTTCAAATCTCAATTTAATCACTGGAAGTGTGGTCTTTTATGATGGATAAGAAGTTTGAATTTACAAAACATGGGTTACCTCTATTTGATGGACATAATTATGCTTTTTGGAGTATCAGGATGAAACTGTTTTTATAGACTCAAGGAGTAGATGTTTGGCAAGCTGTGCTGAATGAATATAGTGCTCCGACAACCATTCCAACAGATGCTATAGGTAAGAAACTTTATGAAGGTAATTCCAAAGCCATGTATGCAATACTTGGAGGTTTAGCAGGGTCAGAATTTGTTAAGGTTATGCACTGTGAGTCAGCTAAATAATTATGGGACAAACTGAAAAATGTTTATGAAGGAGATACTAAGGTGAAAAATGCTAAGTTACAGTCATATAAGAGTCAATTTGAAAGTTTAAAAATGGAAGAATATTAAGATATAACAACTTATTTTCTTCGTATTGATGAAGTAGTAAATACCATGAGAGGTCTAGGAGAAAAGGTTAAAGATGTTGATATTGTGCAAAAGGTACTTAGATCTTTACCTGTAAGATTTAATTCAAAAATATCTGCTTTGGAAGAAAGAACTGATATCTCTACTTTAGAAATGGATGAACTACATGGAATAATAACAACATATGAGATGAGAAACTTTGGTGAGGATTCCTTCAGGAAAGAAGCAGCTTTCAGGGTGTCTAAGAAGAACAAGAAGAAAGTTGAAGCAGAAACCAACAATCATGATGATTCAGAAGAAGATAGGGAAGAAGCTAATTTTGTCAAAAATCTGAAAAAGGGTACTGGTAAATACAAAGGTAAGCTTCCTCTAAAATGCTTTGGTTGTGGTAGAATAGGGCATTTTGCCTCCAAGTGTCCTTACAATAATCATTCTAACGGTGAAGAAGAAAGCAATAGAAAAAGTAAAGAATACAAGAAAAAATATAAGAAATCTTTTCAAAGAAACTCATATAAAAAACAAAGCCTATTTGTTAAAGATGATAGTGATTCTTCAGAAACAGATGAAAGTGATGTTAGATCAGATATAAGACTCTTTATGGCTGTAGAAAATCAGAATGATAAATTTATTGAAGAAGAAGAAGGTGAAGTTGATTTAGAAGCTGAACTTGTAAGTGCATTGACTGAACTTAGAAAAGTAAGAAGATAATGTAAACATTTCAAAGAAGAAAATGAAAATCTTGAAAATGAGCTACAAAAATCTAACAAGTTGATAGAAAGTACTGAAAGTATGATAATTGATTTAAAGGTCAAAATTGAAGAGGCTAACTTAACTGAAGAAGCACTAAACAACCTGCTTGTAGAAAAGGATAAGGAAAACGAATATCTAAAATTTGAAGTTGTTTCGGTCAGAAAGAAGGTACAAAAAAATAACATGAATGGTAGTTCAAAGATTTTAGAACAAATTATTAGTAATCAAAGATCAACAAATGAAAAAATTGGAATTGGTTATAAATCTAAGACTACTAAGGCAAGTACTAGCACAAGTACTGATGTGAGAAACACTAGCAACCAGATGGAATCAGTAAAGCAAAAAGATAATCAAACCCCAATAGTACATTGAAGAAGTTATGACAAGTACCAGAACAAGTTTAATGGCTATTGTTTCTTTTGTTACAAGTATGGACATAAAGTTGCTTTTTGTAATGCATTCACAAGAAATATAATTGCACATAACAACCATGACGAATCTAGCGTTGAATGTGGAAGAAGGCATGATAGAATCATTCAGAACAATGTGAATAATTCCTATAATAGATTTGATGTCTTAAGTTTTGAAATTGAATGTTATAGATGTAATAATTTCGGACATATATCAAGAAATTGTCCAATGAACTTTCATAAATATATTGAGTCTAATTATACCAATCTGAAAACTAGATGTTGGAAAAAGAAAAGTGATCATCTGGAATCTGAAAAATGCACTCTAGATTTACAGCCTGATCATAAAGTGAAATGGTGTGTGGATAGTGGATGTTCTAAACATATGATAGGAATAAAACATAATTTTGTTACTTTGGATGAAGGAAAAGAAGGTACAATTACTTTTGGAAATGAACAATCAGCTAGAATAATTGGAAGAGGTACCGTGTGTTTGAATAATAAGAATATTATGGCTGAAAATGTTTTACTAGTTGAGGATATGGAACATAATTTGTTAAGTGTAAGTCAAATTTGTGATAAAGGGCATTATATGATTTTTGATTCTAAAAATTGTCAAATCAGAGATGTCAAAACAAACTGGTTAGTTGGAACAACTACAAGAACACCAAGTAACATTTACATACTAGATGAGAAAAATGAAGATTGTTATCTTGGAAATGAAGATGAAAATTGGTTGTGGCATAAAAGGATTGGACATATTAACTTTGAAAGTTTGATTCAGTTAAACAAAAAGGAAGCAATAAAAGATTTACCTTTCAGAAAGAATCTTACCAACTCTGTTTGCAAACAATGTCAACATGGTAAACAAACTAGAGTTAAGTTTAAAACAAAAGAATACTCTACAACAAAACCTTTGGAACTAATACATGCTGATATTTGTGGACCTATGAGGACACAAGGATTAAATGGTGAAAAATATTTTCTATTATTTGTGGATGATTTTACTCGAATGACTTGGATGTTTCTGTTAAGAAGGAAGTCTGAAACATTCAATTGTTTTCAAATTTTCAAAGAGTTGACTGAAAATGAAATTGACATAAAAATTAAATGCTTAAGATCAGACAATGGAGGAGAATTTGTTTCTAAAGAATTCAATAAGTATTGTGATGATAATGGTATCAAAAGACATTTTTTGGTTACTGAAACGCCTCAACAAAATGGTGTTGTTGAAAGAAAAAATAGGACTGTTATGGAGATGGAAAGAACAATGTTAAATGAATCTAAACTAAGTAATATACTTTGGCCTGAATCTGTTCATACTGCTGTGGAGATACTAAATAGAAGTTTGTTGAGAAGTAATAGCAACAAGACACTTTATCAGTTATGGAAAGGTAGACCAACAAGTGTTAAACACTTTAGAATCTTTGGTAGTAAGTGTTACATAAAGAGAGTTGATAAAAATATGAGAAAATTGGAATGTAGAACTGATGAAGGTATTTTAGTTGGATATTCATGCTCAAGAAAAGCTTATAAGTGCTACAATTTTAGATTGAAGAAAATTGTTGAAGCCACAGATGTAAAATTCGATGAATCTTCATTTTTTAAATCCAAAACTGAAAAGAAAGATCATCAGATATATGAAATATATGACAAACTGAAAAAGGAAGAAGAATCAAGTGGTATAGTGTAAACTAAATCAGTTAAAAATGAAAATTTGATTCCTACTTCATTACAGGGATCAACTCCATCTAAGACTCCAAGTAAAAGAATTCAAAGAAATCATCTTGAAGAACAAATAATTGGTGATATCAATGCAGGTGTTGAAACTAGAAGCAAAAGGCAAGAATCTACTTCCAATCAAGAACATGTATCATTACTCTCACTGTTTGAACCCAAGAATGTTGAAGAAGCAATTAATGATGAAAAATGGATGAAAGCAATGAAAGAAGAAATAAGTCAAATAGAAAAGAATAAGACATGGGAATTGGTTCCTAGACCTTTAAATAAAAATGTTATTGGGGCTAAATGGGTTTTTAGAAATAAGTTGGATGAAGCAGGAAACATAACTAGAAATAAATCTAGACTAGTTTGCAAAGGGTATTCACAAGTATAAGGCATAGATTATGGATAAACGTATGCTCCTGTTGCAAGAATGGAATCCATTAGACTGATTTTGGCTTATGCTAGTTCTAAGAACATTAAATTTTATCAAATGGATGTAAAATCTTCCTTTTTAAATGGTGAGTTAGAGGAAGAAGTTTACATGGAACAACCAGATGGGTTTCAGGTACAAGAAGCAGTAAATCATGTTTATAGGTTGAAAAAGGCTCTGTATGGACTAAAACAAGCTCCAAGAGCTTGGTATTCCAGGCTTGACAAATACTTAAGGCAACAAGGATACATAAAAGGTAATACTAACAGTAATCTTTATATTAAAGAAGAACATGGAAGCTTGACCATTGTTGAAATATATGTAGATGATATTATATTTGGGAGTGATACTGATCAACTTAGCAAATTGTTTGCACAAAGTATGCAAAATGAATTTGAAATGTCTATGCTTGGTGAATTAAAGTTTTTCTTAGGTCTCCAAATTTCACAATTTGATAAAGGAATTTTTATCTCTCAAACTAAATACATAAAAAGAAATGCTAAAGAAATTTCAAATAAAAGCTTGTAAACTAGTAGGAACTCCCATGGTTACTGGATGTAAGTTGAGTAACACAGATGATTTTGAGAATGTTGAGCAGAAAATATACAGATCTATGATTGGTATTCTTTTATATGTAACAACTACAAGGCCAGATGTAATGAATGCAGTATGTCAAGTTTCTCGGTTTCAATCATCTCCAAAAGCTTCTCACTTGCTTGCAGTTAAGAGGATTCTTAGATATCTAAAAGGAACAACAGATTATGGCTTATGGTATTCCAAAGGTAACAATCTTGATTTATATGCTTTTACAGATGCAGATTGGGGAGGTTGTGTAGATGATCGAAAAAGCACAAGTGGAGTAGCATTTTATCTGGGAGGATGTTTGGTATGTTGGTTAAGCAAGAAACAATCAACAATATCTCTTTCTACTGCTGAAGCAGAATATATTGCTGCTGCAAATTGTTGTACACATATATTATGGATGAAACAAATGATAGTAGATATACATGTCACTTATGATGATCCTATTCCTATTTTCTGTGACAATACAAGTGCCATCAACATTTCCAAGAATCCAATTATGCACTCAAAAACAAAACATATTCCAATTAAGTTTGATTTTCTCAGAGAGTGGGTTTTAAACAATACTATCAAGCTGGAGTATATTAGCAAACATTGTCAAATTGATGATATATTCACTAAGGCTTTGCCTCAGCGACAATTTGAAAATCTCAGGGAACAATTAGGTGTTTGTTGTATGTAATCTCTGACATTTTTGTTATCAAAGTGATGCTCAACCGACATATCAGATTTGTAGATTTTCAATGACAAACTTCTATTGATAAGTTCAGTTTTGATTACAGATTGGTTACAGCTTTCCCAGTGTTTTTTGTTAGGGGGAGTGTTCTTAGATCATGTTGTTTGATTCTTTGCCATCGACGAAAAAAAGGGGGAGAAGATGTATATGTTTTCCATCAATGACAAAGGGGGAGTTTGTTGGTGTGAATGAGTTTGTTTGTCATTGATGTAAAAGAATGTCTATTAGCAATGAATTTGAAATAAATATGGGAATGCAACAAAAATCGTGAATGAGACACAGAGATCCTTGTCTTCAGACATAAAGCTTATTACATTCACAGAAATTGGGCATTAGCATTAGTTCTTTTTTATGGCTAAATCAATTTGTTATCCATCATGTGCTTGATTCCAGGTGTCAAAGAATGGTTCCAATAACCATCAATAATTCAAGAATACGGTTTCAAGTTTACTGCTAAATGAATTGATTAATGAGGCATTTCCCAAAACGTTTTTGTTATGGTTCACACATTTACTGCTAAATAAATTTAATGATGCGTTGCCCAAAAACATTTTTTTTGAACTGTATTATGGTTTACATAGTTGAAACCGTCTGTCATAGCTGATCAAATGTATGGTATAAAAAAGATATTCATATATGCAAACGGGACTGTGGAATATGGAGAAAATCTGTGGTGAATAAGGAGATTGTATCAGCGCAGTGAAGGCAGTGCAATATTCAGCAGTGTAATTAGAGAAGACACACAGAGCAGTAAATTGATGAAGACATGCAGAGCAATAAAATGATGAAGAAATGCAGGGCTGGAGAAGACAATTAGAGCAGTAAATTGATGAAGACACGTAGAGTAATAAAATGATGAAGAAATGCAGAGCTGGTGAAGACACACAGAGCTATGAATTGAAGAAGACATGGAGAGCAATGAATTGGTGAATTCAGCGCAGCATAAGAATTGAAGAAGATGCAGAGTCAGTGAAATAAATGAATTGTGAACGCATTCAACGAATGAATTTGAAAAGATGCAGTGAAGGAAATTTTAATGCAGAGAACTGAATGTATAGGAAGCGCAGTAAATGAATTGAACATTGCGAAATCATTCAGCAATGGAGAAATGCAGTTCGGTGAAGTATCAACAAAACACATAGCTATGAAGAAGTTGCAGAAATGTTGGTATGCATTGGATTTTATTAATGAGCCAAATGATAAATTGTATTATGTTGCAAGTTCTTCCATTTTCTGAGTGCTCAAGTTACTCTAGATTGGTTTAATAAAATGATTGAAACATAGATCTTTAAATACTGATAAAGATCACTCAAATACTGGATACACATGATAATCTTTGAATATATTACTTACTGCATAAGTGAAGAGAGTTTGAGATAGATTGTTGATTTGACAGAGTAGTTTGACAGAGATGTTCTTGACAGGATGATTACTGAATGAAAGTGTTTTGAGAGATGTTGTGACAAAATGGGGATGTTGTGACAGAATGAGTTGTTATTAAAAGTTTATATTTGATACAGAATGGGTCTAAAAAGATAACATGTTTGGTTTAAAAGTATGTGAAACAGGCTGATGCCTATATTACAGGGGGGAAGGGAGGAGCTAGGGAGACTGGAAGTATCATTGCAAGTTGAAGCTTGCATTCAGACAGTAGGAGCTGTCTTTCAGTAAGAGCTGAAAATAAAGAGGTAGTTGCCTGAGGTAGTACCCTCATCTGAGTTGTTGCTCAGATAAAACATGGTGTAATTAAAGTTGCTTGCTTTACATCCATAAGAAGAAGAAGAGGTTTTTCCCTTTTTGGGTTTCCTCATGAACATTTTGTGTCTCTGTCTGTTTTATATGTTTTATGGTTATAAACTGCCTTAAAAATATATACAAAATTATAAACAACTGATTCAGCCCCCTGTCTCAGTTGTTGGCTTGATTAACAGTTCCAACCCGTTACTTTGCGATCAACTGCGGGCATTTCTCAAAATTATGGTCATTTCCCTTACTATAGGAGCATTTCTTTGCAGGTTCCAGGCAATCTATGGAATAGTGACCTGGTTGTCGATAATTATAGCATGTAACCTGGCCTCTTCCTCTACCAAATCCTCCTCCTTCTCTGCCTTTGAAGTTTCCTCCACCCCTTCCTTGAGGGTGTGGTTGCTGCGGGGGGTACTGATTCTGTTGATATTGTGGTTGATAGTGGTTCCTATATGCATATGGTTGTTGTGGTGCATAGTGAGGCTGATACTGGTTCTGATACTAATTGAGCGGGAAATGCACATGATGATATGATGCTTGCGCCATTTCTGCCTGAGTCTTCCCCTGATTCTTCATTAAGTAAGTATCAATCAGGAGATGGTATGCTTTGCAATATTTTTCTTCATGCCCTACTGACTTACAAAATTTACAAAACAGGTTTGTTGTTGTACTTACAACTTTTTTCAAGTATAGACATTCCTCATCGTGATCTCTGTTGGCCTCTATCTACTTCTGACTAGACCCGCGGTTTAGCCTCTCAACACAATACCGACATGACACCCCAAGACATTGGCCCAACAGAGCAAACTTAGTCGACAACAACTATGAAGCAGGCGCAGTCTCACCTGAGATATATTAATGGGTAACTTCCATAACCATATTTCCGCAGTTGGCGAGGGATTATAGGCCCTTGGCGTGCAACCAAGGTGGTCGAAAAAGATGATGGGATGGATTCTTTCAGTCTGTGACAGTGACACAACTATGCACCGCAGTTCACCTACGTGACACAATAGTGTCTTTAGGCCTTAATGACTGGCGCAAGGATGGGACACATACAACCCCTTACACTCTAGAGACAACACGCGGCTTATATTTATACTTAGCAGACGAACCATGAACTTATACACAATAGTTCAACAATACTTTTGAGCAATCATACATTCATACTATGACATTCATATAACACAACTGTAACTGTAATAATGCAAGATAAGAAAACATCCACATAAACATTCACCATTCTGTTAGCACCTGATTTGTGCTAAATAGAAAGAGAGGTTTCTGACTCGTAAAGGAGGAAGTGAGGCTTGCAAAATTTTCACGATGAGAAGCCTCGGGGGAGCTGGGAGGGGCTCTGAGGGAAAATGAAAATTTCTAAAATAGAAGTCAGAGGGTTTATGAAGACGAAGGGACCATCAATGGCCACAATCTGACGAGTGGAAGAGAGCCCAGGGGTCAGAGTTGTACACAATCCCCCTCGTGATTGGTTGTGTAGGAGGAGAGGAAGAAAACTTGTCATATAGAGCGACGAATATGGAAAATTTTTCAACGGTCATGATGAGAAATTGATGTAGATCAACGACCGAGAGCCATTTTGCAAGTTCAAAGCACACATCAAAGAGCTCCCTTCCAAATATAAGCTTCAGGAAACATGTAGATATTAAGTTTCCATGGGTAGTTGGCCCTTTTACTGTTAAAAGAAAATTAGCGTTGCCAAAGGTCAAAAGTTTGCTCAGAGAGAGAGGGTTTGCAATGGAGGCCGCGATCAACTATGACCCTCATTACATCATCTCCAATAGAAGGAAAGCGAATAAGAGAAATCCATTCGAGCATGGTTAAGTCGTAGAGTTGGTGGAGAGGGCCAACTGGATGAAGTACCCTGGAGAGACTAACTCCGATGAAGATATGCCGGAAAGGTTGACTTACTCTGCATTGGCAGAGAGTTCCCCTCAGCTAGACCTCTCCTGCATTATAGCCATAGGCACACAGATCACCCCTTTGACCATCCTGTCTGAGAGGGAAAATAAAAGAGAATACCCAAAGGCCATGGATGTAGAGGAAGGAGAGACGACCAAGATGCCCAAGAAGCATAAAATTGAAGAATCATATGAACTCGTGCAAAGTGCCAAGGCTAAGGGAAAGAAAATCGTGAAAGTTAAAGGTCCATCCTCTCCAATTCAAGAATACATGTTCAGTAGTGTTCCTAAAGAAGCAGTAAGTAAATACAAATCTAAATTCGAGTTGCTGGAGAAACACAAAGAAGCTGGTAAAAATACCTTTGAAGAAAGATCGAAGTTGTGCCAAGAGGTCGACAAATTGTCAGGCCATAAGACCTCCTTGGAGATGGTCAGAGACCCAGCCAAGGGAACATTGAATTTGGCCATGATCACAGGAAACAAAGTAGCGGAGTTAAAGGTAGATCCGAAAAGAGTCCCTAAAAATGACATAATTATTTTTCACCAAGGGATAAGCGACTTCCTCTACACCGACATGCTCCAAGCTGCTTTACAAATATTCAAATTAACAACTAGTAAGAAAATAGTTGAAGAGATGCTCCGAAAGGAGAGGGTGGAAAATAAGGCTTACCAGACCCAGATCAGGAAGCTCTAGATAGATTTATCTATGGCAGACAACCCAGGAGATAAAGGTACCGCCACACAAAGGTTACTAAAGGACAAGGAAGGTACGATCTAGTTGTTGAAGAAAAAGCTAGAAATCCCATCTACTCGGCTTATACAGACTGCTGAATTGACTGAGATTGAAAAGGAGAAGGAGACAAACACCGAGTTGATCGATTGTAAGGCCACACTACTCAGACAGGAAGAAAAGGAGAAATAGTGGAATAAATATGCAGAGTTCTGCGCCAAAGCAAAACGGGCATTCGAAGCAAAGCAGGCTGAGTTGAAAAGGGAATTAAAAGCATTAAAGGAAACGACTCAGGGACAGTTAGCGCCTGAGGCCCAGTCATTTGAAATATCTAGTGCAGACTCGCTCTCCCAGGCCATGTCTAGGTAAGTCTCAAAGCTATAGAGATCACATGCCTAAGAAAACAGAATCAGGACTTGATGGACATGGCTAATGTCAAAGAAGGGTTGAAGAATAAGGTGGAAGAGCGTTGCAAAGAATTGGAAGCTAAGAACAATGAATTAACAAAACAAGTTTCAGGCCAGACAACTCTTATAGGGGCGAAACACCTCTTTGGGACATGATAATAGTGGATGAAAACAAAGTACGACCATACTTGGATTTTATACAAGATAAGGAAAGAGCTGTACAAGCGGCCAAAAAACACATTCAGATAGCTAAGTTAGACCTGCAAAAAAGACCCTTGGACAGAGCTGAAGGCGCAATCGATTTCCTAAACAGTTTGATAGACAAAGAAATCAAATGAGGAAACATTCAGGATAGGATCCCAGTCATCACATGGGCTAGAAGGGCAGTTCACAAACACCGCCATGTAAAGATGGTCGAGGCAAAATGGAATTTCATGAGCAAACATGCTGACGACTTTGATGCATTGTTTAAACCTTGGGTCCAAAGGGGACTCCCTTTCTTCTGGGAAGAAAAGGGACCAATGCTGTCCCAAAAAGAGTATTATGACATATTGGTCAAGTGCTGGCAAGAACACTGGCGTTTCGAGGACATGGCTCAGCAATAAGATTACCAAGCTTTGTTTGGGGAATTTGAGTTATTATTTGACTTCAAAGCTTTGTGCACAAGGTTACCAATGCCTTCTTATTTGGAGAACCTAGAAATTAGAGTATTGGCAGAAGAAATAGTAAAGCTAGGGATACCGACAACTAACCAATGGAAAGTGATCGAAAACTACAACAAATCCAAACACAGGTTACACCAAGGATGATGGGCTCTAATGGCAACCAAAACCAAAGATACAGGTGTGAAGTAATAAGGCGGGCCGGTATTTTGAAGACGTAGCCTCTCTTGGGGCACAACAAAGGTGTTACCCGCATCATTTTCTATTTTATGTCGTGCGTAGGAAGATGCCACGATAAAATTTGTTGAGAATTTGTTGCCAATTTTGCAACTAATTTTGGCCTTGTTTCGAAGTTGGTATTGGGGGTCCAAACACTAGAAATGTACTCTCCGTAGAGGGAGAAAGGGTTGGTTAGTTTTGAATTTGCAAGACTATTGTGTTTGTAATATTTTTTGAATTAATACAAGTACAGAGCCAAATGCTGGTTATATGAATGCAGAAATTCCTGTGTGTTTCCAAATTACAGTCTGAAACTTTCTTTTTCTCATGTGCATTTACTTTCCTGTTATCTTTTACATTATTTTTTTCTTCATATTGTAGACTCAGTGTATAATGGTTAGGAATTCATACTCATATGCTCCTGTGATTGTCTCTGATATCCACCAAACACTTCCTCTAAAACTGGCGTCGAATTCATCCCTGCGGTGCTCTACGTTAGTGGACTGTCATCATTATGCTTTTCCCACCAGACCCCAAACATAACGACCATGATCGAGACACTACCTTGCTCCTGCAAGCGTTTTCCTACGCAAACTGCTATGTTTTCCTGGGATTCTTGACTCCATAGCCCGATATATCTTTATTTGTTTCCAACCACCCATAGTCGCATCTTCTAGAAGTGCTTCCCATATGGTGGAAATGACTTCAACTTCCTTTGTGAAAAATTGTTTTCCTTCGCTTATCTTTCGTAGCCTCAGTCGCTGCTTTGTTGCGTTTCTCAAGCACCTCAGGAGGTGTGCTTGGTACCTGCCTTGCCTGAAGTTCCTCAACCTACTTCTTCAGCTCCACTGCAATCCGCTATAGGTGGGAAACCTTAGTAGTTGAATCCTCATCTTCCTGTCCCTATTCAGGTGGGAATTCTACGATCACACCTTTAATTGCTTTAGCTAGTGCGATGTGGCTTTGATCGCATGCCACACTTTCTTGCTCTTTCTCCTTAAGGATGGCCTTGCACTCCTTCACCTTCCTTTGCTGTTTTGTTTCTTGATATGCAACAACATTCTCTTGCAACCATATTTTCGTCGCAATTGCTTGTTGTATCTCATAGAATTATCCCTGTGAGAGCTCGGAGAAGTCGATCTGCAGTGTGTCAAATTGTTTGACAACATCATCAAATGCACCCGTCACCGTTCCTGTTTCCATTGGGCGCCCATGGATTTGTACTTTGATTGGATGCACTAGTTATGGTGTAACTAACGAGACATCGGGATCCACACCATATGTTTGAGCCTCGATAGTGGTTTCGACATTGTTAATGGCGTCAATGAGATTATTGAGGTGCTCTGCAACTTGAAACATGACATTTTCTTGCTGCGTATTTAGAACATCGAGGATTTTCTTAGCAACCTATGCTACAACCTTTTCTAGCTCTTGAACATTGTCCTCAGTTAATGTGTTTGTGTTAGCTGCTCTGTCGACTTTTCTCTTCTTCTGCAGTGGCCCGCGTTGTTGTTGTTGTTCTTTCTAGTGGTTGCAGATATCCTCATCAGTAGGTGTATGTTCCTCATCGCTTCGATGGGAGCCACCATCACCGCTATTATCATCTTTTTCTTCTTGTGACAGACTTTCTTGATTGTTGCCTCCATCATTTCCTTGGCCATTATCTTGGACATTTCTAGCATTACCGCCTGAGCGTTTCCACGTTGGTTAGCGGGTGGGTCTTCTTGGTTTTCTCCTTCAGGTAGTGGCTTTGCCAGTGGGCCGTGCCATTATTTGGGCCACTTCAGGACAATGGCATCCACATCAACATCAGTGATCATGAACCCTACCTGGTGCGCTTTCTTGGCCGGGTCCTTCTTCGGCTCCAAAATCATGTTATGTGCACCCACTTGGAAATTTATGGAGGCTGCGTATCTTTTGTACCGTCACATTCCAGAATCTGTGAGACTGCTGGATAACATCATGTAGCGCCTCGGCATGCAGAAAAAACTCGATGTTGTTATCCGTCTGGAGGATGTTGTTTTTCTTGTCTTCCCACAGGTTCTGGTAATTTACGTCTAGGAAAGGTAGAGGGACATCCATTGGTTGGTAATCTGGTCGGTTGGCCCACATGGTGAAGGAGATCAGGATCAACAGCAAGGAGTAGTGAAATTTTTATTTAGTATCCTCTTGCGCCTGCTCTGTATCATTGATCAGTTCATTCAGCAAGAACTACGATAAGTTGAAAGTCACACCTTATGCACATTGCTCAGCAATCTCTATCGCTCTAGCGGTGCATTCATTCAGCCTCATCTTGTGCAACAACTTGCATGACAGGATCCTTGTGGCGAACCGCACACATGCTTCTTTGATAGCGGGTATCGAGAATCCCCTATCCGCGACCTGCAGATTATACTTCGGCTTCATTTTGGTAGTATCTCTGCCCTGGCGCAAATACGACGCTGGGTCGTGTCTTTTCTTCGGGAGTCCAGTGATCGACGAAATCAACTCGACGTTGACCGGGTATGGTCGATTGAGCCACAGGCACCCTCCGTGGAAACATACTAGAATTTGTTTCACATATGTATTGGCCCACAGGCTATGGCCGAAATGGGGCATGAATAGCAAGTTCATCAATCCTACTTGATTGGTGCAAGTATCCCACTTCATCGGCTTTAGCACCTCGATATTTCTCGATCCTACTTGAATCGTGACCATGTAGTTATTTCTTTCCAAACCCAGCTGCAAACGAGTGTCATAATCCTCAAATCCTAACTTGGTGAGCTTGGGAATTATGTCCATTAGCAGGGGTACGCGCTCAGGGATCCAGGGTGCTACTAACGATGTGTGCACTTTCATGGGAAGCGTAACTAGATCTGTCTCATCTCTCATCGACTGAACATAGTGCGAGAATTTTTCTTCACTTTCCTTAGCATCCGGGTCTTTGCGGGGTGGGGAATCCTCCTCCATTAGCTCTTCTTTTAGCGATTCCTCCTCCATCAACTCTTTCCCAGGGTTATCCACAGCGGCCTTAGCCTTTTGTTTTCTTAACAGTGGTGGCCTAGACGGCTCTCCCGTCACTCTTTCCCTAGACTGTCTCGACTCCATGATAGGTCATGGAGGTGCAGTGGGTGGGTTCCGAATAGGGCTCGACACAGGGTGTGAACCAAGTGGTGGAACAGGGGCAGGAGCAGCCCCAGGAACATGCTTCTTTCTTGCTCGGGCCATCAAGTCAAGTTCTGATTCTTGCTCTGGTTGCTGCACTTTAGGCGAGTCGATCTCTTCTTCAGTTGGATAGCCCACGGGGACAGTCGCTTCAGATAGCTTGCTTGCAATGAAGATCTCTATTACCATGGGTTTCAGTTCTCTCTCTGTTGCAGACTTTGGCTTTGTGAAATTTGGCTTTGGTTCTCTCGTGCTCTCTCAGTGTGCGTAAAAGATTGTTTAATGGCGAGGCCTTGTATTTATACTCACCTATGAGTCCCGCAGTCGTCATATGATGGGAGGTTGAGGTATAATCGGTCACATTGGATTCTCAACATACGTGTTTCTTCATTAACTCAAAATCTTGAGTACTGCGCTTTACTTGTTAGAACAATTATGCAGTTATGTCGAGGACGACTGATGGGATCAAAAAGCACACCGTCATTCTCTTTGTATCTCTTCAAATTAATGTTGCTTAGCTGTCATAACCACCTCAAAATTTGTCGGATATTTGCACTTTAATGTCGGCCAGCCTGTCATTTTCGCCTTTTTATGCGCTATGCGCTTCTTCTTGTGCTATTAGTTGGTTCCGTCGTAGACGTGTAATAGAACAGTTTCTGCCTTTTTGCTCTCTCTCTTTTTTTTTTCACTCGCAGCGCGATTTTAGTTAGGGATGTTATGACCATCATAGTATGGTTTCAGGAAACTACCATTCACCATACTTACGACATAAGTTCCATCTAGTCTCTGCAGTTTTACTGCGCCCACATTAGGGATGTGCGCGATCACATATGGACCTAGCCAATGTGTCTTTAGCTTTCCTGGGTGTTTGAAAAAATTGATGTCATACAACAACACAAGTCCTCCGATTTTGAATGGTTTAACCTGGATATGGAGATCATGCCATGCATTCTATCTCTACTTCTCGACAATCTGATGAAATCCTGGAACGAAGCATTCCTCTTCCATTTGAAGGAGCTATGACAATCTATGTTCGACATCATCTCTGTTGGTCATCTCCGCCAGTGCAACAATCCACAGGATTGGAACAATATAATCCATTGGAATAACAAATTCTTGGCCATATACCAGTTTGAATGGGGTGCACCCAGTCAATCGTTTGTAAGTTGTGCGATATGCCCATAGCACAACTGATACTTTCTGATCCCAGTCATCTCGATGTACGTTGCATACCTTGGTTAATGCATTCTCTAGAATCGTGTTAAAAGCTTTGACCGTTCCATTCGCCTGAGGATGATAGGGTGTCATATTCTTATGCTGTATCTAAAACTCTGTTGTAAGCTCAACAATCATTTTAAAAAAAAAATGCGTACCGTGTTCACTGAGTAGAATTTTCGGGGATCCAAATCTAGTCACCACAGTTTCGAATAAGAACTTCGTCGTAGTCGCAGTGGTGCACGCATTTTATGGGCGTGGATTCTTTCCATTTGGTTAAATAGTTTGTCACAATGATAATGTAGCGTGCGCCACTCTTTCTCCTTGGTGGAGTCATCAATCCAAAAAAATATACATCCCATTTGTCGAAGGCTTGTAGTGTTATCTGTGGTGTAAGCGACATCTCATCGCGGCGCGATGGTTTTCCTTTCCTTTGGAAGATATCACAACGCCTGTAGAAGCTTTTGGTATACATGGGTATGGTTAGACACCATAGTCCTGCTTGCAATATTTTACGCACAATTTCTTTTCTAGCATAGTGTCCTACTGTGACACCAATATGTGCTTCACTAATATCCCAAGGTCGCTCATAATAAAAAACATAGCGGCGCAGTATTTCATCCGCGCCCAATTGATAGAGCTATTCAACAATCAATGTGAAGTCCGCAGCTCTAATGACCAAGTGTTTCTTCTGATTACTGAGAATTCTGGAGGCACATAGCCTATAGTCAAAAAGTGGATGATTGCGTTAAACATTATAGGAAATTTCAATTTAAAATGGGACTTCCAAAAATAATACAAATTCCATGTCATCATGTATTAGCCAATCAAATTTCTTTAAAATTAAAAAATGGAGCACCTCTTAAACAATTTTCTAATATAAATTTGGGATAGGTATCATAAAAAAAACTACTCTTTTTTGTTCGTATTTTCGACATATCTCCCTGGTTTTTACTCAAATTCCGCATCCAACAAGTACACACTCGACATACTTTTGACGGGCCTCGTTACCCCCCAAAAAATAAATACCTGAAAAAATGTGATGACGAGTACTCGTTGGATGGGAAATTTAATTTCTCATCCAACAAGCTCTCTCAATCGAAATTTGAGTAAAAACACAGGGAGATATGTCGAAAATACGAACAAAAGTAGTTTTTTTTTTCTTCCTCCAAAACTAATAAATATTATTTTATTATTTTAACTATTATTTTATTAATTTTCCTTAGGAGGCCATTTTTGAGTTGAAAGAGTTGCGTGTTGTGCAAATTATCTTCCAGGCTGGTTGGCTCTTCACCACTGTCTATCCATGACAGGTGGTCTGGACCTACATTGAGTCGACCAGGTTTAACTATGACCTCAAAGTCAAATTCTTGAAACAGGAGAATCCATCTTCCCCCCAACATTGGCTTGTTGAATAGGTATTTCAACATTGAATGATCAATGTACATCTGGAAATTTCCACCTAACAAGTAGTGTTAGAACTTTTGAAGCGCATAGACTATAGAGAGGCCTTCTCTTTCTATTGAAGTGTAATTTTTCTCTGTTGTTGACATTTTTCTGCTAGGAAAAACAATAGGGTGGTCAAGCGCACCCTCTCCTAGTTGCATCAAGACTATGCCGAGCGCGACAGACGATTCGTCGACATGAACATGGAACTCCTTCTTCCAGTCAAGGAATACAAGTATTGGCGTAGTGGCCATCTTATTCTTTAATTTTTCCAAGCATTCCTGGCAAGATGGTGTCCACTGAAACTTTGCATATTTATTCAGCAGTTTCTCCATAGGTGTAGTGATCTCTGCATATCCTTTGATGAACTTCTTGTAGTAGCCTGTGTGTCCTAGCACTTATCTGAGTTGCGTGAGTGATGTAGGTGGTGGTAATTCAAGTATAATCACAAGTTTTGCTGGGTAGAACAAAATACCGTCGCGACATAGAACGTGACCCAACATCACACCAAACGATGCGTAAAAAATACATTTTTTGGAATTAAGCACGATATGATACTGGCGATAGTGGGCCAGCATCATGAGCAGACTCTTAATACGGTCTCTTACTAGACCAAACACAGTCCAATTATCAAATTATACCTCAAAAAATTTATGAATAAAATCTTTAAAAACAAAGATTACTATTCTGATACCATATTAATATGTCACGGTAATCTAGCGACTAAAACACAGTCTCATAAGAGATTTCAGACAATTAAGCATGAAAATAGCATAATGGTGCTGCAATAGGAGTAGAAGCTCTGTATAATCAATAAAGAATGAGTAATACATTACAATGATCATGCAAGGTGCATGAATGCCAAGACAATTTGAATTCCCAAGGAGGTCATTCGAATTGAATGAATGGGTGTAGCTTAACTGAATGTTAGCCACAATAAACACACCTAGTTAACTAACTGATCAAGCCCTGATTGAATCAGCTAAGCCCTAACTATATCAGAGTGCAATGGATGACTGAGTCTAACTGAAAGTAGCTCAGACACATATCACTGCATGCCAATCAACAAGTGGTAGCGCACCATTAACTTTAATGAACCCCGATGAGGTTAACTGAAGTCAAACTGGTCATCAGAAGTGGTTGAAGGCGCCCTAGTTATCTGTAGTTCATAAATATTAATAAAAATAATCAATAAATGAAATGGAGGTGCCTACACAACTCAGCTTAACTGATTGTAACAATAACTAATTGTAACAATCAGTTAGTAGTTAGATGCATTTATGACACTCAGATCACCCCATAATGGCTCCCTGATTGAAGGTAGGCATG
Source organism: Pseudotsuga menziesii (assembly GCA_001517045.1). Taxonomy (NCBI): domain Eukaryota; kingdom Viridiplantae; phylum Streptophyta; class Pinopsida; order Pinales; family Pinaceae; genus Pseudotsuga; species Pseudotsuga menziesii. The sequence goes on along the minus strand of LPNX010372527.1, from coordinate 42,738 downwards.
GGTGTGCTTATGTTGATGTCATAGAGTGCTCATCTGATGTTGATTAAGTCAATTAAACTTAGGATAGTGGTTTAACAAGGTCAAATTGACCAAATTAAGTGTGCATGTTGGGTAAATGACTCCAACAGTTGAGAACAAGGCCCTTCAAATAAAAATTAAAAAGTTGGAGGAGGAATTATTGAAGGTTGATGGGAAGTCAGGCAAAGGAGCAGTGGCTCAAAATTTGTTTGATGAGAAAGAGAAAGAAGTTCAGGTGCTAAAGAAGAAATTGTGAATTCCTTCCACTCGGCTTATTTAGACCTCTGAATTGACAGAGTTTGAGAAGGAGAAGGAAGCATTAAGCAATGAATTGATTGATTGTAAAGCCAAGCTGTTAAAGATTGAAGAAAAAGAAAAAAATTGGGAAAGGGATGCTAAGCTTCTAATATAAAATGAGAAGGACCTAACAACTACGCTGGTAGGAAGAGAAAAAGAATTACAGGAAAAAGGTGAAGAAGTTAAAAATCAATCTATTGTTCCTTCTATAGAAACAAATGCAACCTCTCTTTCTGAAGCAATGTCTCAGGTAAAGCTGCAAGATGTAGAACTCACAGATTTAAAGCAACCAAACAAGGATATATAAGAGATAAATTTGAAAAGAGAATAAGAGAAGAAGAAAGTAGAGGAAAAATTTCAAGAACTAATAAATCAGAATACCAAGTTAACAAAGCAGGTGGTTGTCCAAATGGCCTTGCAAAGGGCCATACATATGATTTGGGATAAGATTATTCTAGAAGCTAATAAGTTTAGACCATATTTAGATTATATTGCAGATCAGGAGAGTGCTCTAAAAGTAGCAAGACATAATATTTTGATAGTAAAACAAGGATTAAATAAGAAACCAATGGAAGTAGGTCAGAATGCTATCGACTTTTAAGTACCTTATCAAAAGATCAAGTCAAAAGGTTTGATATCCAAGACAGAGTTGTTGTTATCTCTTAGGGTAGAAAAGTGATTTGAAAGTACATAATGTTGGATACTGTACATGATAAAGTTGATATTATAAGTCATAAAGTCAAAGAAGTGGTTAAGTTATTTACTCCATTGGTAAGCAAGGGAATTCCTTTTTTCTGGGAGGAAAAATGACCATTATTGTCTCAAACAGAATATCTGGATAAATTGGTCAATTGTAGGTCAGATCACAGTAAGTTTGAAGATATGCAGCAGGCTCTGTTTAGAAGAGTTGTGTTTGATAAAATGGCTGGAGTGTTCAAGTTATTATTTGATTTTAAAGTCGCATATGCCAAGGTGCCTAATTTTTCATATGCATACAACATGGAGCTCAAAGTTTTGGCACATGAAATGGTTATTACAGATTTGCCTAATCCTGAAAATTAGATAGCAATTCAATTATATGGATCAACTAAATATAAGTTACAACCATGAAGACATCAAGGAAGACAACGCAAAATGAGTTTCAACGAAATATATATTTTATGATAAAATGTTGTTTTTAAATTCATTAGTTAAGAATTTTTGTTATCTCAAAACTATTTTGTAATAAATAAGTGCTTTGACAAATGTAGTACACGGTTGAAACCATTAGATAGTTAGGTTTATTGTTCAGCTCGAGGAGCAATTGTATAATTATTCATACATTTGATGAAGCAAGGGTTGGAACTCGTGAGATTTTTGAGATTTGTGTATTCAAGTGTTTCTTTAAAAGTATAGAGCTGAAAGTTGGCGCCTTTCATAGATTCATGTGTTATTTCATGTTGGAGTCTCTACTTTTCCTTCTTCTGTGAATGTTTTTCCAGTTTTATATTTCCATTATGTTTTCCTTCATGTTTGAAATGAGAGTATAACATTTTAGAATTCATATTTACTATGATCTAACTGTTGTTTTCAGATGTCCACCAAACTTTTCTTCTGAAGTTGATACATAATTCATTTTTACAATGCTATGTGTTAATGGTTTGTTCATGTTCTTCATTTTTCACCAGACAATCAAATTTTGACTATGATTGAGTAGCTACCTTGCCTTTGTTTAAAACTTCCATGCAAAAGCTCTGTTCATCTATATTCATATCTTGACTCCATAGCCCAATGGTTATGTGTTCAGTTTCAACCAAACTTACCAATTACAAATAGTTTTGATTATACATATATGGCCTTGTTAATATTTTGTGAGAGATCCCTATCAGAAGAGAAAAAAGCCAGTTTTCCCTTTAAAAGTGGTTTTTGCTGTTATCAAATTGGCGCTGTTGCCGGGGAATGAAAGTGCATATCATCCATGGGAAGAACAACAAGGATTGCAAAGTTTCAAGAAATAAATTTCTGTGGGAGAGCAGAAGTTTCCACATTCAAAAGAAGGTTGTACATTTTCCCTGGTGACTTCACATTCATTTTGAACAGTATTACAAAAGACATCCTGGCTTTTAGGAGAGTGAATACAAGAGGTAACCCTAATACTGAAACTTTGCAAAGTGTGGAAAATCCAAAAATATTGCTTAGAAATAAAAATTAAGAAAAAATAAATAGTTCTCAGTTTGGTGCATCATCATCTGAAGATTTTCATAGTATACAAGAATCTGAATCGAAAACTAGTGTTGAGAGATAACTGTTAAAATCAAAATATGAATCTGACCTAAATAAAATTGATATTAACCCTAGTAGGTTAGAATCATATCTTCTTGATTCTTTGTGAAAGAACCTTCAAACTCCAGTAAAACTGAAAAAACTACTTCTATTGTCCAAAACTTTCAGTTTCATACTCCCCAAACTATTTAGAATCCTCTAGCTTTTCAACCTTTACCACTTACTCCAAATCCACCTAGAAAATGGCTACAACTAGGTTTGCTCCATTGGCCTTACCTGCGGTGTTACATGACATTCCCTTAAATTATGCCTAGAGGATTTCATTGTATGATGGAGAATGAAATGTTACTGCAAAATACCATGTTGGGAAATTTGATGACTTTATAGATTTGGAAGAAGTTGATTATGAGGATGTCAAGATGAGGCTGTTTGCACAGAGCTTGTCCGGGGAAGACAAAAAGTGGTATAAATATTTACTTGCTGGGTCTATTCAAAACTTTGCAGCCTTCCAAACTGCATTCTTGGATAGATGGGACGATAAACCGAGTCCATTACAAGTCCTGTCCCAGTAAAATAATCTTAAAAAAGGAGGTTTTGATTCAGTCCATGAGTTTTCCAGTAGGCTCACGAGAGTCTATAATTCTATACCTGCTAATATTAATCCTTCAGCTGGTGCTACTAAACTTCATTATGGAAAACCCTTTGATAATGACTTTGCATTGTTGTTGAGAGAAAGAAAATCATCCAGTCTTCCTGTTATGTTTACAGATGCCTTGGAAGTAGAAGCCAATATGATGGCATGTGGAAAAATAAAACAAAGAGTAGATGTTGATAGGAGGAAAGGTAGAGAAGAAATTATGCCCTCCACCTCTTCCGCTTCTTCGTCTAATGATATCAAATTTGAAATGATGATGAAAACAATGCAAAAATTAATGGATAGGTTGACTATGGATACTAGGCTAGTGAATTGAGAACAGAATGAACCCCAGATCAGAAACCCTAACTTTAGAAGGTCTATTCCTCCTCCACTTCCACAGATTAAACAAAGAGACATGAGGAATCCAAGGAACCAAGAAGATCAGCAAATAAGACCACCTTTCCCTAAAAAATTATGTTGCTGATGATGATGGTGCAGAGTCTATTGAAGACCATATTCATCATTTTGGTGATCTAGATTGTGAAATCTATCTGACTGAGGAGGAACACAGTATGTTTGAACAAGAGGATGATAATAAATATTTTGAGGAGGAGTTGAAACCGTATCAGAAGGGGTATATGCATGCTATAGATGATGTACAAAAAAAGATCAAATTGAGAAGTAGAGATTTTTTTATGAATATAGGAAGGTTAAATCCAAATCAAATTTCCAGTAGTTAGATGAATATAGAAAAAAAGAAACGAAAAACAAAAGGAACCTGTTGTACATAAAGAGATTGAAAATAAAATTGAGAAAATATAGGAGTTAAAACAAACAACACCCATGGATGTAGACAAAATTTCCTCCATTTTTAATCTACAAAGTGAACTTGCTAAGCTGAATATTTCAATTCCTTTTAATGAACTACTAAAAAATCAGGAGTATAGAGACACAATAACAAAAATGGTCAAAAATCAGGGAGAGGCTCAGCCAGATATTTTGGAAGTGACAAATGACAATACTACCATTGTTTTGGGGTCTAAGATTGATAATGTGGATAATGAGGAAGTACCACCTTTTTATATGAGCTTAAATGTGCATGTCATGGTGTTGCATAATTCTATGTTAGATTCAGGTGCTTCACATAATTTGATGCCTAAAGAAGTGGTAGAAATTTTGGGGTTAGATATTACAAGGCCTTATAAACATTTGTATTCTTTTGATTCCAAAAGGGTGAAATGTCTGGGTTTGATAAAAGACATGGCAGTACCCTTGGCTAAATTACCATCTAAAATTGTGGTCATGGATGTTGTTGTGGCTGATATCCCTCCCAAATTTGGTGTTTTGTTGTCAAGATCTTGGAATTCAAAGTTAAAAGGAAGTTTGCAAATGGATATGTCTTATGCTACAATTCCCGTTAATGAAAACAAGAGACTATACAGTGAAAAAAGATCACCTTATGTTGTTAGCAGTTGAGATCAGCCATGATTTCATCTTATTTATGCTGTTGACACAGACTTAGGGTCATCTATTTTCTTCAATGATGTTTCTCCTTGTGATTCAAAAGTTGTGCCAAATAAATGTAAAAAGGATAAAATAGTGATAAATGAACAGGAAGCATTGGAAAGAAAGCAAAAGGAAGAAGGGTTGTGTACTATGTATTTTGATGGGTCGGTGACTAAAGTAGGTGCTGGTGCAGGTGTATACATAATTTCCCCTATTAGAGATTTTAAAACTTTTTCTTACAAGTTGACCTTTGAATGTACTAATAATGTAGTAGGATATGAAGCTTTGTTGTTGGGTTTGCATGCACTAAAGGATTTGGGAGCTAAACGAGTCCAAGTTTTTGGAGATTCAGAACTTGTGATAAATCAAGTGAATGATAGTTATCAAACTAAGCATCCTAGAATGAGAGCTTACAGGAATGAAGTTTGAGATATGTTTGGAAACTATTTCATAGAACACAATGTCAAAGTGATTCCTAGATATGATAATACAGTGGCAGATTTCTTGGCAATTGCTGCCGGAAAATTTAAGACTCCTACTGCAGTTAAAAGAAAATACAAGGTTGACATTGTGAACAAGCCTTCCATACTAGACAATACCAAATACTAGAAGGTTTTTGAAGATTATATGCAAATCAAAAGGTTTCTGGAAGTGTCTGGTGAATTTGTAAATACACAAATAGAAAATGAAACTGTTGATTCTGAAATTTTCAAGATGTTGATGAAGATGAAGAAGGAGTTGCTAAAACAGGGAAGTTGAAAGGCTCACTGGGAGGAAAAGATATAGTCCAATTGAAGAGTAATCATATTCCCAGAGGTTTAATTCCCTTAGAGAAGGTTTTTGACCAAAATGACGTTGTCAGAGATCCTAAAGTCAAACCTGCTGAAAACATTGTTGAAGATAAAAATATTGGTATCGAGGAGAAACTCAAAATTGTAAAGTTGTCCAAGAAATTTCCTGCTAAAGAAAAAGATTAGTATGTGAACCTGATGAAAAAATACACTAATGTATTTGCATGGAGTTATGATGACCTGAAATACTATGACATCTCCATTATACATCATACTATTCCAATTAAGCCTGGAGAAAAACAATTTAGGCAAAAATTCGGAAGGATTAATCCAATGCTATTACCTATTATTGAAAAGGAGATAAAAAATCATTTGATGCAAAAATAGTTGTAACCCTGAGATTTTCAAAATGGGTTGCTAATTTGGTGCCTTTTAGAAAGAAGAATGGTGAAATAAGACTGTGTGTGGACTTTAGAAATTTGAATAAAGTCTCTTTGAAGGACAATTACCCTTTACCAAAGATGGACCAGATTTTACAGAAAGTGGTAGGTTCAGATAGAATTTCTACCATGGATGGGTTTTCAGGTTATAATCAAATAAAGGTGATGTCTGAAGATCAGGATAAAACTGCTTTCACTACACCATGGGGTACATTCATGTACGCAAAGATTCCTTTTGCATTAATGAATGCAGGAGCCACTTTCCAGCGTGCTATGGACATCACTTTTGCAGATGAAAGAGACAAGTTTGTAGTAATTTACATGGATGATATTACTGTATATTCTAGGTTTGATAGGGAACATATCAAACATTTGGAAATGGTCTTCCTTAAATGTAGAAAATATGGCATATCATTAAATCCAAGGAAATCAAATTTTGCTCTAGCAGAAGGAAAAATTTTGGGCCATATTATTTCCAAAGAAGGTATAAGGATTGATCTAGACAGGGTGAGTGCAATTTTGAAGGTGGAGGAACCAAGAAGTAAGAAATAAGTACAGTCATTCATTGGACAAGTAAATTTCTTGAGGATATTCATTCCTAGCTTTGCCGAAATATTGATGAACATTACTAATATGTTGAAAAAGGATCATGAAATAAAATGGATAGTGGAGGCTAAAAAATCTTTCAAGAATATAAAGCAAGCTATTTCAGAAGCTCCTGTGCTGGTAAGTCCAGATTTTGATAAAGTGTTTTTAGTATTCTCATATGCTTCAGAGCATACTGTTGCAATGGTTCTATTACAAAAGAATGATCAAGGTGAAGAACAACCTATAGCATTTTTTAGTAAGATGTTAAGAGATGGGGAGTTGAAATATGATATCATGGAAAAACAAGCATATGCTTTGATTAAGGCCCTAAAAGATTTCAGAATTTACCATTAGAAGAAATTTGGGGTCTAAAATGGGCCTTATAAGAAAACACGCCAAAATAAGTTTTTGTGAGTTGGAATTCAAGAACCAATAGAATTTCAATAAAATAAGTCAACCATAATGGTTGAATTGACATATTTGTCATTAAAAAAAACTACTTTTTTTGTTCGTATTTTCGACATATCTCATTGTGTTTTTACTCAAATTTCGATCGGGAGAGCTCATTGGATGCGGAACAAATTCCGCATCCAACGAGTACATGTCATCATCACGTTTTTCAGGTATTTCTTGTTTTTGGGGTAGCGGGGTCCGTCAAAAGTATGCAGTGTGGGTACTCGTTTGATGCGGAATCAAATTCCGCATCCAACGAGCTCTCCCGATCGAAATTTGAGTAAAAACACAGGGAGATATGTCGAAAATACGAACACAAAAGTAGTTTTTTTCTTTCTTCCTCCAAAATTAATCAATATTATTTTATTATTTTCACTATTATTTTATTATTTTAACTATTATTTTATTATTTTCCTTAGGAGGCCCATTTTAGACCCCATAATTCCTCTAATGATTCTCCATTCACATGTAGTCGCATATGTTCGTAACAGTGTGGTAAAGAGCATATTTACACAACCAGATCCGGAGGGGAGAAGAGAGAAATGGATTGCAGTGATTTTGGAATATGACATTGAAATTAATCCCACAAAGTTGATTAAGGGACATGGATTGGCTAAAATGATGACAGACTCCAATTGTGATTCTCTGCAGCTAAATTGTCTGTCAGAACAATTAAATAATTTGGACACAGAAGTACAGGTGATGCTTGATTTTTATATTTCTCCATGGTATGCTGATATTGTTTATGTGTTGCAAAATTTACAACCTCCTGCAAGGTTAAGTGAAACTAGAGCAAGGTCTGTGAAGCTGAAGGATGCAAAATTCTATATTTTAAATCAATATCTTTATTGGAAGGATCCTGGTTAATTGTTACTGAATTATCTTCTGGATAATGAAGCTCAATATATAGCAAAATATTTCCATGAAGGAGATTGTGGGGGACATCATTCATGGAAGGTAACTGCAAATAAAATTTTGAGAGCAAGATTCTATCGGTGTTCATTATTTTCAGATGTGTATAAAGAAACTGCCAAATTTCATTAGTGCCATATTTTTGATGGAAAGAGGAAAGTGGTTCCACTCCCTTTTAATCCCATATCAGTAGAAGCATCTTTTCAACAACGAGAGTTGGATTTCATTGGGGAGATAAATCCAAACTCCTTAGGACAGCATAAGTGGATCTTAACAGCAATTGGTTATTTTACAAAGTGGATTGAAGCAATACCACTAGAAAAGCTACAGATGTAGTGATAATAGATTTCCTGGAGAATAATATTTTGGCAAGATATGGATGTTCTAAGAGGATTGTAATAGATAATGCAACTGCTTTTAAGTCCATGAAGATGATAAATTTATGTCATAAGTATCATATAAGTTTGAATAATTCTACGACATATTATCCACATGGTAATGGACTGGCAGAATCCTCTAACAAAAGCTTGGTGAGGATAATTAAGAAGTTGTTGGAAGATAATAAAAGATCATGGAATACAAAGCTGAAATATGCCTCGTGGGCTGACAGAATCAACACAAAGAGGGCTATTGGAATGTCACCATTCCAATTGGTGTATGGGCATGAAGTGGTTTTTCTAGCATCTCTAGGAGTACCGGTTATGAAATTGTTGCAGGAGCAACATGATGAACCTAATCATATGCAAAGGAGAATAAACCAAATTATTGAGCTAAGTGAACTAAGGGATAAAACATATGATAAGGTACAGATACATCAAGAGAAAATGAAGAATACCTTTGACAGAAATGTAAAAGATGACACTTTCCAGATTGATGATTTGGTTTTAAAATGGGATGCTCCACATGGAGACAAAGGAAAGCATGGTAAATATGATCATTTGTGGGTAGGTCCATACATTATTGCAGCACACAAGGGTAATAATGATATTATTCTACAATATCAGGATGGGTCTCACTATGAAGGAGGTCCAGTTAGTGGGAGATTTCTGAAGCATTATTTGAAATAAGGGGGAATTATTTTTCATGTATTATAGTGTAATTAAATTTTTTTTTAACTTTTAATCAGTACATATGGTGAGCTAGAAAATTTGAAGCCCGCAGAGAAGGCCCTAAGATCGGAAGGGATAGCCATATTTTAGTTTTTATATTTCTTTCAGAAGGGAAAAATAAAAAGTTTTAGATTGGCAATGGATTTGGCAATTGGTCTACGGGGTTCTTTGCTACCTCGAAGGGACGATATCATCCCTAGCGGAGCCAGCTACTAGCACTATATTTGAAATGGCAGGTTGTTTAATTGAAGGGTTTGGAAATGATCACATTTGAAAATTTTGTGTAAGCACTCTTTAGATTAATGGGTTAGCATGATCTTTCATCATGGGTCGTTGGATGAAGAAATGGATTTGATCTACGGTGGTGGATCGTTCTGCTTTTTGCATGGGGGAGAAATTGAAATGTTCTCATTAGAGGAATTGAGGTAAGAGGTGTTAAATATCGAAGACTCAGATTAAAGAGTCTGTATATCAGTGGTGGAAATAAATTTCGCAGATCAGAGATGTAAGGAAAAACTAAGTTTTCAGATTTGCGGAATTGGTTAACTGGTGGAAAGATCAGATAGACAAGATGTGAGCGGAGGTAGATGTGTGAAAAAATTCCAGAGTTTGAACTACTATGGAGAAATTCAAGATTGAAATATGCAGAAAGTGGTAGGGGCCACGTTGATCAATGGTTGCGATAGTGGCCGTGTTTTGATCGACAGATAAGGTGCATTCCGCAAACAGAAGTTGCTTGATTGAGCAGGTTTGAAATGATTATCGAAATGTTAAAGTTTTTCACAGTTTGACGGTTCTAATGAAGGTAGATTGTAGATCAATGGTTGATATTGATTCCACCGAATCAAGTTGTGTAGGGTGATAATGTTGAGTCATGGTATTGAGATCTTGTACATGAATGACTTAGATTTTAAAGAAAAACAAATCTACGTTATAGATTACAGGAGACGCATAATGGTTATGAAACATAAAAAAATATAAAAAACACCTACGTGGAGTTCAGAGGTTTGTTTTTTTCTTCTTCTAAGCATTGGAATTGATGATAACCTTGACTCTGCATAAAGTGCCAACATGGACAAATCAGAACACTATGCTATCTAACAAGGTAGGCATCCTGAAACTTTCCAAATATTTCTTAAAATGGATGAAATAGAAGTGGTAGAAGTGGAATATAGTGAAAAGTTAGGGGTTTCCTGTCAGAAGGTTGAGGAAAGCTTTGAAGATAAAAATGCTGAAGTTTTTGATACCATTTTACTAAATGAAACAATTGAGATGGCTAAAAATAAATTCAAAAATTCTTAAGGACTAGGGTAGGGACACCTGTGGTGTTTTCAAGTCTTTTTTTTTCTTTGTTGACCGGACCCCCAATTGCCCTAAACTTGTCGAGTGGTCTGCGAATAACTATTCCACAGCTGAAGAAGTCGTCATGAATGAACCTAAGTCTAGGATCCTTTTCCCTATTCATGCCTATGTTATCTGCAAAACCCTATCTATCCGAGATGATATTGTTCATTTATCCCAGTAGTACAAAGAAGAAAACATCATACAATTCTTCCAAGAGTCTGCATCCGAGAGTAAGGAAACCTTTTTGAAGTCATGTTCAAAGCCTGATAGTGAGGTTATAAGTTTATCTTACCCTGTTGACCTGGTTTTGTTTAATAAAGAAACCCAGTCGTGTATAGCTTTAGCCAGTCAATTTTTGGGGTTATACACTAATCGTTATGTTACAGAGTCACTGTTGAGACTGTTGTTTATCTTAAGTACTTTCCCAATTGAGTCTGAAATTCTAGGTCAGTATTTTCAGTCTTGTTGCCTTAAGTTTGATGAGTTCCCAGCTAAGAACATTCGTTCTCAGTTAATCAACTTCCACAGTAACAAAGTTTTCATATTCTAGTCCTTTTTGCTGAAGATGTTCTTATCACATAATTAAGATAACCTACAGTTTCCTAAGTTGGTAATCCTTGAGGAAATGACCCAGAATTATTGCAAATTCATGAATTTTTTGATGGCAGAAATATACAACATTTTCTTTTAGGAAAGATTGCCCAGGGTATTGCCAGAGATAAATGAAACATTGCAACTTTCCCCTAGTAAAAGGATAGGAGACTGGTTCCTTTCAGAGTCTGAAACAATTATAAGGTTATATGGATTTGTGCACCAACCTTATATTCTTCCAGCTTTTATGACAACTAGAGTCTTTTATTTGGAATTTATTAGACAAAGTCTTACAATTGAGGAAGAACACATCTTAAGTTTTAAGAAGAGTCCAGATATTAAATTACCCTGGGTTGTAGGGCCATATGTTGTTAAAAGTAGAGCCGCTCTACCAATCATTGATAATCTGCTCAGAATATGGGGTTTTCTTTGGGAGTTGCTATCAACTATGATCCACACCAAGTAATCTCTAAAAGAAGACAAGTAAATAAAAATAATCTTTTTGAACATACTGAAGTAGATGGACCTAGAGAGGAAGCTAATTGGGAAGATTATCCTAACAATACCCTGGATAATATTAGCATGGAACAAGATTCTGTCTCACCCATACTTGGAAATAATTCTTCTCCAATGGATATTTCTAACATAGTTGCAGTTGATGGAAATATTTCGTCATTAACAAGTTTTTCAGGAAATTCAAAGAAGAGAGAACATTCAGGTTTCATGGACACTGAAGAAGCAGACACTGTAAGTACACCGAAGAAGACGAAAATTGGACAAGAGGAACAAATGGTACCAGTGAAGAAAAGCAGTGTGAAAGGTAAACTGAAGCAAGAAAAATCCAAAGTAACTGGTCTGGAGCTTCAGGAATATGTATTTGATGGAGTAACCCCAAATAAGTATACATCAAAAGAGGAGTGGTTCAATACCTACAGGGAAGTGGCTGATAAAACCTTTGATCAAACAGTAAAATTATATGAGGAAGTAAGACAATGGACAAAGCCAGATGCAACTCTAAAAACTGTAAGGGATCATGCCTAAAATACCCTGAGTTTGGCCATGATTGTTGGTAATAAAGTTAAAATAGTAAAGTCATGCTAAAATAGTTAACCTATCTAAGCAACCAACAACATATCATAAAATACAAGAACAGGAAAATAAAAAGATAAGAGAACACCAATATACGTGGTTCACCCTAATGGGTTACATCCACGGGAATTTAGTCTTCTATTATCTCCAGAATGTCTTCTCCAATCTTACAAGAGAGCAAAGCACAAATACCCCAAAGAATATAGATGATGTACAACGGTGTTACAATAGTACCACTACTACATCAAGAATACATTATATGTAGAGACTCACTTGGCC
>LPNX010372527.1:0-30177 GCA_001517045.1 Pseudotsuga menziesii | reverse complement strand
ACACAAGTAAATACACCACCATATAACTATGTGTTAAATGTATTACTCTTTTACATAAGATTGTAGACAACTTCCGACATAATACAAAGACATTATTACCTTCCAATGAATATAATATATTCCAACACTCCCGCTTAATAATGGCTGGGAGAATGGCCCACACTACCACTAAGGAAGGAAGTAGTCATTACTGCTCCCCCTTGATGACAACTTCTAGAAGAACCAAAGCTCAAAATAAGAAGAACACTTCGGCTGATAGAATTTGACGATGAACAACCGCTTCTCAATGAATCATGAAAGTGCACACGAACCAGGTTGTACGATGAAATACCCAACAATAAAATGCCAAGAACATGTGATGTAATCCAATCACAAGATGCCCAGATCACCACAAGAATCATCACAACCATACATCATAGCTGAAGATCTCTAATATAACATCCACACTAGTGTACAGATACCTTCTGACGACCGATACAACAAAACATGTAGCTAAGAACACCACAACAATGTACAAAAAACCCAGATGGCCAATACACATGCATATAGCAGACATTCTCCCAATCAAGGTGCAATATAAAATATTTGTAGAAGACCTCAAACATCGAAGAAACAAGACCCCAATGGTCTATACATCGAAAATGATATCATACAGATGAACATCAAGACTTTAACAGTAGAATATGATGCTTCATTACTTCTGGAATAAGGTGAAAGCCTAAACAGAGAACTTATTTGGATACGAACTTTCAAGATTAAAGCATATAAATATCATAAAACAAAATTGCTCATACAGAAATGAAAATGCTTATATACCAAGGTTAGCAAACATCATATAAAGGAATGGCAACATAATATGATCAAATAAAAGATTAACTTGCTCATTAAGGAAAATAAAGTTACTTTTACATAATAAGTGTCAGTCGCAACATATAAATAGTGAGGTAAATATTTCACTTAAATATATGAAAATTTAGTCATCAAGCAACTAGTTTGAAGCATAGGTGCATTTCTTATTAGTATGAGGTTAATATGCAAGAGATGAATGCTTCCATATAGGAACATTAGAGACAAGTAGGAACAAGATAACCTTTGCAATCATAAAAATAGAGATCTCATTGCAACAAGAACAAGGTGCTCATGATAAATAGTTCAAGATTTAAAGATTACTCAAATCCATATAAATATTGAGTAAAAGACGATCGAAATAAAAATGACATGAGATATAGATAAATCAAAATGTTTAATATGATCAACATATAACAAATTATGATCAATTCATGATATCACTTATAAAAAATTATGAAATGACAAGTCACTAATGGTCTTAATCATGGGTTCATTTCTTGTTAACACTATGTAAATATGCAAGAGACGAAATGCCCTGGAAATGTCAATGTTTCCATATTGGAACGTTAGAGACAAATAACACAAGAACTAGATACAATCTCTATAATACATGAAAAAGAAACTATATCCCAATTAAATAACTTATGACAAGCCAAAAAATATGATATCACATAGATTAAAAAAATGATTTTACTTAAGAATTTAATTAGCAAGAGAATATAATGATCATAAAGATATTACTTATAAAAGAATGAAATTGCTTTTACACAAAGTTCAACAATAACATATAAATAAATTAAATAATGATCATTAGATAACACATATGAGATTGTTCTTATAAACAAAACAGAGAAAAGAACAAATTAATTTTAAGTATATTAAAAAATATTAAGCATTAGATGGTTTATAGCTATCAACCATGACAAAATACTAGAGATCCATGTCTTTAAAAGATGCCAATATTTTCATATAGAAATGTGAGACAAATATATAGCAAGAACAATAAATAATATCTTAATAAACATGATTAGAAGCAAAACCTAAATGCAAAAACTGAATAATAGAAAACTTAATTACTTTACCGTACTGATCTGAATATGCAAAAAACACAGTTATAAAAACAGTAAAGGAAAGAGAAACTTTTACTTACAATCCTTTGAAAAATGTGCCCAAACAAGCCTAGTCTTCTATTCTGGTCGCGTAGGTGGATCCAGAGTGGCTATTCCAATTCCAAAAACAAGTTATAATAAAAAATTCCGATAAGAAATGACCAAGTTACGACCCTTTTTTATAAATTCCGTTTTTATTACTAAAAGGAATCCCAGAAATGCCCAGTTTTCTATTCTGATCATGTGGGTGGATCCAGAATGGCTGTTCCAATTCAGAAAACAGGTTATAATAAAAAACTGGCAAAAAATGACCAAGTTACGACCCTTTTGTATAATTTTCGTTTTTATTACCGAATGGAAGCCCATAAATACCTAGTTTTCTGTTCTAGTCGCGTAGGTGAATCCAGAATGGCGTTTCCAATTCTAAAAATAGGTAAAATAAAAATTCCGATTAAAACTGACCAAGTTATGGCCCTTTTTTATAACTTTCATTTGTATAATTGGAAGAAAGATCTCCATGAGGAGAGCCCTGAAATCATGTAGATATACAGAAAAGACATAAAAAAAGCCTTGAAAAAATTCTGCAAAAATCTTACACAACAAGTTAGGGTTAGGGTAAAAAAATGAAGAAATATGCCCAAATCTGAAGAGAAGCTTAATGGCTACCAAATAGAAAGAAAATCTACAACAAAATGACAATGCCCAAATGATAATCATTATTGATTGAAAGCTATAAAATGTATTAGATCATAGCAACCTCCTCTGATACCATGTTAGAATAGTAGAGTCAAGCTAAACTAGTTAACCTATCTCAGCAACCAACAACATATCATAAAAGATAAGAACACGAAAAGAAAATGACAAGAGAACACCGATATATGTGGTTCACCCTAATGGGTTACATTTACGGGAAGGTAGTCTTCTTTGTCTCTAGAATGTATTCTCCTATCTTACAAGAGAGCAAAGCACAAATACCCCAAAGAATATAGATGATGTACAACAATGTCACAATAGTACCACTACTACATCAATAATACATTATATGTAGAGACTCACTTGACCCTATTATATACTAAGAGACGAGGAGGAACTACTCTCACATATTGCATGTGGGATAATATAATTCTCCAAAATAACATCTCTTAATACAATACCATGGACAAATATTCTACACAAGTAAATACACTACCATACAACTATGGGTTAAATGTATTACTCTTTTACATAAGATTGTAGAAAACTTTCGACATAATACAAAGACATTATTACCTTCCAAGGAATATAATATACTCCAACAAATAAGGTATCAGAGGTGAATGTGAACTTAGAGAATATCCCTACCACATATATGATACAACTTCACAGAGAAACATGTGATATCATATATACAAAATTGCTTAAATCAACATTATTGGTGTCTAAACTGGAGTCCACATTAGAGGAAATTTCAACTCAAAATGGGTCTCATAAGAAAAATTAATAAAATAATAGTTAAAATAATAAAATAATAAAATAATAAAATAATATTTATTAATTTTGGAGGAAGAAAATAAAAAAAGCTATTTTTTGTTTATATTTTCATGTGTTTTTACTGAAATTTCGACCGGGAGAGCTCGTTGGATGCAGAATTAAATTCCACATCCAACGAGTACCCACTCAACATACTTTTGATAGAACCCGCTACCCAAAAAACAAGAAATACCTGAAAAACGTGATGATGAAAATACAAGTTTAGGTATTTCTTTTTTTGGGGTAGAGGGTTCCATCAAAAGTACGCCGATAGGGTACTCATGGGATGTAGAATTTAATTTTGCATCCAAGGAGCTCTCCCAATCGAAATTTGAGTAAAAACACATGGAGATATGTCAACAATATAAACAAAAAAGTAGTTTTTTTTATGATACCTATCCTCAAATTTATATTAAAAAATGGTTTAAGACCTATACAGTATTTCAAATTTAAATCAATTTCATTGGCTAACACATGATGACATGGATTTTGAATTAGTGTTTAAGGCCCATTTTGAGTTGAAATTTCCTCTAATGACAAAAATAAAGTTCAGGACCTCCTACGAAAAGAAAAGGTTGAGAACAAGGCCCTTCAAATAAAAATTAAAAAGTTACAGGAGGAATTATTGAAGGTTGATGGGTAGTCAGGAAAAGGAGCAGTGGCTCAACAGTTGTTTGATGAAAAAGAGAAAGAAGTTCAGGTTCTAAAGAAGAAATTGGAAATTCCTTCCACTTGGCTTATTCATCTGAATTGATAGAGTTTGAGAAGGAGAAGGAAGCATTAAACACTGAATTGATTGATTGTAAATCCGAGCTGTTAAAGCTTGAAGAAAAAGAAAAACACTGGGAAAGGGATGCTAAGATTTTGATAGAAAATGGGAAGGACCTAAAAACTAAGCTGGAAGCAAGAGAAAAAGAATTACAGGAAAAATGTGAAGAATTTAAAAATCAATCTATTGTTCCTTCTGTAGAAATATATGCAACCTCTCTTTCTGAAGCAATGTCTTAGGTAAAACTGCAAGATGTAGAACTCATAGAGTTAAAGCAATAGAACAAGAATCTAGAAGAGATAACTTTGAAAAGAGAACAAGAGAAGAAGAAAGTAGAGGAAAAATTTCAAGAACTAATAAATCAGAATACCAAGTTAACAAAGCAGGTGGTTGGCCAAATGGCCTTGCAAGGGGCCATACATATGATCTAGGATAAGATTATTCTAGAAGCTAATAAGTTTAGACCATATTTAGATTATATTGCAGATAAGGAGAATCCTCTGAAAGTAGCCAGACATAATATTTTGATAGTAAAACAAGGATTAAATAAGAATCCAATGGAAGTAGCTGAGAATGCTATCAAATTTTTAAGTACCTTATCAGAAGATCAAGTTAGAAGGTTTGATATCCAAGACAGAGTTGTTGTTATCTCTTGGGCTAGAAAAGTGATTGGAAAGTACAGAATATTGGATATTGTATAGGCTAAAGTTGATATTATAAGTCATAATGTCAAAGAAGTGATTAAGTTGTTTACTCCATTGGTAAGCAGGGGAATTCTTTTTTTCTTGGAGGAAAAAGGACCATTATTGTCTCAAAAGGAATATATGGATAAATTGGTCAATTGCAGGTTAGATCACAGTCAGTTTGAAGATATGATCAGCAGATACATCCACCTTTTCTCGAAAATTACGTCGACAACAAAGGTGAACAAGAACCCGCTAAAGATCAAATCCATTATTTCGAAGATCTGGACTTTGGCATATACCTCATGGAAGCAGAGCATAATCTGTATGCCTAGGAGGAGGAGCCGAAAGACCTTGAAGAAAAATCAGAGCAGTAACAAAGGGGGTATATGCATGCCATATATGAGGTCAAGAGGAAGATCCAATTGAGGAGTAGAGACATCACTCTCAATAGAGGTAAGCTGAATCTGAATTAGACCTCCACCATCTTGCAATATGATGATAAAAATAAAGAAAAATAAAAGGAATAGGTCCCATGCAAAGAACCCATGGATAAAGGTGGAAGGGTGAAGGAAGTTTGGCCACCAGCACCTGCAGAGGTGGAAATGATCGTGCCTGCTTTCAACTTACAGACTAAACTCTCCAAGGTAAAAATATCTATTCCCTTCAATGAATTATTAAGGAATAAAAAATACAAGGATGGTTAAAGGTCAAGGAGATTTTCAGGCTGACATCCTAGAGGTAAATTATGGTGCTCCCACTATCAGTTTAGGGACCAGGCTCGAAAATGGAGATTAGGAGGAGCTTCCTCCTTTCTATCTGAGCTTAAATGTGCATGATATGGTCATACATAATGCTATGTTGGATTTAGGGGCATCCCATAATTTGATACCAAAAGGGGTGGTAGAGAGTCCGGGGTTAGAAGTCACTCGACCTTACAAAGATTTGTACTCTTTTGACTCCCAAAAGGTGAAATGTCTTGGGTTGATCAAAGATATGGTAGTGACTCTGATAGAATTACCTTCTAAAA
This sequence comes from Pseudotsuga menziesii, assembly GCA_001517045.1. NCBI lineage: Eukaryota > Viridiplantae > Streptophyta > Pinopsida > Pinales > Pinaceae > Pseudotsuga > Pseudotsuga menziesii. The sequence goes on along the minus strand of LPNX010372527.1, from coordinate 24,228 downwards.
CTGTGGTGATGGATGTGGTCATGGCATATATTCCCCCCAGGTTTGGCGTGTTGTTTTCTAGATCTTGGATTTCCAAGTTAAAAGGGAGCCTGCAAATGGACATGTCTTATGCCACCATCTCTATGGTAGGGGGAAGTAAAAGGCTGTACTACGAGAAAATATATCTGTACGTGGTGAGTATCGTAGACAGGTCGGACAATCATGCCATATATGCTGTTGACACCGACCTCGTGTTGTCTATTTTCTTCAATGATGTTTCTCCTTGCGATCTCGGAATGTCGACAACAATTGAAGAAGCGGAGGGAAAACCCACCAAAAAGAAAAAAACACTCTGGAGGCGAAAGAAAACAAGGAAGGTCTCTAGACCTTATACTTCTATGGTTCGGTCGCTAAAGTACGAACCGACGCAGGTGTGTATATCATTTCTCCCCTCGAAGAATCTGAAAGCCCGTCTTACCAATTGAATTTTGAATGTACTAACAATGTAGATGAATACAAAGCTTTGTTATTGGGATTACATGCTTTGAAAAGCAGGAAGGCCAAAAAAATACAGATCATCGAAGATTCAGAATGGTCATAAATCAAATAAATGACATATATCAAACGAGGCATCCCAAAATGAGATCTTACAGAAATTAAGTATGGGACACGTTCGATGGTTATTTCACTGAGCATGTGGTTAAGGTAGTCCCTAGAAGTGAAAACATGATTGTTGATGCCTTGGTGGTCGCTGCCGGTAGATTCAGAATCCTTATGGCTAAGCGGAGAAAAAATAAGGTACACGTCAGAAATAGGCCCTCCATACCTGACAAATCCAAACACTGGCAGGTTTTCGAGGATGATGAGCAGATCAAGAGATTTCTAGAGTTATTAGATGAGTTTGAAAACACCCAGATAGATAACGAGAATTTCCACCTCGAAAATCTTCATGATACCGAGGGTGGCGAGGAAGGGATCGATGAATGTGGAAAATACAAAAATTCCTTGGGAGGGAAAGACATAGTGCAATTAAAGGCTAACCATATTCCTAGAGGTATGATTCCTCTGGAGAAGTTTTTTTTATCAAATTGACGTGGCTAAGGATCCCAAATTGAATCCCACTGAGGATTCTATTGAAGTTAAGAACATCAGGGTTGAAGATCACCCGAAGATCATCAAATTGTCAAAAAGGTTGTCTGCCAAAGCAAAGGAGGACTACGTCAGTCTGATGAAGAAATATACCGACGTCTTTGCATGGAGCTATGAGGACCTTAAAGAGCACGACACCTCCATCATACAACATACTATCCCCATAAATCCAGGTGAAAAACCTTTTTAGCAGAAATTGAGAAGGGCCAACCCTAACTTGCTTCTTATCATTGAGAAAGAAATAAGGAAGTTGTTTGACGCCAAAATCATTGCGACACTAAGATTTTCAAAGTGGGTCGCGAATGTGGTGCCTGTAAGGAAAAATAACGAAGAGATTCAGATATGCATAGACTTTAGAAATATCAACAAGGTTTCCTTGAAAGATAATTATCCTTTTCTCAGGATGGAACACATCTTGCAAACAGTTGTAGGGTATGAGAGGATTTCCACCATGGATGGCTTCTTGGGTTATAACCAAGTGAAGTTATTGCCTAAAGATCAAGAGAAAATTGCTTTCACCACGCTGTGGGAAACGTTTATGTACGCCAATATGCCTTTTGGTCTCATGAATGCAGGAGCCACGTTTCAACGCTCCATGGACATAGCCTTCGCTAAAGAAAAGGACAAATTTGTGGTAGTCGATATGGATGATAATATGGTATACTCCAAGTCTTATAAGGAACACATCCAACATCTAGGGAAGGTTTTCCTGAAGTGCAGATGGTATGGGATATCATTGAACCCCCGAAATTCCCATTTCAGGTTAGAAGAAGAGAAGTTGTTGGGAAATATCATTTCGAAGGATGGTATAAAGATAGACCCAGAAAGAATCAAAGCCATTTAGAAAGTCGAAGAGCTGAGGAGAAAAAAGGAGGTACAATCATTCATCGGGAAGGTAATTTTTTTAAGAAGATTCATCCCCAGTTTTTCTGAAATACTAATGAATATTACTAACATGCCGAGGAAAGACCATGAAATTAAATGTACAATAGAAACAAGGGTGGCTTTCAGAGATATAAAAGAGGCCCTCACAGAGGCCCCTGTCCTGGTAAGTCTAGACTTCAGTAAAGAATTCCTAATTTTCTCTTATGCATTAGAGCACACGATTGCTGGAGTATTGTTACGAAAGAATGAACAAAATGCTGAGCAACCTATAGCATTTTTTAGCAAGGTTTCGAGGGATGGGGAATTGAAGTATGATATAATGGAAAAATAGGCATATGCACTGATAAAATCACTAAAGGATTTCAGGGTATACATCTTCCATTCCCACATCATCGCTTATGTACCTAGCAAAATTGTGAAGGGCATCCTCACTCAGCCAGACCTAGAAGGAAGAAGAGAGAAGTGGATTGCAGTGCTATTAGAATATGATATTGAAATCAAGCCCACCAAACTGGTTAAGGGTCAAGGGTTGACCAAAATGATGACAAATTCCAATTGCAATTCCTTGCAGCTGAATTTATTGACTAGTCACTCACTCCAACTGGATGCCGAGATACAGGTAATGCCTAGCTTCTCCACGTTGCCTTGGTATTCTCACATTGTATATGTGTCGAGTAATGTACAGGCACCAACAGGGTTGAGCAAAACAAGGGCGAGGTCAATAAATCTGAAATCTGCAAAATTATGTATTCTGAACGAGCACCTGTATTGGAAGGACCCGGGCGGTATCCTTTTGAACTACCTGTTGGAGGACGAAGCCCGACAGACCATAAAAGAATTCCACAAAGGATATTGTGGAGAACACCACTCCTAGAAATTTACGACAAACAAGAATTTAAGGGATGGTTTCTATTGGCCTTCATTGGTTTCTGATGTGTACAAAGAAACCGCTAAGTGCCACCATTGCTAGGTTTTCGAGGGAAAAAGGAAACTTGTCCCACTTCCTCTTAATCCCATATCTGTGGAAGCACCATTTCAATAGTAGGGGATAGGCTTCATTGGGGAGATAAATCCAAAGTCCTCTAGGAAGCACCGATGGATTATGATGGCTATAGATTACTTTCTAAATGTGGTCATTTACGCAGTAGGAGATTGAATGATAGAAGAGGAAACTGCGTTAGCAAATTTGAAACTCGACGTTTCGATCCCTACTCTGGGATCATCATCAGGAGACAACGAAGATCGAAGCAATACCCACCAGAATGGCTACTAATGAGGTGATTATGAGTTTTTTAGAGGAAAACATTTTGGCTCGGTTTGGGTGCCCCTGGAGAATAGTAATAGATAATGTCGTAGATTAAAAGAAAAAAAGGATGGTAAATTTCTGCCACAAATACCACATCAGCCTCAACCACTCTACTTTCTATTATCCCTAGGGAAATGGGATGGCAGTCTTCAAACAAAATCCAGGTGAGGATTATAAAGAAATTGTTGGAAGATAACAAAAGGTCCAGGCACACAAAGTTAAGATATGCTTTATGGGCTGTGTTGTTCATCGATTGCACACCAGCAGTAGAAAATTTCTGAAAGCTGTCTCCTCACTTAGGAAAGTGGGAGAGGTGTGACCTTGGGGGCAAGCACAGAGCTAGGTATTGTCACCTACTCCTAGCTCCTTCGTTTAGGCTAACTCCTAACGAAGCCAAGGGGGGTAGTCCCTACAAAAGAGTTTCTATGGCTCTTAAGTTGTTAAAGTGTTTTAATGGTTACAGATGTAGATGGGTGTTGTTTAGGAGTTATTGTAATTAAAGGTGTTTACTTATTATGAGTTTGACACATAAATCAAAGCAATCCACGTTGCTAGCAAGAGATTAAAAGATAAGCAGTAATTCAAGACTTCATAAATATGCATTCACAGATAGAAATTAAAAAAGGCCAAAGACAATTGATCCAAATATAACAATTATGCAAATATTAAAATACTAGTGCCTTTATGGAGTCAGAGCTCTACAATGCTTTAAGAAATAAATCTAAGTCTTGAAATAAATCTAGTGGATGTAATGTTGTGCAAGTGCTCTTGGTATATTTTAAATATTTTAAGTGATCTTGCTTATGGTGTCAACGAAGGTTTGTCAAGAGCTGAGAGAATGTTCCAAGTTTAATCTGTTGAAGACATGACGACTCGCTCATTATCCAAGGCTAGTATCGCGAAGATTGACCAGCTAGCTGAGAAGCTTAGAAAACGGGGAGCTCGAGCGCCTCTACTAAGAAGAACTTAGGAAATTACCTACAACGTCGATGCATTGGTTATGGGGTTTAAATTTTATTATGTTTCTCTTGCAACATTAAAAATCCAATGCCGTTTCTGGGTACTCCAATTTTGAAGTCAGTCAGAGCATACTCCGGCAAGGAGACAACGAAGTTAATTAATTATGGGGGAGTGAGTTTCAAATTTTATTAAGTTGATTAATTAAGAATCTCCGACAGAGAGCGCTCTTGACCTTGTTTTTATGACAAAGGTTCAAGAGACTTAGCAAATCTAAATGCCTAATGCAAGGATACACAAGTCTAACAATGCTCTCCGATAGAGAGTGCTCTTGACTTGGGTTATGACAAGTTCAAGAGACTTAATTAATTAATTGATTAAACTTTAAGAAAAATAAAGCTAAACTACCCAAGAGTCTCTTTCAGGATTTTTAGGCCCTAATCGGGAAAGCAAGGGTGTAAGTAAATAAATATAAAAAAGTAAACAAACTTTGCATTAGCTAAGTAAATAAACAAAGAAACCTTTGTCGTCTTTTATATTTTATGAATGATAAACTAATCAGAAATGAACTATCCAATTTTAATGAAAAAACAAACTTCTAATAATTGAAACTATTCTATCCTACTTTTAGCAAAATATGAAGCAAAGCATGAAAATGAGGAGACGATACAAGCTTCCCCCAAATGGGGGAAGAGGGGTGTGGGAGCCATAATCCCACTTGCTCTTTATTAATTTGTTTGCAATGCTTTCCTTTGCTGCCTTTTTTTTTGGTTTCTTTTCTTATTCCTGGAAGGCCTTTGGAGCAATCTGTAGAAGGGGAAAAGAAGAAGACGGAATTTATGGTTTTTTAGGGCTTGATTCTTCATAATTTCACCAGCATTTCCGCTGTACCTATCACAGAAGTAAAAAATCAGCAAGCATATATTGTTAAAAGATGGTAGGAAAGACAATGCAAAAAATACAAATTTTGGAAAATTTTTTATACTTAGAAATTTTTTTGAACGTTTACATGCAAAGCATAAATTTTTCCCTAGATCTAATGAAGGAAACTAGATCTAGCAAGAGCCCTAAAAACAGATCTGAATAATGAATATTGAAACTTGGATCTATTTCATGAGCAAATGCAAAAAAATTAAAGAAGAAGGGTAGAGAAAGAAGTTTCTTTTGGATGGAACACAAGAGATGGAGGAAGACTCCGACTTTCTTTCGAATGAGAAGAGAACGATTTTGTAGGCCTTGCAGTCACAAAAATGTTAAATGACCGGTTGCTTGAAGCTTGGGATAGATGTAGCTGAACTCGCACCCTTCTTCAACTTGTGAACCCTGCTAATACCAAAACTCAGATACAAGTGAGATCATATATATGAAAAGTATGTTAAGATGGTTCAATCGAGATCAATATTACGTATAACTAACTACTCATATTCATCAATATTAGAACCTACTTTGCATAAATAGTTGATTTGAAACTACAAACAACTACTCTACCGTGCCAACAATGGCCCTCTTGAGCTTAACAAATAGACTAATATCATTCAAGTAAAACAATAATGGGTTAGAAGCAGTATCACCTCAACCATGAAACATTCACCACATGCAAAGAGAGATGGACCTCAAAAGTTGAAAATCTTATTAATAAAATGTAAGCAAAGCTTAATACAATTTTTGCAGAGTAACTCCAACACAAAAGTTCCATGTTGTAGAGCTCAAAAGAGCCTCTACTTATACAAAAAGGAAAGAAAATAGGGCTCAAATCCCTAAATCCGGACTAAGAGTAACATCGAAGTAATTGAATGAGCTCAGCATGATGATTTGGAGTTGAACTGAGCTGCAACTGAGTGTTGGATTAATGAGGGGGCGGGGGGGTGAGGTGGCTCATCCTCCCTCGTAATGATCACCCAACCAATAGATAACCCACACTTCAACCAAAAATGGATTTGACCAAATAGGGCAAATTTCTGACTGATAGTTCAACTGCTACACTCCGATACTTGATCTGAAACTGACCAATATTGATTGGAATCATCATAAATGCTCTGTTCCATGTCATTTAGCCTTTTATTTTATTCAATTTGGTTTATTTTGGAGAGTTTTTTATTTTCTCCAAAATATTCATTTTTAATATTTAATCAATATTTTCCCCAAAACTGACGTTTTTTGAGAAAATATGAGTTATATGGCCGAATGATGATCTGAAAGTTGGATCTGGCTAGCTGGCTGATCAAGAATGATTTTTGGCTTAAGGTTAGAGCCTTCAATCACTGAATTCAAGTTCCGGATGACTAACTTATTAGAAATTGAATTTTTCCATTTAAATTATGGAAAAATTTAATTAAAAACTTAGGGAAAATTAAAAAATTAAAAAAATTAATTAAATTTTTTTTTTTTGACGCGTCTAGTAAAAATTTTTCAAATTTTTCTGAGGGTCCTAGTGACTTAGGACATGACCATAGTCTATTATAACAATGTCTAGTAGGTTTATATATACTCAATTGGGTTCTAATAACCCCCTAAGGCTCAGAAATCAAATTCGGGCATTCCAGCTTTGGAGGAAGCGAGAGAAAACCTCGTCAATTATACTCGGCTATAGGAAAAGCATAATTGTCAAGGAAAAAAACTCCCTGGAATACCTTAGTTGAAATTCTACGTCTTAGGAGACCGAACCACTCAAAACACCCTACTAGAACATTTTATTACAAATCCTTGGGGCCATGGTCATAATTATTCAAACAAAAAACTGACTAGCCAAAACAGGCTAGACACAAAGGCAGATCATCTAATACACTGGAATCAAACATTTATCATGTTTGTCAACTGAGGGCTCCTCATTTAATCCAACGAAGTGAAAAATTAGTGGATAATAGGATGACATGGTTAGCACTAAAAGGGCCATCGAGATGTCCCCATTCCAGCTTGTATATGGGTCTGAAGTAGTTTTTTGAGCGTCTTTAGGAGTGTCGGTGATGAGGTTGCTACAGGAACAACAAAGTGTGCTGAACCATATGCAGAGGAGAATAAATCAGATCATCGAATTGAACGAACTGAGAGACAAAGCCTACGACAGCGTGCAGGTGCATCAAGATAAAATAAAGAAGACCCTTGATAGGAGAGTTAAAGAGGAAAAATTCTTGATCGATGACCTGGTCCTGAAATGGGATGTAGCCCATGAATATAAAGGAAATCATGGAAAATTTGATCATATGTGGGTAGGTTCGTACATTGTTGTGGCACATAGAGGAGAGAATGCTATCTTTTTACAACATCAAGATGGGTCCCTGCTGGAAGGGGGTCCAATGAATGGGAGGTTCCTCAAACACTACTTGACTTGAGATGAAGAAGTGAACCCATTTAATATAGTTGTATATATTTCCTAGATTTCAATAAATAAGAAGGTGGTTCCATAAGGAGTTTGAAGCCTGAAGAGAAGGCCATAAGACCCAGAAGGACAACCATCTTTCTATTTTCTATTTTTTTTGTCTTGGTTACACAACAACAAGGAAATGTTGACAGATGTTTCAGAGCATGGGGTAGAGATTCCCACCCAATGGACTCGACACTTGGTCTACGGGTTCTTTTCTACCTCACGGGGAGGATAGAATCCCTAGCTGGAGCCATTTGTTGGCACCTGATTTGTGCTAAATAGAAAGAGAGGTTTCTGACCCGTAAAGGAGGAAGCGAGGCTTGCAAAATTTTCATGATGAGAAGTTTCAGGGGAGATGGGAGGGGCTTTGAAGGAAAAAGAAAATATCTAAAAGATAAGTAAGAGGGTTTATGAAGATGAAGAGACCATCACTGGCCACAATAGGGTGAGTGGAAGAGATCCCAGGGGTCAGAGTCGTACACAATGTTATAATAATCAACCCATAGTTACCTACCTTAGACATTAATTTAATTATTTTTGTCTTATTACCTAGTTTCCTAGATCCCATTCTATGCTAGTTGCCTTCTACAAGTCCTAGAAGTTAACACATGCTAAAACTGAGTCATGGAGTGCTTGGGAAACATTATGTAAACCCAATTTAGCATGTCTTCTTTATTCCAGATCCTCCAAAGCGCATATTTGCTTTTTTTGAAAAACTGCCTTGTTTTATTCCGATTTAAGGCAAAAGGAAAAGCTAGACTATGTGTAGTTGACTTGTTTTTTTCCTACATCATCCTCCATACTTTTATCCAAATAAAATCATGTATGAGTTGTCTTTCTATCCCTCTTTAGCTTTCCCACTTGAATTAGCAAATTCGTGAGCATCTTCACAGATTTGGAAACTACTTTATGCACCTATGGGGGATTTGCCTAGATTTAGTAAGCCTACTTTTTGACTATTTCGAATGGAATATTTATGCATTTTATTCTTTCATGTAATTATATATTGCAGCAACCTATTACTTCACAAGGTTGGCTATTTACTCTTATTGAATAGAGATAAGTGTTATGCTCCAATTTCAGTCTCCTTTGGTGTGAATTTTGCATGTTTGATTAGCAATTTTGTGAGTGTAATTGTTCTATATATTGGGTTCAATTTCCACATGGTATTAGATCCTTTGTAGATCAATTTATCTCCTTCCTTATTTCTATTGCAGGTTTGACATCTTGACTGGGAGCACATTTTGTTGACTGGAGGGCACAGTTTCTGAGCTATGGACCAATCTCAGAAGATCATCTTGACTCGATTCAATTTCTTTGAGTGGAAATATGAGATGGAGATATTGTTGAGAGAAAAAGGTATCTACAGGTTGACTATGGCAACTAAGACAGAGCCCAATGCAACTGCAGAGAAAATTAAATGGGACAATAGAAGGGATGAGGCCTATGTTCTTTTGTGTCTGAGCATTTCAAGAGACCTCCTCTTCCATCTTAATGGATTGACATCACCTAATGAAGTGTGGGATAAGCTAGAAGAGATTTTTGGAAAGACATGTGAGATGAGAGGACACCAAATCAAGAATGAGCTGATCTCCTTGAGTCCCAGTAGCTTCGAATCATTGAAACTCTACTTTTCCAAGTTTAAGGCCCTTGTTTTACAGTTGAGATAGTGTGGGATCGAAAAGAAGGAAGAGCAACTAGTTTTGGCCATACTCTCTAAGCTTGGTCCTGACTATTCAATGTTGTTTCCACCTTCCATGCCACCAAGTTGAAAGCTTGATCCTGGAAGATGCCTAAGCTTGCAGAGTTCATGGAATCCATCACACAGGAGCAAGATGAGTTGGTGATGATGGGCACCATCAAAACTTCCAAAGACCAAGATTTGGTTGCTGTATATTCAAGGGTGTATTCAAAAAGGAAGAAAAAAGCTAAAAATCCACCTGAGCAAAAGAGAGACAAGAACAAGTCTCAAGAGGAGCCCCAAGGTTCCAAGAAGAAATCCCAAAAGAATAAGAACAAAAGAGAAATGAGAAAGTTCACATATTGCAGTAAGGGCTATCATCCTAAGAGCTCTTGTATGAAGAAGCAAATTGACATGTTGACCCAACTCCTGGAGAAGAATAACATATCCCTTCCCGATTTCTCAAAGAAGAGGGAAGGAGGATTAAATTTAGAGGACAGAGAGAGATTACATGCCTTGGTTGCTGGCACATCAAGCTTACCTAGCTTCATCATAGACTCTGGAGCTTCTAGACGTATGGTTTCAACAAAAGGGACATTCTCCTCTCTTGACATGTCCAAAGGTCCACCAATAGTTTTGGGAGATGACTCTCTCACTGACAGTTTGGGGAAGGGAAGGATTGATCTTGACCATGGTAAGTTCAATAATGTGTTGTATGTTCCAGGTCTTGCCTCTAATCTCTTATCAGTGTATCAGATGACTCATACTAGGTCTCCAAAGAAAGTCATCTTCTCCCCTGATCATGTTGAAATCACTGAGATTTTGAATGGTAAAGTCATAGCAAAAGGTGTTGTAGATCACAATTCGAAGGTATACAAGTTTTCCCATTTTGTATCCTACTGAAACCCCTCTGCTCTTTTGAGTCATGCTAATGAAGCAAGCAAGTTTTGGCATGAAACATTTGGTTATCTTAACTACAAGTATCTTTCTGATTTGAGTGACAAAGATATGGTCAATAGGGTTACCAAAGATCAAGTTTTCTAAGGGATTCTGTCAAGGTTGTATCCTAGGAAAACACCCTGAGCACAAGTATGAGAAAGATAGTCAGGAGAGAACCTTTGCACCTCTTGAGCTGATCCACAGTTACATTTCTGGTCCATTCCCTCATATGTCCATGAGTCAATCCAAATATGCACTGAACTTCATAGATGACTTTTCCAGGTATTGTCGGGTTCACTTCCTAAAGCATAAGTCTGAAGTTTTTGACCTCTTCAAAGTCTTTAGAGCCTTGGTTGAAAACCACTCTGGGAGGAAAGTTAAGATCCTTAGATCTGACTATGGCGGTGAGTATGTCAAGTCTGAGTTCATTAAGTATTGTAAAGATGTAGGTATTCAGATGCACCATTCAATCCCTTACACACCACAACAAAATGGTGTTGCTGAGAGAAAGAACAGATCAATGAAGGAGATGGCAGCCTGCATGATGGAGGCTAAGACTTTTCCACCAAAGTTTTCAGCCGAGGCTATAAACTGTGCATCCTACATCCAGAATAGTGTGCCTCATAAGCAACTTGATGGTATGACTCCTTTCAAAGCTTGGAGTGGGCACAAGCCAGATGTGACCCAATTCAAGATTTTTGGCTCAAAGGCTTGGGCTAGAATTCCAACTGAAAAGACGAAGGCTTTGCAGTGCCAAAGCCAAGAGTTCTTGTTTGTTGGATATTCTGAAGATTCAAAAGGTTACAAGCTGATCAAATTGAGCACTAACAAAGCTTTCATTGAAAGAAGTGTTCAGTTCCAAGAAGAGCCTTTAGTAGGAGTTGAAGTTGGAGAGTCTTCTTCACCACCAGATCCATTAATTGTAAGTCAAGAGACTAACGAGTTTGCTAATTCTGATATGTCCAATAATGATGATTTGATTAAATATCCTAATATTCCTACAAGACCAAAATGGACAGAAAATACCATTCAATGCAGCTGGGGAACTAGCTGGAAATCCTAGTGACACTAGGAGGACTAGATCTCAATTTGAGAGTGCCCTTTGTGTGAAAGATCGTCTATTTGCTGAGAAGTTCTATCTCATGGTTGAATCAGATCCATAGACATATGAAGATGCAACACATGATCCAATATGGAAAACAACCATGAAATAATATTTCAGCTCACTCTAGAAGATCAATACTTGTGAACTGGTTGATCTTCCCCCAGGGAGGAAGCTAGTTCACTGTAAGTGGGTTTTGAAGATTAAGTTTTATGCTGATGGTTCACCTTTGAAATATAAGGCAAGATTGGTAGCCAAGGGCTACTCACAAGTACATGGTATTGACTACAATTAAACCTTTACACCTGTGGCAAAGATGGACTCCATAATGCTAGCTCTAGCCATTGCAGCTTTGGAGCAATGGGAGGTACATCACATGGATGTGAAGTGTGCTTTCCTAAATGGATATCTCAGTGAAGAGATTTACATGCAGCAACTTGAAGGGTTTGTTTCTAATCCATCTTTAGTGTGCAGGTTAAAGAAATCATTGTATGGGCTCTAGAAATCCCCCAGGGCTTGGTATGCCAAGATTGATGGCTTTTTACTACCACTAAGTTTTGTTGAATGCAAGTCTGATCCTAATGTCTATTTGAAGCTGATTCATGGTTCTTTGATGATTATTGTCTTGTATGTCGATGACCTTCTTCTTACAAGAAGTTCAAATAAAGATATTGCCTCCTTGAAGGATGCAATGAACCATGCATTTTCTATGACAGATTTGGGATTGTTGAGCCAATTCTTGGGTCTCGAAATTTCTCAATCCCAACATGGAATCAAAGTACATCAGTCCGAGTATGCTTTGGATTTTCTGAACAAGTTCAACATGAAATATTGCAAGCCACACAAGATTCCCTTCCTTTCAGGAGTTAAGCTTGAAGAAGCAGGTTCTTCTCCTATGGTAAATAATACACTGTATAGGCAGTTGATTGGGCCATTCTCCTGATCTATATTATGGAGTTAGTGTGGCTTCGAGATACATGGATCAGCCTCATGAGATCCACTGGAGAGCAGCCAAAAGGATCCTAAACTTTTTTTAAGGAACAAGAACTCTTGATTTGATTGGGTTTAATGACAGTGATTGGGTAGGTGACAACACAGATCGAAAGTCTACATCAGGATATGTGTTCATGCTTGCAGAAGGACCAATCAGTTGTTCAAGCAAGAAGTAGAGTTTCATAGCACTTTCATCTATATAAGTAGAGTATAGAGGAGTTGTAAATGCAACAACTCAATGTTTGTGGTTGCAGGGGATACTTGGAGAATGTGGTTTCGAATCATAGTTTTCAACTATTATCTACCATGATAATCAGAGAACCATTCAAATCTGCAATTATCCAGTTCATAGACATCAAACCAAGCACATTGAGATCCATATTCACTACATCAAACAGCTTGTGCATGATGACACAATTGATCTACTGTTCTGTGCATCTTCAGAACAAGTAGCAGACATCTTCACCAAAGTTTTTTATGAGAAGACCTTCGGAAATCTCAAATCACTGCCGGGGATTTCTGATCATGCTATGAAACATGATTGATGACAATATTTCCAAAATTTTGTTTTTCTTGTCCATGTTTAAGGGAGGATTTTTCCCACTGGGTTTTTGCCTCTTTGCTTGGTTGTATGGACAAGTAGTATGTAAAGGGTGACTAAGACTTGTTGCCAGGCCTTATATTTTTCTGATATTTACTCATAAAGTCAGGCTTAATGGGGGATGTTAGAATAAACAACCCATAGTTACCTACCTTAGACATTAATTCAATTATTTTTGTCTTATTACCTAGTTTCTTAGATTCCAATCTATGCTAGTTGACTTCTACAAGTCCTAGAAGTCAACACATGCTAAAAATGAATCATGGATCGCTTGGGAAACATGTTGGAAACCCAATTTAGCATGTCTAATTTATTCCATATCCTCCAAAGCGCATATCTACGTTTTCTGAAAAGCTGTCTTGTTTTATTCTGATTTAAGGCAAAAGGAAAAGCTAGACTAGGTGTAGTTGACTTGTTTTTTTCCCACATCATCCTCCCTCCTTTTCTCAAAATAAAAGCATGTATGAGTTGTCTTTCCATCCCTCTTTATATTTCCCACTTGACTTAGCAAATTCGTGAGCATCTTCATAGCTTTGGAAACTGCTTTATGCACCTATGGGGGATTTGCCTAGATTTAGTAAGCCTACTTTTTGACTATTTCGAATATCATATTTATGAATTTGATTCTCTCATGTAATGATATATTATAGTAGCCTATTACTTCACAAGGATGGCTATTTTACACTTATTGAATAGAGATTAGTGTTATGATCCAATTTCAGTCTCCTTTGGTGTGAATTTTGCATGTTTGATTAGCAATTTTGTGAGTGTAATTGTTCTATCTCTTGGGTTAAATTTCTAGACACAATCCCACTTATGATTGGCCATGTAGGAGGAGAGGAAGAAAACCCGTCAGATAGAGAGATGAATATGGAAACGTTTTCGACGATCATGATGAGAAATTGATATAAATCAACGGTAGAGATCCATTTTGCGAGTTCAAAGCGCACATCAAAGAGCTCCATTCCAAATTTCTGAAATGATTTAAACCAAAGCGATTTGCAAATTTTGAGATTGCAAAGGTCTTAGATTGACGGTGGAGATGGATTCTTCCGATCTAAAGTGCATTGAGGATATAACGCTCCAAAGTTTGTGAAATGCGTTAAAGGGGAGATTTGTCCGGAAGTGGAGATCTGTGTGGCTTTGAGATACATGGATCAGCCTCCTGAGATCCACTGGAGAGCATCGAAAAGGATCCTAAAATTTTTTCAAGGAACAAGAACTCAGGGGATCTTCTACAAAGCAAAATTTGATCTTGATTTGATTGGGTTTACTGACAGTGATTGGGCAGGTGACAACAGAGATCAAAAGTCTACACCAGGATATGTGTTCATATTTGCAGAAGGACCAATCAGCTTGTCAAGCAAGAAGTAGAGTGCCATAGCACTCTCATCTACAGAAGTAGAGTATAGAGGAGTTGTAAATGCAACAACTCAATGTTTGTGGTTGTAAGGGATACTTGGAGAATGTGGTTTCGAATCATAGTTTTCAACTATTATCTACTATGATAATCAGAGCACCATTTGAATATGCAATGATCTAGTTTAGAGACAGCGAACCAAGCACATTGAGATCCATATGCACTACATCAGACAACTTGTGCATGATGGCACCATTGATCTACTCTTTTGTGCATCTTCAGAACAAGTAGCAGACATCTTCACCAATGTTTTTTGTGAGAAGACCGTTAGGAATCTCAAATCACTGCCGGGGATAGCTGATCATGCTGTGAAGCATGATTGATGACAATATTTCCAAAATTTTGTTTTTCCTGTCCATGTTTAAGGGAGGATTTTCCCACTGGGTTTTTTCCTCTTTCCTTGGTTGTATGGACAAGCAGTATGTAAAGGGTGACTAAGCCTTGTTGCTAGGCCCTATAGTTTTTTGATATTTACTCATAAATTCAGGATTAAGGGGGGGTGTTAGAATGATCAACCCATAGTTACCTACCTTAGACATTAATTTAATTATTTTTGTCTTATTACCTAGTTTCCTAGATTCCATTCTATGCTAGTTTCCTTCTACAAGTCCTAGAAGTCAACACATGCTAAAAATGAGTCAAGGAGCGCTTGGGAAACATCCTAGAAACCCAATTTAGTATCTCTGATTTATTCCAGATCCTCCAAAGCACATATCTATTTTTTTCTGAAAAGCTGCCTTGTTTTATTCTGATTTAAGGAAAAAGGAAAAGCTAGACTAGGTGTAATGGACTTGTTTTTTTCCCACATCATCCTCCATCCTTTTCTCTAAATAAAAGCATGTATGAGTTGTCCTTCCATCCCTCTTTATCTTTCCCACTTGACTTAGCAAATTCATGAGCATCTTCATAGATTTGGAAACTGCTTTATGCACCTATGGGGGATTTGACTAGATTTAGTTAGCCTACTTTTTGACTATTTCGAATGGCATCTTTATCCATTCGATTATCTCATGTAATGATATATTGCAGTAGCCTATTACTTCATAAGGTTGGCTATTGTACACTTATTGAATAGAGATTAGTGTTATGCTCCAATTTCAGTCTCCTTTGGTGTGAATTTTGCATGTTTGATTAGCAATTTTGTGAGTGTAATTGTTCTATCTCTTGGGTTACATTTCCAGACACAATCCCACTCATGATTGGCCATGCAGGAGGAGAGGAAGAAAACCCATCAGATAGAGCGACGAATATGGAAACATTTTCAACGGTCATGATGAGAAATTGACACAGATCAACGGTAGAGATCCATTTCATGAGTTCAAAGCACACATCAAAGAGCTCCCTTCCAAATTATCGAAATGAGTTAAACCAAAGCGATTTGAAAAGTTTGAGATTGCAAAGGTCTTAGATCAACAGTGGAGATGGATTCCTCTGATCTAAAGTGCACTGAGGATATAACGCTCCAAAGTTTGCGAAATGTGTTAAAGGGGAGATCTGTTCGGTGGTGGAGATCAAAACAGAGGCAGATCTACGGTGAAGGGTCATTCCGCCAACCATAAGTGCTCAAAGGAAAGCTTGGTTGGAAAGGGAAAAATCTGATAAATCTCTCCACACTGGACGTTGAGATGGTAGGAAGGTCTAAGATCAATGGTAGAATTTAAATCCCGTGGAGTAGAAGTGCGAGAGGATTGAGAAAGTAAAACGTGATCGTACAAAAAGCCGATGGTAGGGATCTTGTAGCTCTAGATTTTGGGTCCCAGATCTACGACTATGATTGCATCTGATTGGAAAGATGCATGGTAAGATAATAAAGTAAAATAATATAAAGGTTGGCACGTGGATCCAAACTGGTTATCCTTTTTGTAGCATCGGGAAGCGATGGTTTCAGACTGTGTAGACTGCGCCACCTTCGACAAGCCTCTGAAGCAAGCTATCAACCAACCTAGCACATCTTTGCTATATTAAGCTGTTTTCTCATAGCTGAAATGGAGGATTCAGAAACTCAAAACCTTGAGTCTTAGGAAGCTGAGGAAGCCCTAACAGATAAAGATGCTGAGGTCTTCGATACTATCATACTGAATGATAGTATAGAAGTCGCTCAGGCTAAGCTAAAAGCTCTCCAATCACAAGGACTCGGCACTCATGGAGTGTTCAGTTCCTTTTTCTTTTATTTTTTTCCTGAGAAAACCCCTAGTTGCCCTGAATTCATAAACCAGTGCGTGAGCAATTATTCCCCGTCTGAAGGTGGGATTATGGATGTGTCTAGGTCTAGGATGCTGTATCCCGTAAATTCCCTCAATATCTGAAACACTCTGTTAATCCCTTTCGTGTTTACCTAGATGTCTAGTGAATATAATGTAGACTATATACTCCATTTTTTCAAGGGTCCTCGGATGAACAAAAAGACGTTTTCCTCGGAGCCTATTTGAATCTGGAAAGCCAATTATCAAACCTTCCATTCCCCATTGATTTTGACTTGTTTAATAAAGAGACTCAGTCTGTGATAACCCTAGCGAGCTAGTTCTTAGGTATGGACTCGAACCAGTTCATCACTGAACCTTTATTGATATTGATATTTACCCTCAGTTCGATCCAAGCGATGTCAGGAATATCGAGTCAGTCTTCACCACCCCGCATGTCTGCAATTTGATGAGTTCTTAGCTAGAATTATAATTTCCCAGTTGAGTAATTTTCATCACTTTTAAATATTCAGGTTCCTGTCTCTCCTTATGAAGATGTTTTTGAACTTTAATGATGACGACTTGCAGGTCTCAAAAATGGTTTTGTTGAAGGACATGCACATGGATTATTGCATGTTCATGAATGCCCTCATAGCTCCAATACATGAGGTCCTCTTCCAAAAGAGGTTGTCGAGAGTCTTACCTGAGATGAAAAGCATGCTGCAATTATCCCCTGAAAGAAGAGTCAGGGATTTGGTTTCTCTCAGAAGATAATACAATTATGAGGGTCTATGGGTTTACTCATTAACCATATGTCCTTCCATCATTTCTGACGTTGAGGATGTTTGCACTAGAGTTAATCAGGAAAAGGTTGACGGTCGAAAATGAACATTTTATAAGCTTCAGGAAACACGCAGATATTAAGTTTCCATGGGCAGTTGGACCTTTTAATGTTAAAAGAAAATTAGCCTTGCCAAAGGTCAAAAGTTTGCTCAGAGAGAGAGAGGTTTTGTAATGGCGGCCATGATCGACTATAACCCTCATCACATCATATACAATAGAAGGCAAGACAATAAGAGCAATCCATTTGAGCACGTTGAACTTGCAAGGTTGGTGGAGAGGGAAAACTAAATGAAGTACCCTAGAGGGACTAAATCCGATGAAGATATGCTAGAAAGGTTGACCTCCTCTGCACTGATAGAGATTTCCCCTCGGGTAGATCTCTCCTGCATTATAGCCGCATCCACACATATCACCCCTTTGGCCAGCTTGTCTGAGAGGGAAAATAAAAGAGAATACCCAGAGGCCATGGATGTAGAGGAAGGAGAGACGATCAGGAACCCCAAGAAGCAGAAAATTGAAGAATCAGATGAACTCACACAGAGTGCCAAGGCTAAGGGAAAAAATAAAATCGTGAAAGTTAAAGGTACATCCTTCGTGATTCAAGAATACGCATTCAGTAGTGTTCCTAAAGAAGCAGTAAGTAAATACAAATATAAAGCCGAGCTACTGGAGAAATGTAGAGAAGTTGGTAAAAAGGCCTTTGAAGAAAGATCAAAGTTGTGTAAAGAAGTGGAAAAATTGCCAGGCCGAAGGACCTCCTTAGCGACGGTCAGAGACCCGACCAAGGGCACGTTGAATTTGGTTGTGATCATAGGAGACAGAGTAGCGGAGTTAAAGGTAAATCTAAAAAGAGTCCCTAAAACTGACATAATTAATTTGTACGAAGGGATAAGTGACTTCCTCTACATCGACGTGCTCCAAGATGCTTTACAAATATCCAAATTAATAGTTGGTAAGAAAAAAATTGAAGAGATGCTCCAAAATAAGAGGGTGGAAAATAAGGCTTATCAGACCTAGATTAGGAAGCTCCAAGATCTATATGTGGCAAACAACCCAAGAGATAAAGGTACCTTTACACAAAGGATACTAAAGGACAAGGAAGGTACGATCCATTTGTTGAAGAAAAAGATAGAAATCTCATCTACTCGGCTTATATAGACTGCTAAGAAGGAGACCCTAAACACTGAGTTGATCGATTGTAAGGCCTGACTGCTCAGACAGGAAGAAAAGGAGAAAAACGGTGGAAGAAAGATCCACAACTCCGGGCTGAAGAAAAACGAGCCTTCGAAGCAAATAAAACTGAGTTAGAAAGGGAATTAAAAGAATTAAAGGAAAAGACTCAGGGGTAGTCAGTTCTTAAGGCCCAGTCATCTGAAATATCTGGTGCAGACTCACTCTCCCAAGCCATGTCCCAGGTAAGCCTCAAAGCTATAGAGATCACAGGCCTAAGAAAACAGAATCAGGACTTGATGGACATGGCTAATGTCAAAGAAGGGTTGAAGAAGAAGGTGTAAAAGCATTGTAAAGAATTGGAAGCTAAGAAAAACAAATTAACAAAACATGTTTCAGGCTAGGAAACTCTTATAGGGGCGATGCGCCTCATCTAGGACATGATAATAGTGGAAGCAAAAAAAGTACGACCATTCTTGGATTTTATCTAAGATAAGGAAAGCACCATACAAGTGTCCAAAAAACACATCCAGACAGCTAAGTTAGACCTACACAAAAGACCCTTGGACACAGCTGAAGGCACAATCAATTTCCTGAACAATTTGACAGATGAAGACATCAAATGAGGAAACAATCAGGATAGGATCCCAGTCATCACATGGGATAGAAGGGGGGTTCACAAACACCACCATTTAAATATGGCCGAGGAAAAATGGAATTTCATGCACAAACAGGATGACGACTTTGTTGTGTTGTTTAAGCCTTTGGTCCAAAGGGGAATCCCTTTCTTCTGGGAAGAAAAGGGACCAATGCTATCCCAAAAAGAGTATTATGACAGATTGGTCGAGTGTCAGCAAGAACACAAGAAATTCGAGGACATGGCTCAGCAATCTCTTTCAGGCACGACTGTGATAAAAAATTGTCTAGGGAATTTGAGTTATTATTTGACTTCAAAGCTTTGTGCACAAGGTTACCAACTCCTTCTTATTTGGAGAACCTAGAACTTGGAGTATTTGTAGAAGAAATGGTAAAGCTGTAGATACTGACACCTAACCAATGGAAAGTGATTGAAAACTAAAGCAAATACGAACACAGGTTACACCAAGGATGATGGGATCTAACAACAACTGGAACTGAAGATATAAGTGTGAATTAATCAAGTGAGCTGGTATTTTGAAGAATTAGCACTCTTGGGGCACAAAAAAGGTGTTACCCGCATCATTTTCTATTTTATGCTGCCCGTGGGAAGATGCCACAATACAATTTGTTGCCAATTTTGTAGCTAATTTTGGCCTTGTTTCGAGGTTGGTCTTAGGGGTCCGAACACTATAAATGTACTCTCCACAGAGGGAGAAAGGGTTGTTGGTTATAAAATTTGCAAGACTATTGTGTTTGTAATATTTTTTGAATTAATACAAGTGCAGAGCCGAATGCTGGATATATGAATGCAGGAATTCCTGTGTGTTTCCAAATTACAGTCTGTGATTTTCTTTTTCGCATGTGCATGTGCTTTCCTGTTGTATTTTACTTATGTTTTTATTCATATCATAGACTCAGTGTATAATGGTTAGGAATTCATTCTCATATGCTCCTACCATTGTCTATGATATACACCAAACACTTCCTCCAAAACTGTCATGGAATTCATCCCTGCGGTGCTATACGCTAGCACAATGTCATCATTCTTATTTTCCCACTAGACCCCAAACATAACGACTGTGATAGAGACACTACCTTGCTCCTGCAAGAGTTTTCCTATGAAAATTTCTCCGTTTTCTTTGGTTTTTTGAATCCATAGCCCAATATATATTTATTTGTTTCCAAACACGCATATTTGATATTCATTTTGTGACATTATGTCTGGCCTTGTTATACATCTGTGAGAGATCCCTCTCTGGAATTGAAGAAGCCAAATCCCTTTCCTAAAGTGGTTCTGATGTTACCACAGGGTCCACCTTCCCACGACCTTGGGTGCGATTCTGAGTGCTAACACATTAAAAAACATTCATCCATACAACACATGAAATAACATGGAAACCCATATGGGAAAAACTACCAAGGTGCTCTTCATCTGGCATGAGAAATGGATATAGAACCTTGCAGCCTACAACTTACAGGCTGTTCTTAAGATATGTCTTTCTAACTCAATATTCTTTCTCTCATGCTCTCTGGTTTATTCTTCTATCTACACCTACTGATATGCACACAGCCTGGATCGACTCTTCTACTCTACTAGTGGTCTGCGCACACAGCTGCAAGATTCACGGCTCAATAGCCTTCTACTCCTATTGTCTAACTAACTCTCTGAACTTACATAACCTTCTTAATTGAAACACACCGAATAACCATTGAACCCTGATACAGAGCGAGTTCCTTCTACTTATAGCATATATGAGACCACACAGGGTCAACTGAGTGTAGCTCAATTATTATAGACTCAACAACTTACAAAATATCTCTGTTACATAAATGTTGGCCCATACCTAGCCGTGAAAGTCCTGGAAGACATTAACCACAACTTTAACTAGCCATGAAAACATTTTTAAGCTTGTATGTATTGGTCTTAACTAGTAGCAAAAGTTGTCCTTCCATATTCTGCTAGTTCGTCGTTTCACCATCTTCCTTGATTTTTTCCTGTCCATATTTAACTCTTATACCTACCTCTTCCATTGACTCGGATCTTCCTTCCTTGTCGCAGGTATCCTCATCAATGCTTTGATTTTTCTCTTCCTCTGTCGCGCACATGTTTTATCTTCCTAGGTCGGTTCCTTCTTCCCTTCTTGACCTGTTTTTACCCTCTCATGCACACACTTTTCCTCTTTTGCTTGTGCGTATGATTTATCTTTGTATACTTTTCCTTATTTTCCTTTCTCTTCTCTTGGCCCAATAGGCCACCAACACTCACATGTGGCTCATCCCGAGCCACTAAGAAAAAAGGGACCTCTCGAAAAAATTTTGTGCTGCAAAAACTTCATGTTTCTCTCAAAAACTTATGTTCTTGGCATCGACTGCGCCACAGGACAAACCTTGTCCTGTAATTTCTTCAAAAATTGTTGCACCCAAGCAAAATCCATGTTGAATTCCTTATCTTGTTTCTCTAATTGCTCCACTCGGTCGGAACTGATGTGGGGGGTGGTAACTCAAAAATAATCACAGTCTTTGTTGGGTCAACCAAAATACCACTGCGACACATGATGTGACCCAACAACACACCAAATGATGTGCAGAATATACATTTCTTGGAATTGAGCGCAATACGATATTAGCGGCAGTGGGCCAACATCATATGCAGACTCTCAATATGGTCTCTTACTAGACCAAACACAGGCCAGTCATCAAAGTAGACCTCAAGAAATTTATGAATAAAATATTTAAAAGCAGAGACTACTATTCTAGAAAAAATAGCAGGTGCTTTCTTGAATCCAAAGGGAATTACCGTATACTAGTAGCATCCCCATTCAGTGATAAAGGTCATTTTGTGGCGATCCTCCTTTGTGATTCTGACTTGATGATATCCAGAGAAGCCATCAGTAAATGAATACATTTCTTGTCTTCCAATGCTTTCAAGTACTTCATATGTAAATGGTGTTTGAAATGGATCGTGTAAGCATTCATCGTTCAAATTTCTCAGGTCGACACAAATTTTGACTTCATTGGCTGTTTTCTTATCCCGAATCACTATAGGGCTGATCCACTCTAATTCCTCAACAGGTTCAATGATTCTTGCATCGAGCATGCGATCCAATTCTGCTTTTACCTTCTCTTTATACCTTGGATTCAACCTATAGGGTAGCTGCTTACTGGGTTTAGCATCTGTTCGCAGGGGTATTTTCATCTCCCCTAAATCTCCTACTATCCCCTTCATCTCCAAAAATTTGGTAGGGAATAGGTCATGGTACTCGCACAACAAGTTTGTGATCTTCGCGACTGTCTCTTCATCCCAATAATCTCCAATGTTTACTTTCTTGATTTTTAAAGGCTTTAGGAACTGGCCACTTGAAATACCACTCCCTTCTACTGCACGAGTGCCCTCTAATTCTGATATGTTTATATTTGTCAGATCACCATCTGGGTCTTCGGCCAGATTGTAGCAAGCCATCCATTGTTGAATGGTGGCGCTGCATTGGTGAGAATTGGCCTCTTTAACAGGGATTTCAATGAATATCTTCTCCTTTATCGTTTGAAGTGTAGCATCAATGGTAGGTTTCTCATTAGCAAATTCAAATGTGTGCACAAAATCTTAGTGATCCCTTCCCAATCCTGGGTTCCTTGCTACAATTCCATAGATGCATACCAGTTTCTAGGTGTCATTTTCAATGTATGTATGAAATGATGGACCCATTCCTGTCGCAAGTGTTCGGTAAATACCGAGCGACAACGGTTAAGATGTTCAACAGGGTTCACCAGTCCTGAATACTTGTGATTTACGAGGGTTACTTCTTCGCTAAATATGACTTGCATCAATATGTTGCACTGTGGCCAACCTATAATGGACTGCTTGTGTGCACCCCACCATCTAGCGAGTGCAGCTTTTAGCACATGATCTAGCGTAGACAAGCACTGCGATTATGTTACAAGTCTTTTAAACTCAGTTAAGAAAGTTGTAAGGTTAGGTAGACCCTCATAGATGGGTAGCTCTCTTAACTCATTCTCCACCTGTTGCACAGACCTTGTAACTCTTGCGCACCTCCTCATAGAGACCTCATGTAGTCTATTTTTCCAATTCTCCAGGGCCTCCCCTGAGTCGGATAGAACTCTTCCAAATCAGGTTTCCATATGCTGTTGGAGTGATGTAGTGTTCTTACATGGCAGTGACATTATAGATCTGGTCGAGATAGTCAACCTGTCCATCATTCTAGAAAGGATCTGTTGAGGCCTGGAAATTCGCAGGCAGCAACAGTAAGGGATTCTCCCCAATCAACGTTCCCAACTAGCCCATTGACTGTTTGGTATAGGGAATCCGTTCGGTTTGCGGTCCCGCTACCGTAGGTCAAGAAACAAAACAAATGTTTTACCGGTTGCAGCCCGGTCCATTGAGTTTTTGTATTTTGACTTAGAAATGAAATGCAAGTGCCTAAATAAATGCAGGGTGATCAAGATGCATGGAGCGGTCACAATGTGATGCGCAGGTTCTTACCTCCACTACTACATTTTGACCAAAAATCCGACGGCCGTCATGTCGGATTTTCGACACTTCCCTGTCGCATGTACGACACTTTGATTTTTTGTTAAGCGTCGGAAACTTGTCGTCGGGTTTCCGACACATGAGTAACCGTCGCTTAAGCGACACCTAAGCAACCGTCGGTTAAATTTAAAGCGTCGGTTAAGCGACGGCATATTTTCGACAGTAGTGACAGTTAAGCGACGGATCTCTAGAAAAACTGTTGGAAAAGCGACATGTTAAAGCGTCGCATAAGCGACGGATCTCCAGCAAAACTGTCGAAAAAGTGACATGTTAAAGCGTCGCATAAGCGACGGATCTCCAGGAAATTGTCGGAAAAGCGACATGTAAAAGCGTCGCATAAGCGACGCTTGTTGAAATTTAAAAAAAAAAATATTATGAAAATAATGGGGTATTTTTTATTGTTTTTTAAACTTAAAGTGGGGCAAACAGGGAGCTTCGTGAGCTGTTCCTGACTGTCATTTACACGGGAACTCCAAA
>LPNX010372503.1:37553-69025 GCA_001517045.1 Pseudotsuga menziesii | reverse complement strand
ATATACAGCTTACCTATATTGTATAAGGTGTGTTAGCTACTATGAAGCATCATGTGTTTACAAATAGGTACCTATCTTTCCCAGGAATTAAACCTGTTACATCTGTAATAAGACCACTGTAATTGAACTAGTGTTATCAGATGACCATATATATATATATTTTAAAAACTACAGAGAGCGTCGCTATAGCGACAGCTTGCCATGGAACTTTGCGACCGTCATAGGTATTAGGGTTTGTCTTTTTCATTTTAGGAAGGGCCGTCGCAATTGCGACGTATTCCCATCGCTATTGAGACGGCCTACCCATGGAAATATACACACAACAAAATAGAACATCGTCGCTCTTGCCACGCAATTAACGGGTCGTCGCTATTGCGACGAAATTGTTGCCACGGGAAAAAAAACTTAGACGTGGCAATTTCCACGCTTCTCCGTGGAAATTGCCACGTTTTGGCAGTGGCAAAATTGATCACTTGTACTAGTGATATCTGTTTTATTCAGTATCTTAACATTTTCTTTCATCTACTGTAAATACTCTATCTGTGCTGGAGTACGACCTGGTCCTTCCAGGTGTGGAAAAACACAAACTAGAATTATTTTCCATTCTCACACATTACTTTTTGGATTTATTTATTCAATAATCTAAAAAAGATTACTAACTTCTAACATTTTACAGACTGAATATTTAACATTCCTTTAACAGTTAGATTCAAATTTATCTATCTAACACATTAAAACAAAATAATGTAGAACCTGATTGGGATGGACGACAACAGCGTTAGGAGGTCGTTCCTCCCTACCAAACTCCTGGAGAGCACTCAAACAATGCTTACTCGGGACACCCGAGCCTGTTCCTGGTCTTCTTGGCTGAGAACTGGTGGAGCATGCAAACAGTAGACTAGTCCAATAACTCAGTAAAACACCCGACACTCAGCAGTAAGATCTTTCAGCTTAAAAGCTGCACTAGATCACTCAACAATTATCCCCTCAAACTCTTTCCACAATTCCTTTCCATTGAATTTCTCTGGAGTACATTCACCTAAATGATCACTTCTCTAGAATGAGTAGCCTTGGATCTTTTCAATGGGCATTTTTATAAATATTGCCTAGGTCTTTTGGGTCAGTTGTCATTAATTGAGCCACCTACTCTGATTCCACTTTCTTGGGGAATCATGACCCCAAATGTAGGGAGGTTGCCACCTGCAACAGTTGGAAGAGGTTTGAGGATGACGCCACATATTTGTTTGCTTCTCCACCAATTTGACTAGTAAACACTCTTTTAACAGCTCTCCTAAGTTGTTGTTCCCTCCTTTATTTATTTGTAATAAAAATATTCAGAATTACATTAAATATCCTTGACTTTGCTGAGTCATCAATTACAACTTAGCATAAAATTTAACTATTGTCCTCAATAAAATCAAATAATATAATATTGTTTTTTTTGAAAAATTGGGGCATGCGATATACATACCCCCTTAGAGCATAACATCGTCCTCGATGTTATTTATTTTTCGTCCTCAGAATTCCCCTGGAACAGAATTGGATATGCATCTTGCATTTTACTTTTCAATTCCCAGGTGGCTTCCTCTAGACTAAGGTGCTTCCATTGCACCTTCACCTGACCAATGGTGCGGTTCCGAAGTGTGATCTCCCTCCGCTCGAGGATACAGTCCGGTTCCTCCAGAAAACCTCCTTCTGGTTCCACCTGTACATCATTCCAGTTAACAACATGAGTAACATCATGAACATATTTCTTTAATACAAAAATGTGAAAAACATTATGCACTCTTCAATTTGGTGGTAATGCTAATTGATAAGCTACTTGTCCAATCCTGGACAGTATTTCAAATAGACCACTGTAACGAGGTGCTAGTTTTGCACAACTTCCCAATCTCAGAGAGCTATTTTTGGGCATCACCTTGATGAACACATGTTCACCTACCTAAAACTCCTTTGGAGTTCTTTTAAGGTCTGCTCGACTTTTCTGTCGATCCTGCGCAACTTTCAGATTACCTTGTACCTGCTTTACAATTTCTTCCATTTCCTTTGATAGTTCAAGACATAATACTAATCTATCCACCAGATTACTCCAAGAGATAGGAGTATTACATTTCCTTCCATACAAGATTTCGAAAGATCTAAATCTGGCTGATGCCTGATAATTATTATTATAAGCAATTTCTACCAGATGCAAATAATCCTCCCATTTACCTGGCTGTTCTTTCACATACATTCTTAATAAATCTTCCAATACTTGGTTTATTCTTTCAATTTGTCCATCTGTTTGAGGATGGAACAAAGTACTAAAATTTAATGTAGTGTTTAATCCTTTAAACAGAGATTTCCAAAAGTTACTTGTAAATTTAGGATCTCTATCCGAAATTATAACTTTCGGTATTCCATGCAGTCGAAAAATTTGTTTTAGAAAGATATCAGCTATGTTTGCAGCTTTATACGTAGTTTTAACAGATATAAAGTGAGCTGTTTTACTTAATTTATCGACCACTACCATGAGTGAATCATTTAAATTTTGATTTTTAGGCAGTCCAGTAATAAAATTGAGACTAATTATTTCCCATTTCCAGCTAGGAATAGGTAATGGCTGAAGTAATCCAGCTGAGTGTTGATGTTCAGTTTTCACCTGCTGACATTCAAAACACCTAGCGATATACTCTGCGAATTCAGTCTTCATATTTGGTCAAAAATATTATTTTCTTAACATAGATATAGTCTTTTAATAACCTGTATGACCTGAGTATGGAGATTTATGGATTTCATCCAAAATTAACAATTTAACTTTAGGTACATTTAGTACATATATTCTATCTTTATATAGTAAAAATTCTTTTACATTCAAACTGTACCATTTACTTAAGCTTTATGTTGGATTTTCTTTTGTTTTAGCTTGTAAGTTTTAGTAAATTTCATCTTGTTCTATCCCTGTTTAAAGTTGTTCATCCAAATCTGTTGTATTAGTGCTGATAACTGTTGTGAAATTCAACCTTGCACTCGTACTTAATGCATCAGCAACTTTATTTTCTTTACCTTTAATGTGTTGAATTTCGAAATCATAATCACTTAGAAAAGCTAGCCACCTAGCTTGTTTAACATTTAGATTAGGCTGATCTAACAGATACTTTAGTCATTTATTATCAGTCATTAAAATACATTTTTTGCCAATTAGGTGATGACGCCACATCTTTAGAGCATATATAACAACAGCTAGTTCCAGATCATAAGTTGCATAATTCTTTTCATGAATTTTTAATTTTCTAAACTCATAGGCAATAACATGCCCTTCTTGAGTCAGAACACTGTCTAAACCATCATTGCAGGCACTAGTGCACACCATAAATTCTTTATTTGGATCAGCTATTCTTAAAATAGGTGCGCTGGTTAATAAAGTTTTTTAACTTTTTAAAGCTTTCCTCGCATTTCTGGTTCCAATCAAATTTCTTTCCTTTCTTTTGCAAAGAAGTTATCGGATTCACGATTCTCGAAAAACCTTCAATAAACCTCTGGTAGTAACCGATAATTCCCATGAAGGATCGAACATCAGTTACATCCTTAGAAACCGGCCAATCTTCGATCGCCTTCGGGATCTACCGAAATTCCTTCCTTAGTCACCACATGTCCTAAGTACTGAATCTTATCTTTGAAGAAATCACATTTACTAAACTTTGCAAAGAGTTGATGATCTCGTAGCTCTTGCAAAACAATTTTTAAATGTTATTTATGTTCTTCTTCAGTTTTTGAATAGATTAATATATCATCGATAAACACGACTACAAACTTATCTAGATACTTATGCATAACATTGTTCATTAAACACATAAAAACAGCTGGGGCATTAGTAAGCCCGAATGGCATGACGACAAACTCGTAATGGCCATATCGAGTTCTAAAGGCTGTATTGAAGATGTCTTCATCTTTAATCCTAATTTGATGATATCCAGACCTTAAATCAATTTTCGAAAACACCAGGGCTCCACGTAGTTGATCAAGCAGATCATCTATGCGGGGCAACGGGTATCTATTTTTAATAGTCATCTTATTCAACTGATGGTAATCTATACAAAGTCGCATGGTTCCATTATTTTTCGTAACGAAGATGACAGGTGCCCCCAGGGAGACACACTAGGTCGAATATACTTTTTATCAATAAGTTCTTTTAATTGTGACTTTAATTCATTAAGTTCAAGTATGTTCATTCGATAAGGGGCCTTTGAGCTGGGTACTACACCAGGTACCAACTCAATGGTAAAGTCTAGTTCCATTTTCGAAGGTAATCCTAGAATTTCTTCCGAAAATACATCAGCGTACTCTCTTAAAACTGGTATGTCCAATTTTAATTTGCTTGTTTTGTTTAGATTCTCTTCATCAGTTATTGTTACTGCATAAGCTTTACAGCCCTTTCTAACAGTTCTCTTAAGCTGCAGAGCAGAAATCTGCCTTATGATGGTTTTTCTAGGGATCCCCTTTACACTTATTGGTTTTCCATCATTGTTTACACACGTAAAGGTTTTATCATAACAATTTAAAATTACCCTATGTTGTTATAACCAATCCATATCGATGAGTAAGTCATAAGAACCAAGAGGTAATACATTATGCTTTACAACAGTTTCAAATTGATCCATAACTACTGCACATTCTTTTACAAAACAAGTTACCTTCCTTTTAGCACCAGTGGCTAATTGAACCAACCAAGAATTTTCAAATTTTTCAACAGGAAACTTACATTTTTCTACCATTTTAGGTGAAATATAACTGAGACTAGCTCCTGGATCAATTAAAATCGCTATAGGGGTGTGGTTTATTGTACCTTCTACTTCCACCATGGAAGTTTGATATTCTGCTTGTTGATTCTCCGAGGCTGCATTGATTCTGGACATAGTCCTCGCTAACTCTCCAACAGTTATCTCCTCCTGTATAGTATGAATATTACTAACAATCTTTTTCCGATTAGGACAGACCGAGGCATAATGTGGGCCATTACACTCCCAGCGCTTTATAGGTTCTTTGCGTTCAAATTTCTTGGTGTAATTACCATGGTTATTAGCAATTTCTTTACCCTTGGAATTATTTGGATTGCTTGGTGAATTATTTTTATTTCCTTGGAAATTCTTGTTAGGAAAATTTCTGGCCTTATTGTTTTTAGAATTCCTGTTGGGCACAAATTCTTTCTTCTTTTGATCATAATGGTTATTATTCTTCTTGGCCTTCCAGTTGCCCATGCTTTCCTTCTTTCGATTATGTTCATAACAAAAGTTGGCTTTCCTCATAGCTTCTTCCAAAGTCTTTGGATTGTCATACTCAATCATGTCCTTAATATGATAAGGTAGACAACTAAGGAATCGTTGTACCTTTGGTTTTTCATCTGCAAGGCATGGCACATACCTAAGTAGACTTAAAAACTTGATGTTTAGATCTTTCATAGTCATTGAACCTAGTTGAAGCTCATAGAATTCTTTTGCTCTCTCCTCATAGTACTGCTCAGACAAAAATTTCTTTTTAAAGTACCTCTTGAAGGTACTCCAATTTACGTTTTTCTCTTTTATTCCCTTCACTCTCTTCAAGTCTTGCCACCAAATATCAGCCTTTCCTGAGAGATTGTAGATAGCCATTCTAGCCTTTAATTGGTTGAAATAGTTATAGATCTAGAAGTACTTCTTCATCCCAGATAATCAGGATTATGCTTCCTCCCCTTTCTCAGTCTCTCCATTGAATGTTGGTGGTTTAATCTTTTTAAACTTCCCAAAAATCTCCTCATAGGGTTTATATTTTCTTTTTTTACTATAATGGTTGTCATCACTACTATCACTAGTAAAATGAAAATTACGTTGTTCACTAAACACCTTTGAGGATGAGTTGCTTTCATTTTTAGTCTGTTTAATCTTTTTATTTTTATGTTGATGATTTGTATATTCTGAATCAACTCTTTTACCCCTACCTTCAGTGTGAAATATTTCTGTTAGGATCTGATTCAGCTCCTCCTGAGCTCTCAGAATCCTTTCATTCTCTCATTTCACTGATTCCATTTCAAATTTTAAATCTTTTACTGTTTGTAACAGTTTTGAAGAATTAGTGGTTAGGTCTTCTGGTATAGAATCTCTTGGTAAGTTTTCTGGTTCAATAAATGGATCAGATTCCTCTTCCGCATATCCCTCCAGCCTTTCCATACCTGTTGTTAAACTTCAGAAACAATTTCTCTGTTGAATAACATTTAAAAGAAAATACATCAGCAAAATAATTCAAAATCACTGTTTCATAAAAGCTATTTGGGCTTCATCAAGGCCTAGTGTTTGAACCTTGTGCTCTGATACCACATGTCAAAACCCCAAATTTTCACAAAAAATTAAAATTTTAAGATAACATAAAATACTGAATATGCGGTTTAATAACAGCTAATGGTTAGTATTATACATTTTCAAATTATGTAAACTAAAGCAGCTTTTTTTTCGTAACGTAAAATATGATTTACTTGCATACTGTTTTCTTCCAGTTTACTATTGAATCTACTTTATGGCAAGTAGGTGGAATCTAAGTTTGAATCCTGGGCTTACTTAGCATTTATGTTAATGTAGACAGATTGATGGTTCTTACAGGTTCACACGTACGATCGATCAAGTAGACGTTTTAAAATTCATAAAGTTTCAAGAAATGTTTCTGTTTGCAAAATAATATGCTAGTAAAATAAGCTGATAATTTTCAATCAACTTCAACGAGGTAAAGTAGTTTATCTTTTCTAGTTTTTCTTGTAAGCAGAGTTCAGATAACAGGTTCCTTTCTTTATCAAGCTTAGCGACACCAAGGATACTTACTATGAACTCTAAGCTCATAATCTTTGCCGTACATTCATTTCTATTTTAACATGCTTAACTTGCAAATGTTATACTTATTCTTATTTATTTTTATTCATGGAAGAGCTTCTATCAATACTGATAGTAAAGATTCTCAATAGAATATATGTTTCGACTTGTTGGCCTGATTTTCTGACCTAGGCCAACAAGGAGATTTTGCACACGCAATCAGCTTAAAGCAGCGTCTAGTGTGTTTGGAATAGCAAAATCTCGCAGGTTATGGTCCTGCTACCAACTAAATTTTCCTCTTAAGGAGAAACTAAAATTCAGCAAAAATTTATCCTAATGTTATCTCTATCTAAATAAACCCTAAAATTATTTTCAACTACCTAAGCTGTACTATAATTGCTTTCTTAAGGAAAGTCTTTGATTTTTTGAAGATTTTTATATTTAATTTTCAAACTATAAAAGACTATTAAAATTACTCTAAAAATTACACAAATCCTATTTAACAACTGTTAAATGGGAAACTATACTAAAAAAATATTAATCTGAACTATCTAAACTATCTTATCTATCTTATCTCAACTGAGAGCAATTTTGAATATTATATTAATTATCAATTAATAATATGATAAACAGAAAAATAAGGAGTAATATCTAAATAAAAATATTTAGATCATCTACAGTAAATCATTTTGCTATAAAATAACTTGACAGAGAAACTGAAATAAGTAATTACTTCGGATTTTCTAAAACATCTAATCAATTAATAATTAATAACCAACATTACATATTTGAATAAGAAATAATGTTTAGTATGAAATCATTGCAACAACACAAATGAAATCAAACAGGCATAAACATATATATATCATCATATCTTGAATATTCAGTAGTAGTACCGAAAAGTAAACACTGAAAAATTCAGTTACGATAATATACTAATTCAAATACAATATTGTTTTGACAAAGTGAAATATTGATTAATAAACACAGGCATAACAAAGTATATTGTATTAATGTTAAAGATAGAAGATCATATACTGAAATATAAAGAGTATCCAAAATAATAACAATCACGATATCAACTTGGAGATTTCCAGTCACATCCCATGCCCAAAGATAAAACTTCAGCAGGAACAACACTAGTATCAAAATAGTATTTCAAGTATTTGTGCTTCAGTCACTCCATCCCCATGTCTCATAAAAATTCCTAACTTATATAATACTACCAGTCTCTCGATTCAGTTTTCCCATCAATGATGTACGCAATACTATAGGATTCCTATAACTATTAAAGAGAATTGAATCTCTTTTCATCAGACACTTGTCACTAAAAGATAACAATAAAAACAACTAGCCTGAAACAATTGTTGGTTTAAAGGAACTGGTAAATTCGTGGCTGTGTCAAAACTCCAGTCTTCAATAATCATCCACGTCTTCCAACTGAAATCCATAATATTAGAAATGCCTTGAAACTGTAAAGAATATCGATGACATGCCCACCTGTTTTAAACAAACAAAAACATCTCATTAAAAACCAATTAAAACAGAAATAACAAAAGAAACTATAATTCATATGTGTGCTTGTAAAATCTATGATTTTACAGGCATGCACAAAAGAGTTGTTATTACCTGTTGACAAAGAGACAAATCATGTAACCGAAAATGGGAATAATCATTAAGCTTTCTTTTGCAAATCAACCACTCTTCTGGCTTCGGCTAGTTTGGCTCTAAGCCTGATAATCACTAACTTTTGTTTTTCTACCTGTTCAAGCAGATGTTGATTTGTATCTATTATTGACTTTTTCACCTTTTTATATTGGTTCTTTTTGCTATTCATTTTTTTCCACCTGTTAATCCAGTTCAACAACTCCTCCCTGAACGTCTTATTTTCCTCCTCTATCAGAGCTGCATGGGATTGAGACTGTCTAAGTTCATCTTTCAATTCTATAATCTTGGACTCGTGTACCATGTCCAGAACTTGTTGAAGAGTTTCTTCTTCGTTTTCGTGACACGAATTGGCTGCCTGAGGAGGATTAGGATTATCTATGTTTTGACCAGATGATTGAAGACTGATAAAAGATAGTTCGGGATCCGAACTATGGGTGTCCATACACGATGGAGCAACTTTTGCCTTGCCCAAATCTGTAATATTTTTAATCGATTTTGCACTATTATCCTTTATAAGAGTGGATTCATTTATATGAGTAGTTGATGGAACGTCGTCCTCAATATGGACAATCGAAGGCTGAGTACCCTATTGATTAGTCATAGGAATAGAAATTGTAGGTGCATTATTCATGCTTCTAGTAACTCTCCTCGAACGAACAAACACAAGGTTGTTTGATTCAAAGCCTCCTCTGTCACAGCATACCTGTACTAGTTGATCTAGTTTATGCATAGGGTCCTTGCCATGTTTACGAGGATTATTTGGCTCGGAGAGATTTTTACAATCAACAGCGTTAATATCTTCGTTTTTGGTTAACCTGTCCTCTGTCTTTGCAAGAGTACTACAACGTTTATCAAATGGGGATTGATTCAAGGTTGCTTCAGAGTAACAGGGAGCTACGTTCCCAACATCATCATTACTGATACCATCATTTATGGGTGTATGGGCTTCCTCAAGTCCTTTCTCCTTTGATTCAGCCTCAGGAACATTGCTAACCCTCGGGCTTTACAGTAGCCTTTCGTTTCCTACGAGTCTTTGGGGAAGGGGTTGGCCAAAATTGGGTCGGCCCAAAATGACATTCAACTAAAAATTCATCCCACGATTTGCCATTAAAAGACAGCTGATGCTGTATTATAATTTTGACTAAACCATGATGAAATAGACTCCTATCGGGATTATCGAAACTTTGAACCGAATGCGACATTTTTTTCAGACTTTGCCAAAGATAAAACGGTAGATTAAGTTTACAGCCCTTTAATGCTAACAGGAGTCGTAGGTGGTAATAATGAAGGTGGGAAAATCGTCCATCGCACGATACATACCTAACCAAGATCTCGTAGAAGGTTCGCCATTCTGGCTTCAGGAACCTAACTGAAACCCCAATTTTCAGTTTTGCACTAGCAGGCAACGGTAACAGCAAGGACTGGCACTTCTTCTTGTTTACTTTTCCACCTTTAAACCACCGCTCCCCAGTTTGTGGGAGCTTCGTTGCATCTGCGATTTTGTCTTCGTCAACGATGAACTTGAAACCCCCAATCTGTGCTATGTTTTTGTTCAAGCTTAAAGAAAACAACTTGGTCACCTCCGTGTTATGACCGCTGAAGCTCCTGAAGAAATGCCCCCACTCAATTTTCTCAAATAGCAAGGCAACCTTCTCATCAGCTTCAATAAACTCTGACCCTGAGATTTCAAAACGACTCAGCGGTGCCATGGCCTCCTCACCACTATCCTAATTACGAAATGGAATGAATGGAGTTGTGAAGAGGGAGGGGATAGGTATCCAGGTGCATGACATGATGCGAAATATCAAATCTTTACATGATTCATATCTGACAGTGATGAAGGCTCTAAATTTGGCCATTTCAATCGAATTTAGCGATAATAAATACTACAACCATCGTCTTGCTATGATAAATGCATGAGTAGCCACGACTAACAGCAAAACTTAACCAATTCTACATATCAGGGATTATCCGATTCATGAATCGTAAATCGAGACATTGATTACACACAGTGGGCATGATGAGCTCGTACAACGTTACGAAATGAAATGGATATCACATTAAATCCTGTTGATACGATTAATTAATATATCCACAGCTGTCAGTTAATCGCAAGGTGTTAGCCAAATCTCCAGGCCAACACAGCGATCCCCGTAATAGGTGTTATTTATTTAACATATGGGTCATGTATCCTTGTAAACACTATCAATTGACGGTCTCCTCCGGATTATACGTGAAAGGTGGTCGCATTTATGAACATGGCGATATAGTATCAAAACCATAAACCCTAACGTTTTGCAATACAACTAACTTAATCATCCGAAAAATCATTTAGGCCATGTATATACATAAAGTTTCATTTTGAAATATAATCTTAAGACTTTACAAAACCTTATCCATTAATATCCCCAATCGAATTTGATAAGATGCAAAGCCATCAAACTATGGCATATAAAGATTTCAAAATGATATTTATTTATTTGTTTTTTCACTAGCTATATATATACACAATTTTTACAAAATAATGATATGATATTAAGTTACCTATAGAATGTGAACTCTTTAGGTTTTAATAAAAAATTTAATTTAATAATTCACCTCAAGTTCTGGGACTTTCGGAACTTTATAATATCTTATCAATAACCAGCTTCAAGCAAATTCAAAATGTGTTTTCGTTGAACCCCAATTAGCATATTATCTTTTTTGAATTTCTTAAATCATATATAATTAGATAGTTTAACTAATGATAGAATTGATTATATAAAAATCTATGAAACTGACAGCTGCTAATTATCACAACTATGAAAATGTTGTCATTTGACTCTTCTACAATTGAGAGTACCTTCAGAATCTTCGATTCTGAAGGCACTCTTTTATAATCTTTAAAAAAAAAAAATTATAAAAGAGAGCTAATCTCCCTTCATCTTAATGAAAAATGAAGGGGTTGTTGCTGGCTGCCAACACGACTTTATATATATATTTTTTAACTTACTAGTTATGGAAGTTATTAACCTGATTACTGGTATGTAAAAACCAGTTGTACACTGATAAGTTATCAACTTTCTTACTTACATTAACGTCGTACTACATGTACTATTGTGACCACATACATTATTGTATTATTTACTAAAGTACCAAACTGATCGTTTTTTACATTATGTAGGGAAAACTTACTGCTTGTAAATCTCCTTGATATTATAGGCTTGATTAATGTAAAAAAAAACTGTATCGTTTCACATGGAATACTGTTTACCCTTACTTCCTAAATCTAACTCAATTAGTATCGTTCCAATGATTATAAACTTGAGTAAGGTTATTCCATTGTAATTTTAATATTACCATAATGCCTCTCTTACATTAAGTTAATGTCTATAGTAACTATTATGGTAGATCTTTCTACTATGATCAAAATGCTACCCTATGCTAAGTACTGGTTATCTTGAACAATCACAAACTATCTTGTCCAATATAAACAATTATGGTAAATTACTAGCATTGACAAGTCGAGAAGCAACTAGTGTCTATGAAAGTTTAAACCAACATCGAACTTTGTAAAAGTTATGTTTCTACTCTTATATTATGCTATTCAACTCCATACATTATAACCACCCAAGCTTTTGGTTTAAAAAAATGATAAGTTCGGATTATAATACATGCATATTTACAATGTTTTTCAAGTATTTAAATCTATAGTAGTTAGAAAGGTTCTAAGCAAGATCGACTTTGGACTTTTCCATAATATGAAATGGCTACCACCTTTCACTGGGTCAACACCAAAATCGAGCTATCAAACATTATGATAAAGAGTATCTATGAATATCGATGTAATATATATATACGTGCTTCATAGTTCATGCAATGTTTGATAAAAATTATTGTTTTAATAATTTGGTTGATTGAACCGCAGGTGGACTTTGGAATCAACCCTTGCATGGTTGGAATTATTTGAGGGCATGTGGTCACCTCCTATCCATTTATTAGAGATATAAAACTCTTGCAACCCTAGTCGCTTTGTCATTCTCCCTCTGAAGTTCACGCTGGCCTTCGGGCTGCTCTGCAAGGTTTCATGTACTAGCTTGCTCCAAAACTTGGGTTTAATGTTGTTGTAGTCTCCTGAGTTTAGTCTTGTGCCCAACCTTCTTAGCTATGGGTGTTATTATGCGAGAGTTTACTGGTTTGTTGCACTTGGCTTGCGGCCTGTCCTTAGCTCCAGTTTGCCTTCCCCGTGGCCTAGCACTGCTATGAGAAGCTAAGCTTCATTGCTGCTGGTTGTGCTCCATCACAAATTGCAGTTGGTGACAGTCTCGTCGCTAGACTGTTCGATACTCTTTCATTATAGGTAAATACTTGGTTTTCATTATGAAGTGAACGAGTCACAATAATGTTATTTTTACAGTTAGGTTTTTAATAGAAAAAGAGTTTTGTAATTAACGCACAGTATTTTGCTCTTCTTGCAGGAATTTGGGACTACTCTTGCAACCCGTGACGAAGATAATGTTGGCTGCCTTCGAGGGCTTGTGGCTCCAATCCGATAAGCCCTAGGTTCAACGAATGGGTTCTTACCTTGCTTGTAACAGGTTGTCGATGGTGAAACCCCGAGCTTGGAAGCTTGTCCAGTTTCACCATTAGATAAATGGTTTTCTTGTTTTTAAAAACTGTTGGTTCTATTATGTTTACAAACCCTCGCTATGTCGTTGGGTAGTCCCGGCCTTGAACAGGGTGTTGTAATTAGTTAAATTTTCAGCCTTACGACCTGTGAAAGTGATACATTGGTTTTTGTTTTCGAGCTCAGTCTCATTTGGAGTGATACTGTATGGTGACTCTATGTAAGTTAGGGTTTTCCCTAACCGAATGTTAATAAAGAATATTACCGTCAATTATATTTTGTGTATAGATTATTGTTATTATTCAATACTGTAACTCAGTCGTAGTGTATAATTTATAAAATTAACCTACCTGTTCGGAATGAACAAACTAGAGTTTTCTTGAATAAAACCCTTGTCTAAATGAATTCCTCAATTCAATAATAATAAGATTCCGCTATTTGTTAATTCGATTAAATTAATATTATTACAGATGAGTTGTGACAGGATATTTTTAAGTTGTATCTGTACATATATTTTCGGAAATGACTGTAACCAGTCTATAGTAGTTTAATTGTTTATTGATAAAATAATCCAAGTAAATTGATTGTAGCTTAAAAGTTTTTATTTGTAAAAATAAATTTTGTTTAGGGTTTTGACCCTGTAGTTTACCTTTACAGGTATAAACCCGTTTGATAATTATAAAACAGTTCTTTACATAGATAGATATTTATTTTTATATTAGTTATAAATCATATTCTCATTGTTTTTATTTACTTAAACTGATAGATAGAATTACTCAGAGTTCTTTGAAAAGATAAGCATAGACTCTGTATCTTAGTTTGCTCTTTATAATTTAAGTACTTTTAATATAACCCTATTTAGTTTATAGTGATTACTAGTCTTAGATTAGTTGATATTATTAGAAAATAGACTATATGATTAGTAGTTTATTTCTTTACTGGTCTGAATCTAAACATTGTAACTCGACTGTGATTTTTTTGTTGTATTTCAATTAGTTACTAAGTGAACACAGAGAAATATAACCTATCATTACACAGTTTAACCTCCATAGTAATTTAACTTGAATAAAAAATAATCTACTGTCTATAAATACACAATCTTATCTACTAAGATATGTTCTTATCATCTTAATCCTTCTACCTGTACTATATTACTGCTATTTCTTTTCCAATATATTTACAAAAATAAGCTTGTTAAAACAATAAACATAGATATCCAGATTACTATTCTTTTTAATAATAACATACATACTGAAATAAGTTACTTTGCTAACTACGAAACGCAAAACCATATCTGTTTTATTCAGTCTCTTAACATTTTATTTCATCTATTGTAAATACTCTATCTGTGCTGGAGTACGGCCTGGTCCTTCCAGGTGTGAAAAAACACAGACTATAATTATTTTCCATTCCCACACATTACTTTTCGGATTCATTTCTTCAATAATCTAAAAAAGATTACTAACTTCTAACATTTTACAAACTGAATATTTAACATTCCTTTAACAGTCAGATTCAGATTTATCTATTTAACATAGCAAAACAAAATAATGTAGAACCTGATTAAGATAAACGACAACAACGGTAGGAGGTCATTCCTCCCTACCAAACTCCTGGAGAGCGCTCAAACAATGCTTCCTCAGGACACCCGATCCTGTTCCTGGTCTTCTTGGCTGAGAACTGGTGGAGCATGCAAACAGTAGACTAGTCCAATAACTCAGTAAAACACCATGCACTCAGCAGTAAGATCTTTCAACATAAAAGTTGCACTAGATCACTCAGCAATTATCCCCTCAAACTCTTTCCACAATTTCCTTCCATTGAATTTCTCTAAAGTACATTCACCTAAATGATCACTTCTCTAGAATGAGCAGCCTTAGCTCTCTTTAGTGGGCTTTTTTATAAAGATTGCCTAGGTCTTTTGGGTCAGTTGTCATTAATTGAGGCACCTGCTCTGATTCCACTTTCTTGGAGAATCATCACCCCAAATGTAGGGAGGTTGCTACCTGCAACAGTTGGAAGAGGTTTGAGGATGCTGCCACATGTCTGTTTGCTCTCCACCCAGTCTCCTCCACCAATTTGACCAATAAACACTCTTTTAACAGCTCTCCTAAGCTGTTGTCTCCTCCTTTATTTATTTATAATAAAAATATTCAGAATTACATTAAATATCCTTGACTCTGCTGAGTCATCAATTACAACTTAGCATAAAATTTAACATATTGTCCTCAATAAAATCAAATAATATAATATTGTTTTTTTTGCAAAAATGGGGCATGTGACAATTTCCTAGAGAAGCTAAGTTTAGATAAGGTTGAAGCAGTGGCCAGGCACAGGGTGATATCAAAACAAAGGTCAAAAAATTAAAAAAAATCAACATATGAACCAACCCCTAGGTCTCATTTGGTAAGCATTGCTAATAAAGATAGTTGGGTGGAGGTTGAGAAGATTCTAAAAGATGCCACAACGTCAAGCGATCCTGACCAAGCAACATGACATAAGAGAGGGGAAGAAGATATGGAAATTGATCGATAATATCAAACCCCACAGGACAAAAGGAAAAGGATTGATCCAACAAAGGAGGCCAAGGAATTATCTTTAAAGGAAATAGATGGTGAAGTATCTAAGGAGGTTGGTGAGATAGACAAGATAGCACTATTTTTGGGAAAAAAACAACCAAATTAATTCCCTACCCATCCTTGGAGTTTACAGTGCCTCAGAAAGCCAAATCCATAACACCCACAAGGCCAATATTGGTACAAACAAACCTATAAGTTGTTTACAAAGAAATCAGAAAGAGCAATGTACAAAATTTCAATGAAGACAAGATGCATGTTATGCCTGTTAACAAAATATTGTCGGACGGTTGCAGATAGTGTTAATGACACTTTCAGATATTCAGTAGTTGAGCCCTTGGTGCCCAAGCCTACCAGTTTGAAGATTATAGAGCTACAGAGCATGTATTGGAATGGTCCTTGTTTAGCCATCTTGATAAAGTAGGTTTCTTTAAACATAGCAGTGATATGATTTGTGTAGAAGTGGTAAATGACACCAAGATGGAGAAAAGGCTTACAGAATCTCTAAACAAAGTAGGATATCTCCTGAAGGCTGAAAAATGGAAAACTAGAGCCAAGCAAGTGACTATCAAAGAGCTCGAGGAGAAAATAGTGAATCTAATTGCAAAACCAGATGATGCCCCTCAATTCAAATCATTGATAACAAAGAAATATAATGAAATTGAAAATTTGTAAAGCCAGCTAAAAATACCAAATTTCCATCCAGACAACTGAAATTCATCAAGTGGAAAAAGAAAAAGAGAAACAATTATCTAATGTGGAAAAATACAGGGCTTGTGTAGAAGAAAAAGATAAGAAGACAAATGAATTAACTTCCTATATAGCCACTATGGAATTCCAAAGAGATAATAGAGAAATAAGTGTGCCACCATCCCTTGTGACAACAAAGATAACAGAGCGAACTCAAATGCAGATATAAATAGAGAAGAATGTTTAGGGAGCTATCACCCAACCTCCAGTAGTTGAGGAGGTTTATGTAGATGTTATGGATGAAGACCTGTTGGCAATCAGCAACAACCCTTTCATTTCTCATTAAGATGAAGGGGGGTCAGCTCTTTTATGATTTACCTATTTAAAAATTATAAAAGAATGCCTTCAAAATGTTCCATTCTGAAGGTACTCTCAATTTTAGAAAAGTCCAGTAACATATTAGAAGCTGATGAAATCATTTTTCATAAACTTGATAATTAGCAGCTGTCAGTGCCATAAATTTTATATAATCAATTCATCATTAATTAATCTATTTTGATTATATATATGATTTATTTAAAAAATTTAGTGATAGTGTGCTAATTAGGGTTTAACAAAACACATTTAAAACTGGCTATTGATAAGATATTATAGTTCTGAAAATCCTAGAACTAAAGGTTAATTATTAAATTAAAACTCTTATTAAACCTAAAGGTTCATATTCCATGTGTGACTTAATATCATATCATTATTTTGTGAAAATTGCATATATATAGTTAATGAAATAACAAATAAATGAGTATCATTTGAAATCTCCATATGTCATGGTTTTATATCTTAGTATCCTATCGAATTCAATTTGGAATATTAGTAGATAGGATTTTGTAAAATCATAAAACTATATTTTAAATGAGACTTTATGTATATACATAGCATAAATTTTAAGTCAGGTCATTAGTTAGTTATAACACAAAACATTAGGATATATGGTTTCGATACTATATCGCCATGTCAATAAACGCTACCACCTTTCACGAATAATCTGGACGAGACCATCAATTGATAGCTTTACGAGGTTACATGATCCATATGTCAAATTAATAACGCCTGCTACTTGGATCACTGTGTTGGCATGGAAATTTGGCTAACACCTCATGATTAACTGACAGCTGTGAATATATTGATGAATCGTATCAGCAGGATTTAATGTTGATAACCATTTCATTTCGTAACGATGTACGAGTTCATCATGACCACTATGTGTAATCAATGTCTTGATTTACGATCTATCAATCAAATGATCCCTGAT
Organism: Pseudotsuga menziesii; assembly: GCA_001517045.1. Classification (NCBI taxonomy): domain Eukaryota; kingdom Viridiplantae; phylum Streptophyta; class Pinopsida; order Pinales; family Pinaceae; genus Pseudotsuga; species Pseudotsuga menziesii. The sequence continues at coordinate 51,364 of LPNX010372503.1, read as the reverse complement.
ATGTCGAATTGGTTAAGTTTTACTGTTAGTCGTGGCTAAACATGCATGTATCATAACAGAACGTTGGCTATAGCATTCATCATCGCCAAGTTCGGCGAAAATGGCCAAATTTAGATCCCTCATATCTGTCGGATTTGAAGCATGTAAAGTTTTGATATTTCGCATCATGTCATGCACTTGAATACCTATCCCCTCCCTCTTCACAACTCCATTCATTCCATTTCGAAACCAGGATAGTGTTGAGGAAGCTATGGCTCCGTTGAGTCGTTTTGAAATTTCAAGTTCAGAGCTAATAGAAGTAGATGAGAAGGTTGCCTTGCTATTTGAAAAGGTTGGATGGGGGCAATTCTTTAGGTGTTTTGATGGCCATAACGCAGAGGTGACCAAACTGTTTGCCTTGAATTTAAAAGAAAACGTTGCACAGATCGGGGGTTTTAAGTTCATTGTTAACGAAGACAAAATCGCATAGACTACAAAGCTCCCACAAATTGGAGAGTGCTGGTTCAAAGGTGGTAAGGTGAATAAAAGGAAGTGTCTATCCTTGTTGCTGCCATTACCAGATAACGTAAAACTGAAGATAGGGGTTTCAGTCAAGTTCCTGAAGCCAGAATGGCGAGCCTTCTACGAGATTTTGGTCAGGTATGTGTCCTGCGACGGACGTTTTTCTCACTTACACTATTACCACCTACGACTCCTGTTAGCATTAAAAGGCTATAAGCTTAATCTACCATTTTATCTGTGGCAAAGTCTGAAAAAAATGTCGCATGCGGTTCAAAGTTTCGATAACCCTGATATAAGTTTATTTCACCATGGTTTAGTCAAAATCATAATACAACATCAACTCTCCTTGAATGGTAAATCGTGGGATGAATTTTTAACTGAATGTCACTTGGGGCCGACTCAATACTGGCCAAACCCCTCCCCAAAGACCCGTAGGAAACAAAAGGCTTCTGTAAAACCCGAGGTCAGTAATGTTCTTGGGACTGAATCAGAAGATAACGGGCTTGAGGAAGCCAATCCACCCATAAATGCTGGTATCAGTAATGATGGTGTTGGGAACGTAGTTCTCTGTTGCTTTGAAGCAGCTTTGAACCGACCCCCATCTAATAAATGTTGTAGTATTCCTACAAAAACAGGAAACAGGTTAACCGAAAGCAAAGATATTAACGATGTTGATTATAAAAATCTCTCCGAGCCAAATAATCCTTGTAAACATAGCAAGGAGTCTATGCATAAATTAGACCAACTAGCACAAGTATGTTGTGATACTGGAGGCTTTGAATCAAAAAATTTGGTATTTGTTCGTTTGAGGAGGGTTACTAGAAGCATGAACAATGTATCGACAATTTCTGCTTCTATAGCTAATCAACAGGGTACTCAGCCTTCGGTTGTCCATATTGAGAACGACGTTCCATTGTCGGTCCCTGACACTACTCATATAAATGATCCCACTCTTATAAAGGATAATAGTGCAAAACTGGGTAAGGCAGAGGTTGCTCCATCATGTATGGACACCTATAGTTCAGATCCTGAACCATCTTTTATCAGTCTTCAATCATCTGGGCAAAACATAGATAATCATGATCCTCCTTAGGCAGCCGATTCATGTCACGAAAATGAAGAAGAAACTGTTCAACAAGTTCTGAACAGGGTACACGAGACTAAGATTATAGAATTGAAAGATGAACTTAAACAGTGTCGATCTAATGCAGCTTTGATAGAGGAGGAAAATAGAACATTCAGGGAGGAGTTGTTGAACTGGATTAACAGGTGGAAAGAAATGAATATAAAAAAGAACCAATATAAAAAGGCGAAAAAGTCAATGATAGGGACAAATCAACATCTGCTTGAACAGGTAGAAAAACAAAAGTTGGTGATTATCAAGCTTAAAGCCAAACTAGCCGAAGCTACACGAGTAGTCGACCTTCAAAATAGAACCTGATGGTCATTATCATTTTCAAATACATAGGTTGTTTCTCTGTCAAACAGGTAATAAAACAACTTTGTTGTGCACACATATATGAATTATAGTTTCTTTTGTTATTTCTGTTTCAATTGGGTTTTAATAAAATGCCTTTGTTGTATAAAAACAGGTGGATATGTCATCACTCTTCTCCACAGTTTCAGGACGTTTTTAATATGTTGGTTGAAAGACGTGGTTGTTTATTGAAGACTGGAATTTCAACAACAGCTACGAGTTTGTCAGTTCTTTTAAATCAGCAAATATTCAGGCTAGTTGTTTTTATTATTATCTTCTAGTGACAAATGTCTGATTAAAAGAGATTCGATTCTCTTTGAATAGTTATAGGAATCCTATAATGTTGCATGTAACATTGATAGGAAAACTGAATCGAAAAAACTGATAGTATTATATAAGTCAGGAATTTTGATGAACGGGGGATGGAGTGACTGAAGAACGACATACTTGAGATATATTTTTTATGCTGGTTTTATTTCCTTACTGAAGTTTGATCTTTGGATATGGAATGTAACTGGAAATCTCCAAGTTGATATCATGACTGGTATTATTTTGGATACACTCTATATTTCAGTATATGATCTTCTATTTTAATATTAATACAGTATGCTTTGTTATGCTTGTGTTTATTTATAATTTTCACTTTGTTAGCCCAATATTGTATTTGAATTAATATGTCATTGTGACTGAGTTTATTAGTATTTTTACTATAAATTCAAGATATAAAGATATTCATTTATGTCTGTTAGATATCATTTGTATTTTTGCAATGGTTTCATACTGGACATTATCTCTTATTCAAATATCTATGTTGGTTATTAGTTATTAATTAATTAGACACTTCAGAAAATTGAAGTAATTGTTTATTTTCAGTTTCTTTGATAAGTTATGTTATAGCAGAATAGTTTGATGAGTATGGCTTAAATATTTTTATTTAGATAATACAATTTTCATCTTATATTAATTAATAATTAATATAGTATTCAAAATCGCTCTCAGCTGAGATAGGATAGATAGGATAGTTAAGATAGTGTAGTTATTTATTATCGTAGTATAGTTACATTTAACAGTTGTTAAATCAAATTAGTGTAATTTTAGAATAATTTTAATAGTCTTTATATTCAGAAAAACTCTTCAAAAATTGAAGTCTTTCTCTAAGAAAGCAATTATAGGACAATTTAGGTAGTTGAAACTAACTATAGGATTCATTTAAGTAGAAATAACATTAGGATAGATTTTGCTGAATTTTAGTTTCTCCTTAAGAGAAAAATTCAGCTGGTAGCAAAACCATAACCTACGAGGTTTTGCTATTCCAAACACACCGGACGCTGCTTTAAGCTTATTGTGTGGGCATAACCTCCTTGTTGGCCTAGGTCAAAAAATCGGGCCAACCAGACCAAATAGTTGAACCAACCAAAATTTTAGAAGACATTAAGACGAAAATAAATGGCATGGAGGATGATGTCACACAAAAGAACAACAGAATTGTGGAGCTAGAGCATGACATTAGTAAGAAAGAAGATTGCATCACTGACTTGAAAAGGGAAGTTGATGATTGAAAAGGCCATGCCACATCACTAAAGATGGATTCCCAAAGAGAATAATTGCTAAGAAGAACCACATAGGAAATCTTGGATAGAATTTCTCAAATATTTAATGAGAAACGAGAATTCATGAACATGATGACTAACGAAATGGAGGTCTAGAAATCAACAATGAATGAAATAAAGCAGATAAATGCAACATTGGGTGACAAGCCTACACAGGCTAGGAAAACCATTGACTACCTGAATAACATAACCAACAAACATTTGGAAGACTTGTAGATAACCAAAAGAACCTAGGTAATAAAGATCGTTAAAAAGATGATCCTGAAGCAAACATTATGCAAGATGACGAAAAACAACACAAATGTTCTGGATGATGATACCAAAGCATTCAAAACTATGTTTAATAGTGTTACAAAGCTAGGATTTCCTCTATTGTGGGATGGAAACTCGGAGTTTTACTCCAAAGAGGAGTATATGGCAAAGTTAAAATAAAAGAGGGATGAAGAACCCGAGGAGGAGTTGGAAGGAATAATTAGTGAAGACTAAGATTTTGAGAGACTAAGGCCCTCCTTCCAAATTTGGACAAGATTGAAAACTAATTTTAAGGAGATGGGGCCAATCACTTATGAGAGACATTATGAGGCAGAGCTAGTGTTGGAGAACCTAAAGGTTAATAGCATACTAGTGGGTAAAGATTGGTAGATGGTAGTAAGATATCATAAAACATCTTTACCACCTGAAAAATAGTTTGATGAATATGCTCCTGGGTCATCTTCTCAACAACAGACTCCTCCTCTAGCTCAACAATACACACATGCACAACCAGTGCAACAATTCGTGGGGTAGACCACACCGTTGGAATTCATGCCACCTAGAGGCTCAATACAACCTGGAGAGTCCACATTCAATGAAATGTTGTAGAGAATGAGCCAATTTGACATCCCACCTAGCTATACCGCACTGCCAACTCAACAAACTATGTGTGGTTAGCAGTCACTGGTACGGGAAAGAAGAAAGGCGGAGGTCGCAAAATAAATTAAAGCAAAGTTTTGTAAATGTAATATTTTGATGTAAAATTTAAATAGTTAAAAAAAAATTACTTTCTATTACAAGTCAATTCATTTACGAATTGAATTTAGGTGGCTTAGAGCCCTATATAATGTAAGCTCGGGATACGAGCAAGACGCCGACAATTTGAGAACTATAAGTATTCTTTCTTCTATTGTTGAGTCAGCGCATACTGTTGTAATGTAAAGCTTTTTGGTCTAAGATTAATGAAATTGATCCTTGTAGATTGTTTTTTCAGTACATATTGTTGTAATGTAAATATTTTTGGTCTGAGATTAATGAAATTGATCCTTGTAAATTGGTCTGAGATTAATGAAATTTGTCCTTCTAGAAAATAAAAAGTTGATGTTTTAGCAGTAGCGGTTAGTACTTTTAAACCTCGTATACAAATCAAAGTAAAGTATGAAGTAGAAATGATTTACAGGCCATCAATCCATGACAATACCAAACATTGATAAGTGTTTGAAGATGATCAACATATTAAAAAGTGGTGATGACAATACCAAACATTGACAAATGTTTGAAGATGATCAACATATTAAAAAGTGGTGATGACAATACCAAACATTGACAAGTGTTTGAAGATTATCAACATATTAAAAAGTTTGTGGAATTGGTAGATGAATTTTCTAGCACATGTATTGACCAAGAATAGGATGATGATGAAAGTGTGAACTTCCAAGAAGAAGAAAAAGAAGAGTACACAGGTATGAAGTTGAATAACAAAATAAAAAATCACGAGACTGTACAGTTAAAAAGCAATTTCATACCTAAAGGTTTGGTCCCTTTAGAAAGACTACTTTATAAAAATTATGTATCTCACAATCTTGTTATTCATCCTAAAGAGGAATATGTGGAAGAAATAAATATTGGCACTGACAATGAGCCTAAATATATCAAAATGTCCAAGTTTTTGTCTGAAGAAGCAAAACATAAATACATAAATATTTTCAACTAATGTATTGATGTATTTGCATGGAAATATGAAGATCTCAAAACATATCATCCAACAATAATTAAACACAAGATCCCCTTGAATACTGGAACCGAACCGTTCAAACAAAAGCTAAGGAAAACAAACCCGATCGTGCTATCAATCATAGAAAAAGAGATAAGGAAATTATTGGATGCTAAAATTATAATTCCTTTGAGATATTAAGAATGGGTTGCCAATCTAGTTCCAGTTAGGAAAAATAGTGGTGGAATCAGATTGTGTGTTGATTTTAGGAACTTGAATAAGTGTTCTCTAAAAGATAAATATCCTCTCCCTAAGATGGAACACATTTTACAAAAATTGGTAGGAGCCAACATAATTTCCATGATGGATGGTTTCTCATGTTATAATCAAGTTGCTATGAGCAAAGAAGATAGAGAAAAATCTGCATTCACTACCCCATGGGTGACTTTCATGTACGATAAAATGCCTTTTGGATTATTGAATGAAAGAGCAACTTTCCAGCGTGCAATGTATATTTCCTTTATAGGAGACATTGATAAATTCATAGCATTTTATATTGATGATATGACAATATTTTCAAAAAATGATGATGAGCATTTGTCCCACTTAAGGAAGACATTTAAAAAGTGCAGGAGATTTGGCCTTTCTCTAAATCCAAAGAAGTCTAGTTTTTCAATGCAGGAAGGGAAGCTATTGGGGCACATAGTGTCAAAATATGGAGTAAGAATAGAACCAGATAGGGTAGCCGCAATTCAGGCATTAGAAGCTCCCAAAAATAAGAGATAAGTGACTCCAATCATTCATGGGAAGAATAAACTTCTTGAGAATATTTATACCCAATCCAGTGAACAAATTAAGACCATTACCAATATTCTGAAATCAGGTAATGAAGTCAAATGGATAAAGGAATCCAAAGAATGTTTTAAAACTCTCAAAAAGTCCATTAGAGAAGCACCAATGTTGATCATCCCATATTATTCCAAACCTTTTCTAATATTTTCCTTTGCATCTACACATACTATTGTTGTTGTATTGCTGCAAAATAATGAAGATGGCTATGAGCAACCTATTGACTTTTTTAGCAAGGCACTCCGAGATGTTGAGTTAAAATACAACTTAATGGAGAAACAAACCTATGCAATGGTAAAAGCACTGAAGTCCTTTAGATGTTATGTGTTGCATTCAGAAATTATTGCTCATGTCCCACACATAGTGGTAGTAAGGGATATTATTTGTCAGACTGATAACGAAAGGAGAAGAGGAAAATGGATTACTAAAATTCAGGAGTATGATTTGGAAATAAGGCCTACCAAATTGGTAAAGGGACAAGGACTAGCCAAACTGCTAGCTAAATCAAATTGTAAATCCTTGGATCTAAATTTGATTGCAGAATTAATAAAAGAAGAAAAATTCAAGAGTGTACAAGATGCACAAAATGATACCATGAAGATAAACCCAAAATTCCAGGAATTTGAATGGTATAAGGACATTGTCTATTACTTGATGAATTTAGAATGTCTAGAACATTTATCTAAATCCCAAGCTAGATCTCTAAAATTGCATGCAGTAAAGTACTGTATTTTGGATGAATACCTCTATTGGAAAGGTCCTCAAGGAATTATACTAAATTGTGTGGTGGAAGATGAGACTAAAGGAATTATCATAGAATTACAAAAAAGAGTATGAGGAGGTCATCATGCATGGAGATACATTGCATATAAAGTTCTCAGAGCTGGATATTATTAGCCCAAATTATTTGTTGATACTATATGATTGTTAGATCATGTGTTGAATGCCAAATATTTGTAGGAAAACAAAAGCTGATACCTTTACCTTTGAATCCAATAACATCATCGTGCTTCCGATTGTGGGGTTTAGAATTTATTAAGGAAATAAAGCTTAATTCAAGTAGAAAACACAGGTGGATCCTTACTGCTACATATTATCTTGCTAAATGGGTAGAGGAAGTGCCTACTAGACTATCAAATGAGGATGTGACCATGAGGTTCCTAGAAGAGAACATATTGTCTAGATTTGGATTTCTAAGAAAGATAATCATTGACAATGCAAAATCATTTAAATATGTCAACATGATTGAATTTTTTCAAAAATATAACATTGAATTGGGCCATTCAACAACATACTACCCACAGGGAAATGGACTTGCAGAGTCATCTAACAAAAGTATGTCGAGGATCATAAACAAGATGCTAGAACAAAACATAAAAACTTGGAATGTGAATCTGAAACATGCCTTGTGGGATGACAAGATAAGTGTCAAAAGATCAATTGGCACTTCACCTTTCCAATTACTGTACAGAAAAGAAGCCATTTTACATGTCCAATTGGATCATCCAGTTTTAAAACTCATACAACATGAAACCGAGGAGCCAAACAACATGGTTAGGATAATATATGAGTTAATTGAAACAAGAAAGAGAGATGGTCAACGAAAAGACGATAGAACATTAGAAGAAAATCAAAAAGACCATTGACAGAAGAAAATTGGAAAGAAACTTCGAACCATAAGACCTAGTCCTAAAATGAGATGTTAGAAAAGTAGATAAGGGCAAGCATGGGGAGTTTTTCAACCTTTGGATTAGCCCATATCTAATCTCTGAAGTAAAAGGAAACAACACTTTTTTCCTAGATAATCCATACAGTGAGGAGATAGAAGATCCTGTCAATGGCAAGATTCTGAAGGGATTATTCATTTACTAAAACCAGGTTCCATGACTTTTGTAAATATTAGCATGGGAGCACTTTGATTTCATGTTTTATTTCAAGTTTCGATATTTCAATTTATTGTTTTTTACATGTTGTAAATAAATGAAAGAGTTAATATGCAAGACACAAGAAATTATCAGGGCTATGAATCCATATCCCAACAAGACAAGGAACGAATCTACAAGTTCTCAACATCATGTACAACATAAAATTATCCCCATGGATCCAATGTTCATACTAGGATTTTTCGAGGCCCCTAAGCCCTTGAAAATCCTAGAATAAGATATGCATACTAGCTAAACGATGTTGCAGATAAAAAAACTCAAAGGTCAAGAAAGCATAGAAGGTGATCGCGAGGCATGAAACCAGGTGCTAATCCAGAACGAGCAGACTTCCGTCAATTTTCATTTGATCGAACAACTAAGATGAATAACATCAGGTAAAAGTGTGGGATGGTTACGACAAAGGAAAGGTCAAGTAGATCCGTTGGACAATCAATCTAATTGAAGGTCAGCATGAGATCACAGAGTTAAAATGACATGTAATTAAAAGTGGGAAGGAAACGATCACTTTCCAAAAGGTAATATCTGATTGGACGACATAGATGCATATCACATCCGTAAAGTGCACGTACGAAGGAGGGCCTTGACCATACACACAAGATAAAACTTCCTAAGACATGTGGTAAAATATATTGGTTGTGCATGCTAAAGGGAACTTTTTAAAACCACTTGGCGAGTGTGTATTACCACCCTGGGAAACCACGTTGGATTCCGCACATGTTTTAATTAAATTATAAGTTAATTAATATGCAACAATAAATTGTCAACTAGAGAGGTCGTAAGCTTAGAGGTTCAAGCACCATATGTGCAAGATCAGAGTTTATTTCTAACCTAATCGAAATTCTGGCAAACAAACTTTAAACGCGATAAATGAAACAAGAAAAACTCACATGAACTCAATTTAACTAGAAATAATCTAACGCCTTAGGTTGAAAACAAATTATGGTAAAGCCATATCTCACAAGTTATACCTTTAATATTTTATTTTGTGATTGAAGCTATGGGAATTTAAAGTGCAAGAAACCAAAGTACAAGAAACAAAAAACTAACAGTGCAGGGAACAAAGAACTAATCAGTGTAGGAAACGATATTTAAACCAAACTAAAATTCTAAGAATTCATTATAAAACTTAATCCAAACTAAATTATAATCTATAATGCAAGAACTGAAACTAAGTACTTAAACTGAATCACATAGAAAGAAAAGAAAGATGCAAACAGAAAATAAAAAGCTTTCAGTGCAGGAACACAATTACTAAGATACACTGAATGAAAGAAGCAAACCAAATATGTTTAACTAAATCAAAACCCTAAATTAAATCTATATGCTAAGAAACATATCTATTGAAGATAAATCTATTACAATGAAAACCACAAACTAAATTATAAAGAAAATATAATCTACATAAATCAATGATTCTCTTAAACATTAATGGAAAACGACTAAGAGAGAAGATTGACTACTTTTATTTTTATTTTTATTTCTTTTCTAAATATGAAATGTAGATTGAAAACTACAGAAATCTACATATGAATGTGAAGTGGTGAAATCAGTCAGATGAAAGATGTGAGTATAGGAATCGTAAGTGGGTTCAGGAAACGAATGTGCACAAAACTCTAATTACAGATGCATACATAGAGTAGAGTGAAAGAACACGCAGTGCGGGAATAGAGTACAACAAAGTGCAAGAATTGTGAGTGAGTGCGAGAAACAAATACCTAACCAATAATTGTACACAAAACTTTAATTATAGGTGCAGGAATATAAACACACAGACAGAGTGTGGTGCAGTAATGCGTAGCGCAGGAACAATCAGTGAAGGAATAAGGTCGAACAGAACAAACATAAAGGTCGAAGTAATTGCAACTGTTAACAAATGTTTGATGGAAAATAAAAATGCATACAAAAGTTGTAACATACAGATATGCAACATAAAACAACAACCAAAATTAATAAGATCTTATCAAAATACAACTAATAACAAAAGAGATACAATCACATCGTAAAAATGCTAATTAAAACAGGAAAAAAAAGAAGCACCACTTCCCATTCGGTGGGCCCTAGCCTCCTGGTTGGTGTGCCTTAGCTAAGATCTATAAAAGAGTAATAAACAAACACAACTATAGAAATATTAGATATCATTATAAGAATGTTTAGTACATGAATTACAACATTGATCTATCTACAAATAAAATCATATGTCTACATCTCTTACTTCTTCTCTCTAAATCCCTAATGCCTATGATGGAGTCCTCCTTTCACCTCTATTTATACATGAGAGGTGATAAATGACCTCCAAAAAATCTCCACAATCATAGCCAAGCTGTTTGAAATTTTGATATTTGATTCCTTATAAATCTGAATTCGGGTGCAAGAATCTGAAAATATGGGTGCAGGTGCAGGAATCCGAAAATCTAGCTTTGACTACAAACTTGGTACATGAGCAATTGGTGTGGGAACCACAGGTGCAGGAACCTCTGGTGTAGGAACCTTTGGTACAGGAACTGTCGGTGCAAGAATGGTAACTTTTATATATATATATACATAACTGTCATTATTAAAACTTTTGCAAAAACACCTTTAATCATAAAAAACATAACTAAACTTGAAATAATCAACCACGTGGTAAAGTAATGCATTTATTGGTGATTTATGGAAAATGCCATGTGGAATATATAAAGAATGCATAGATATGGCTTATAAAATAAGGTTTTTATATAATGGAAAATAGGGCATATTTGCGTCCTATTACCACCTAAGTTGTACTTAGTGGTTTTTTATCAAGTGAGCCTGGTGAACCAGACAAGGATAACTTGTTCGGACTTCAAAAGACCTGTGGAAGTACTTTTGGGAAGTGCTTGTTGTACTATATCACATGTTCATACCCCATGGGAGAATTGTAATAAATGTTCTAGCATGATAGTGTCTGTAAAAGACTCGGTCTCTTAGACTTCATTTGTCAATCCGATCAGCCCAGGGTGTTTTTTCCCTTGGTTATTATTGGTTGTTGAATAAACCACTGATAATTTCTGAGTTTTTCACTCCATACCTCCAAAGTTGGGGTGGTCGGCTTGGCATTTAGGCCTATTGAGGTTATTAGAGTCTATGTGTCAATGTATAAGCATGTTAGACATCATTTTTGAGTCATATGAACATGTCTAAGTCTCCCTAGGTGTTTTTCAATTTTTCATTTTTTTAGTTTTTTCAGTGTTTTTTATTAAAATTTAATTTTTCCAAAACTTAGGCTATTTTTTAATAGTTTAATTGGAAAAATTGATTTTGTAATAAAAGTGGGCCAAATAATCGGTTTCAGTCATGTAGGTGCTCATTTTCAAGCTAAGAGCACCATGTAAACCCATGGACCCACTTTTTCCTAAGTTTTGAGTGATCTTCCATCACTCAGGTCAGAAAGCCCAAAAAATCAATTATTGATTATTTTAATTAATAAATTGATGAATAATGGAGCAAATCCAAAATCATAAATCAATGGATTCTCAGCCGATTTGATTGAAATTAGTCAGATCTGAAGCAGATTGACTAGATCTGACAAATCCTTGACTGAAGGAGGTTATCAAATCAGATCCAGAGTTGATCTTGAGCATCCTTTATGGGGAATTTCGCCCTCCCTCTCTCCTCAACACGTTTTGGCTCATCTGGATGAGTTTTGGTGGATGCTTCAGTCAACGGGTTGAGGTGTCAGTCAGATCAGCTCTCTGATTGACAATTGCACTCAGTGAGACTCAGATCTGGCTCAGTTAGACACAGATCAGGGATTGATGGAATCTCCATCAGCATATTTGGTCTATCTCCTTGGGATTTGCGCCCCCCCTGGGCTGGATGGCCTATATTTTGTATATATCCAGGCACAGCCTCCTCTTCCATGAGTTAGAACTGGGAAGGAGGTGCTGCTTCTATTGTAACTCTGTAATTCTGCATTTGAAATAAAGAAAAGCTTTGGAGGCAATACGGTGTGGTGCCATTACATGTGTGGATGATTATTGCCATTGTTTTACTGAGGTAACCTGTATCTGTGGTCATTTTTTGCTAATTTCTTGTAGATCTGTAGTTAAGATTGGTAATTAGCTTATTACAATCTTGATAGGAAAGGTGTTGTTCAATTAGTTTATTGACTGTCACTCTCCTTGGATGCATGTTTAGAGATCTAGATTTAGCATGTCCTATAAGCTTATATGCATTTTATCTTGAATCTCTTGTATGTACTAATCGGATCTCACAAGTCTCTTGGCAAGTTCTTTGATTTCAGCTGAGTTGCAGGTTCATACTTTGGAGAGGATGCTGATCTAGTTTGCTTCTTAATTCTCCTCAAAACATTTCAAAGGCATAGTCCCTCGACATTCCACCTGAAAGCTCTACTGCGGATCTTCAAGGAAACCAACACTTTTCTCCTCTTCTTCCTCCCTCAAAATCAACACTTTACCTGGTTACTTGGTTCAGTTCATAGCTGTGATTTCATTTGGATCTGTTTCATCAAAGTAAAATATACATAGATCTGATATTTTATAGCGCAAAGTCTAGATCTTGCACTCAAAAAAGTTTCATAAGCATTCTAGATCTAGCTTTAGGGAAATCGTCATTTTGCATGAAAATTTAAAGGAAACTTGTAGATCGCATGCATTAGATTTCCTTTCGCTGTTATAAAATTCAATATTCTACAATATCAGTGCATTTTTGTTGGCTGCACAAAAAGCAAGCCAAGATCCCAAGGAAAGCTTGCTTTCCTTGGTTCCTTTTCTGCCTGTTTAGCTAGTTTTAACTTCATTTTTTGTGAGATAAGGTAGGCTGATCCAAAGGTACTCTTAAAGTGCTTTTGGGCATTTGTTATTCTAATATGCTCGTTGTATTTTAGCAGGTCTGATAGAAGGGAAAGGAAGTTGCCGTCCGAAGTGGCCTCAAGAGCGCTCAAATCCCCCCAAGGGTCTCCTTTTTCACTAAAAAACTCAAGACTTTTCCAAAGTTGTAAAATATTGATTTCAGCCTGTATAAGGACCAAGAAGTTTCTGATAATTTCAATTCGCTGATTTTGTAACCAATAATAAATAAAATTATCTTTGGAATAGGCTCTTTCGAGCCCATTCCCCATCCCCCCTGGGGGGATTTGTGTCGGTGCATTTTCTTCGATTTCTGTTTATTTCCTTTTTTACTAGCATTGATATAATTTGCAGGGTAGTATACTTGATTTTGTTATTAATTCCATACTCCATATCTTACATTTCAAAGTAATCGTAATACTTACCCCACGATTTCCCGATTGACCCGAAAGGGGAAAGAGATTCGTGGTAGGATTAATTAAGAAACTAGAACTGTGTATCTGTTTGCTTTTTTCTATCATTTGTTTATCAACAACTTTAAAATTAACCCCTCCTCGATTCCCCGATTGAGATCCACTTGGATCGAAAGAGGTTCTTGGAAGCTTTTCTTTTAAACAAGAACATCCGGTTTAAAACTCA
>LPNX010372503.1:22921-37437 GCA_001517045.1 Pseudotsuga menziesii | reverse complement strand
TAATTGTCTATAGTTAAAATATTCAAACTCCTAAGTAACTGATTCAGTTTAACATCATCACACTAAGAAATCATCCTTAGTAACTTAATAGGGTCTACCTCCCTTGGCTTCGTTAGGAGTTGAGCCTAAACGGAGGAGTCAAGAACAAGGTGACAGCTTTGACTCAAGACTTGCCCCCAAGGACACACCGAGTGGCTTGAAGATTTCTGCCACGTGACACAGGTGTGTGAAAGGCGGCAACACGTCCCAACAACATGATTAAGTTATGACCCCACCGTTTGTCCATGTCATCATTGTCAGGTCATGTTAGCCATCTGGACCTAGTGTCAGAAGTCATATCACACAATTCCTTGGCCAATCACACACTTCCAAGTGTCTTTAGCATTTTGAAACCCGTTAAAATTCAAATTTTGTTTGTTGTGTTTGTCATTGTCATGCATGCATTTGAAGAACCCATGAACCAGATCTCTGTGCACTCAAGTGCATCCAACCATCATCCTAGTGAGCCACCCGGACAAAAGCCTCCAACCATGTCAGACTAACCAGGTAAACCATTTTAAAACTTACCTTTGCTCAATTTCACCGTCAAACAGTAAAAACATTTTACCCTAATTCTTAAACTTCTAGATTACCCCGAACCAATCAGTGGTAACCGCTAAAATGTCCCAATCCATCGCTGAAGCAACCCAAAAGTCTTTATCAGCTAAGAATTTTTCCATCCTTAACCATCAAGCTAACTATCACGTCCCCACCCCTCTATTCGGCAGAGAGGACACGACTAACATAGCTGCTAGCTATTCCGGGCATTTTAGCCCCATGAACATAAGATAAAATGCAATGAAATAAAAGCATACACAGATGCATAAATGATTATCAAACAGTGGAAGCAAATTCATTCATTCACAACATTTAACATGTTCATATTGATTTATAAAACAAACACACTTGCAAGGATTTAAACACAAGAATACTTATCTTAGAAAAAGCTTGTCTCGCAACCAGCTATGTCACTGCAACGTTCCACCCAACCATAGGCCAGTGTGCTCATCAATATCTCAGCAACACTGCCACCCCCGAGCTAGGCATGATTCCCACAAGGAATAAGGAAACACTAGCAGGCTCACACGTAGCCAAGGATACACAAAACTCAGCCAAGCCAACACACTTGGGTTTATTAGGCTTTGAAGGAGTTGGAAAGGTTGACTGCTAAGCTAGTGAACTCAACCAAAGAGATATGGACACATGCACCAGATCTAGCCCAACTTCTAAAACATCTACACACCCAACACAAGGAAGCATCCCCTTCTCTGCTACACAGTCCCTCAGGCCATGCCTTCCCTTCCAATGCTTTCAGGGTGTGCAAAGAAGAAAGCCAACCATCTAGCTCTGTCTGTGAGGTTCCTTTCTTCCACCGGGTTTATCAAGCTGGGCCAAACCCAATTTCCACTCCAAAAACAGTTCAATTCAAACAACAGAGGCATACACGGCAAAATACACAACTCTGGGTTGGGGAAAATAGTTTTGACAGCAAAACGAATGGCCAAGATGGGTGAACACAACCCCTTAACAGTAGTTCGATTCCTAGGGACATTTTGGCCCTAACGTGGCCAAAACAAACTCAACAACACCTAAGAAAGCCAGCCCCTAGGCCAAAATCAATTTCACCCACTGAGCAGTAGCTTCACGTGGGTGTAAATTGCTTAACACCCACTCAAAATTCGTGGTCTCCTTCCCAATATGTTGTGTATTAACAGAGACACTTCCCAGCCATAGGAAAGACCAAAGAACACAGCTCTCAACGTGAAGGAAAATCACACAAACCAAAATTGTGAAGGGAAAAACAGAAAGCGACTGCCTGAGGCCAAAATTCTATCTGCGCAAGTGTATAATGCCTTCCCTTCTCCACGTGAGGGAACTGAATGTGATCCCCCTCTTTGGACATGCGTGTGCCCCTACCAGGATTGACGACTTCCCATGCATACGTTCCTTAAGGCAATAACTGCCCAACCAACTCCTGGGAATTAAATTGGTTGGTGAATAAGACAAGGATAGGGGGGTTCTCCTCTTAAAACGTGGATTTTTCCCAATGGCCCCAAAGGTTAAACATTCCCCCCCTTATCCTTAGGAAATCATGCCCCCATCTCATTATTTGTTGCATTGACATAGCTAGTTGTGGGTATTTTAATTAAAATGCATATTTACATGATGTCCAAATTATATTGTGCCTGGATAGCACAAAATACCATCAGCATTGATTTTAATTGTCGAAACATAAAACACTAAATTGATGGTGGGGACTTTTCCTATAGCTCCACACCATGATTAATTACAATATATACATCATATACATTTAATGCAAACGGGGTCAAAACTGGGGTGTTACACTAACATTTGGGACCCTGAAATCCCCCACTCAAACCTAATTCAAACCTTGGATGAATTACAATCTGGTGCTCTGCTTGTTATTCCCCAAGCTACATAGTAATAACATGCTAGGCAGGCAGGCATTTTCCATGGCTTGCAACTAATAGCATGCAAAAATTTTCCCATGGCATGCGGGCATTATTATTATTTTTTAAATATCTATCGTTGGTCGATCGATAGTTTGCGGGAATACTTAATTTTTAAATACACAACTGTTGTCAATCAACCGACGACCTACAGGCATTTCTGACCATAATATTGCAATGGAAAACTGTTAATGGCTTGACACATCCGTCAAATGTCCACTGCCAACATCAGAAACTAATCGTCTCCCTACCGACGCAGTTCCATAGATAATCAACTACAGGTCCCCGGTCCACCGACGGTTAGGTCATGGTCTACCGATGGTGGGTTCCTTCTAGATTGTATCTCTCAGTGTTGCACACTATATGGAAGTATTCCCAGAGAAACTAAATCTAGAGAATGCTAAAGCAGTGGCCTATAACCCTCATGGGGTAATATAGAAACAAAGGTCAGGAAATAAAAACTCAACATATGAACCAACCCCTAGGCTTGATTTGGTAAGAATTGCTAATAAAGATAGTTGGGAGGAGGTTGAGAAGATTATGAAAGATGTCACAGCTTCAATCGATCCTGATCAAGCAACAAGACAGAAGAGAGGGGCATAAGACATGGAAATTGATCAAGAAGATCAAACCCCACAAGTCAAAAGGAATATGATTGATCAAACAGAGGAGGCCAAGGCATTAGCTTTAAAGTAAATAAAAGACGAAGTATCCAAGGAGCTTGGTGACATAAACAATCTATCAATACTTTTGGGGAAAACACCAACCATATTAATTCCCTACCCATCCTTGGAGTTTACAGTGCCTCAGAAAGCAAAAGCCATAACTTGCACAGGGCCAGTATCAGTGTAAACAAACCTACAAGATGTTTACAGGGAAATCAGAAAGAACTGTGTACAAAATGTGAATGAAGAGAGGATGAACGCTATGCGTGTTAACAAAATATTGCGGACAATTGCAGATAGTGTCAGTGACACTTTCAAATATTCAGTAGTTGCGCCCATGGTGCCCAGGCCTACCAGTATGAGGGATTATAGAGCTACAAAGCATGTATTGGACTAGTCCTTGTTTATCCATCTTAATAAAGTGCATTTCTTTAAACAAGCCAGTGATATGATTTGTGCATAGGTGGTAAATACCACCAAGTCATAGAAAAGGCTTAGAGAATCTTTGAACAAAGTAGGAGATCTCTTGAAGGTTGAAAAATGAACAACTATAGCCAAGCAAGTGACTATTAAAGAGCTCGAGTGAAAAATAGTGAATCTAAGTGAAAAACTAGATGATGGCCCTCAATTCAAATCATTGATAGCAAATAAATATAATGAAATTGAAAATTTGAAGAGCCAACTGAAAATACCAAATGTCCATCTTGTTCAGACAGCTTAAATTTATCAAGTAGAAAAAAGAAAATGAGCAATTATTAGCTACTATGGAAAAATACAGGGTCTAGGTAGAAGAAAAAGATAAGAAGATAAATGAATTAACTTCCCATATAGCTACTATGAAATTCCAAATAGTTAATAGAGCATAAAATGTGCCACCATCCCTCATGATAGCAGATGTAGTGGATATTTCTCTCCGGCTACGTGCAAAATCACCTACCTTAGACCAAAGGGATTTAAAGGTAGAGTTCATGGCGCAAGCCTAAATACTCAACCTTGACTTACAAGAATAAAGCAAAAAATATTTTTTAGATTTTCTAATTTGAATAAAACAAATGCAACATACCTTTATAAAGTGGGCCACTGCAACTGTTTGAGGATGTGGCCTGAATGCTTCCACGATCTGGTTCTCCAATTTTCTCCACCTATGGTTGACAATGAGAATATGAATCAAGTAGTGTATGGAATAAACTCAACATACAATGTGGAATAGTGTGGCTAAAGGTAAGAATGGAAAGGGTGATAGAATGGAAAGTGTGACAGAAGGTAAAGTGTCTGAAAAATGAAAAGTGTAAGAACCAAAAGTGTATGTGGGGAGACCTTCACAATGTATTTATAGGATGATCCAAGATTTTGTTTCCCATGGTATTGGTCCATGGTTTTTCATAGTGCATGATATTTGTCAATGGTGTAACTCATTCCCATTTTAGGGTTTTTTGGTTCTTTTTTGGGGAGAATGGGGGTTTTGTTGTAATAAATGCCCATCTTCCTTGTATTTATGAGGGAAGGATAATGATTTTTTGGACCAATTTGGGGAAAAGTTAATTGTGAAGGTCAAAATGGAGGAATATTGAAGGGATTATGATGTATAGTTATGATGCGGACCATAGAGAGCTACGTGGACAATTTTTTTTTGTTAACAACAGAGATAACAAAGCCAACTCAAATGCAGACAAAAACATAGCAGAATGTTCAGGGAGCTGCCACCCAGCCTCCAACAGTTGAATTTGTTGATGTAGATGTTATGGATGAAGATCAAACAACTCAAGCAACCAAAATTGTAGAAGATAATCAGACTAAAATAAAGGGCCTAGAGGATGATGTCACACAAAAGAACAATATATTGTGGAGTTAGAGCATGGCATCAGTAAGAAAGAAGATGACATCACTGACTTGAAAAGGCTAAGTGATGGTTTAAAAGGCTAGGTCACATCACTAAAGATGGATTCCCATGGAGAAGAATTGCTAAGAAGAACCACACAAGAAATCTAGTATAGAACTGCTCACATATTTAATGAGAAATGGGAATTCATGAGCCTTATGACTGTAGAAATGGAGGTCTATAAATAAAAAATGAATGAAATAAAGAATGTAAATGCAACAATGAGAGACAAGCCTACAAAATCTAGGAAAACCTTTGAATACATAAATAGTATATCCAACAAACAGTTGGAAGACTTACATCTAATCAGCAAAACCCAGGTAATAAAGATCTCTAAAAAGATGATCTTGAAGCAAACATTATACAAGGTGATGCAAAACAAGACAAATGTTTTGGATGATGATATCAAAGCATTCAAAACTATGTTTAATGGAGTTACAAAGCTATGATTTCCTCTATTGTGGGATGGAAACTCATATTTTTACTCCAAAGAGGAGTACATGGCCCAGTTAAAAGAAAAGAGGAATGAAGAACATGCAGAGGATCTCGAAGAAATAATCAACGGAGACCAATATTTTGAGAGACTGACCCTCCTTCCACATTTTGACAAGATTGATAACTATTTTTAAGGAGATGGGGCCACTCACTTATGAGAGACATTTTGAGGCAGAGCTAGTGTTGGAGAACCTAAAGGATAATAACATACCAATGGCTAAATATTGGTCGTTGGTACTAAGATATCATAAAATATCTTTACCACCTCAACAACAGTCTGATCAATATGCTCTCGGTTCATCTTCTCAATAGTGTACTACACAACAAACTCCTCTGTCGCCTCATCAATACACACAGGCACAACCGATGCAATAATTTGGAGAGCAGACCACACAGTTTGCATTCATGCCACCTAGAGGCTTAGTGCAACTTGGAGACTCCACATTTAATGAAATGCCACTAAGAATGAGCCAATCTGGCATCACACCTGGCTCTACCACATCGCCAACTCGGAAAATTAAAACATATAAGAAAGATTAAAACATATCAATAATTTTTTTGGTAGAGAGTCCATATTAAGAATCTATGTGATGTCCATAAGGGATTTGGGTCATGAACATCATGATAGATTGGTTACATTAATTTTATTGATGAAAGTGAGATTTCCATCATTACTTTTTTATTTGTTTGACCATCTTTCTTTTACTTTATTTATTTGCATGGTTGTTTCTATAGTGTACCAGGTCTTGGCATTTATCCATTTTAAAATTTGTTTTCAAGAGACATTTTTATAATTTTATAATCGTCATATTTGTTAGATCTAATTCTTAAAACTTGAGACTAAAGTTTTTTTTTGTATTTAGATGATTTCCTTACTATGAGATTAAAGGGTGGTTCTTTTGTCTCTTCATAGAGTCACTTAGTTCGTTCTCAACATTCATGGATTATGAGGACCAAAGGTGCTTAGGCCTCTTCCTTTAAGAGATATCTGACCTTTTTCAATGGTTTACCAAAGGCTAATTCCCAAATTCACATGCACAAGATTCTCAATTTCCTATATGCAAGTTCTCTTCAGTCTCATATCGCTCTCTTATTAGGGTTACAGTTTGTATGCATGGTCAAAGGAAGTTGGTTGGTCACCTCACTCATGGTCCATCCAATGAAAAACCTATGAAACGAATGGCCCAATTGAATGAATTGAAGGGACTCAAGAGTGAAATGAGTTTTCATGAATACTGCAAGCTTGATTAAACTATAATATTATAACCCCTACAAAACTTTGATATTTTATGCTTCGGACTGTAAATATTTGTGTCAAGACCTCATGCTAGCTAAATATACAGTCTTACAAGCCTCATCCTCCATAAGATCCTACCGATCAATTTCCGATCAAAACTAGGAATTTTAGTATCCTTTCCCAATCATCATTTAGTTTCCACATGCCAAGTCTTCCATTTGATTAAATATTATAGTGAAAAGTGTTGAAGCTATCATAGTTAAAGACAAGAACCACTCTCAACTAATGGAAAACCTCAGAGTGGTAAGGGTCTTGAAGATCTTCATTCTTATTGCAGATTTTTTTTGTGCTTGTGATAAGTCTAGCTCTATTTTCATCCCCTTTTTAGACCCATAATCCACTGTTGGTATTTTTATTTAACTCTGATGCTGGAAAAGGTAAATTGGGTAGAGTTCATCACCAAAATCCTACTTCAAGTGCTTCATTGCTATCCTTTTGGTGATCAAGTGTGCGCATCACCTTTATTCGTAGCTCTAAAAAACCCTAGCCAAGAAAAAACCTAGCTCTAATTCCCCTAGCTCTAAAAAACCCTAGCCAAGAAAAATGATGAAAACCATAGCTCAGACCATAAAGCTCCAACACGCATGTCCTTCGAGGAAATATGTCTCCTCTTGTTCTTCACTAAGTCAATAAGTACAACCTTAGGTTTCATCTAAAAACCTAGACATATTTTCTTAGATTTGGCGGGCATATCATCTAAACATCTTTTGTTGTAGGAGCATATTCCTTAGAGGGACCAAAATTTTGGAAGGTAACTATGCTTGAAGAAATGAGAACTATATTAACCATTGCATTGTAAAGTTGAATAATTAGATCTAACTATGTGAGCACATAAAATGAGAAAATTTAGACACATTAATTAGGTTTGAACATCCAATTATGTGTATTCAGAAAATGAGGTCCATCTAAACAAAGTATGAAAATGCAACTATATGCAATGAGAACATTGAACGCATATATGGCATGCCTAGTTATGTGATTATGCATTGGGACAACCATGCCCATTAAAACTAGATTTGAATATGACAAAAATCAATTCTATATTACCATTCACGCCATTGCATGGAAGCAAATTTGTCAAAGGAAAAACTGCCTTTCAGACTTGCAAAGACTTGAATTTTTTTTTAAAAGTCTTGGATATCTCCTTTAGAGAACACAAATTTAGCAACTTTAATTTTTGCAGACTTGAAATTTTTTTTAAAAGTCTTGGATGTCTCCTTTAGAGAACACAAATTTAGCGACTTTAATTTTGGAATGGAATTCTTTTGGGATCTATTCTTCTCTTTTGTGCATTAATTTAGCTAAATTAATGTTTGTAGTTCTATTTATTTGTACAATTTTCTTCATATTAGGTTTGTTCTTGGCCTAATGAAGAATTGTGCATGAAAAAGCATGGGAATTCTTGCTTGAACTTGCTTTGTGTTCCTTGAAAGATATGATGATTTGAGAGAGCAGTCCTAGATCAATAAATGATAATTAATTAAGTATACATTGGCCAAGATCCTAAGAGTTAGAAAGAAAGACATCGATCCACCTTGTCATGAAAGCAATTTTAACAGGATACAGGTCTCTAACCTACGCTAGATTAACTCTTCCAAGCTATCAACATGCTCTTGGTTGATTGTTCCAATGACTACATATCGAAAAGAACCCCAAATATTCCACTCCTTACATTTTTCAAAATAGTGTGAAATCTCATGGCTTTGAGATGCTATCACATACCCATACCCCATTATCGTGCGAAATTAAAATTTTCATCGAGAACCTTTACTGTTCATCGAAACACAAGGCATAACTAACCACATCTCGACATTTCCAACACTATCACGCTCCCTCCCGTCTTCCATCGATCAGTTCGACGATCTGAAAGGAAAGATCTCAGAGGAGATCGGATGGCGGAGAGAATGCGACAAAAATCAACGATCATAAACGATCCCATAGCTGGAACCAAATCAACGACTCAAAATTCACTCGCAAAAATCAACGGTGCGAAAAGCCCGAGTTTCGAGGTCGAAAAGTTACGAAAATCGAAATCTTACTTCTCGCAACCCGCATCCTGCATCCCGCATCGAAAACAGATCAACGACAGAGTATCATCTCGCGAAGATCGACGGCGCGGAGAATGGAGTTGCGGGATTGGGAATTAGGGAAATCGCGACACTGCGATCCCACGACCCCGCATCCCGCAAGTTGCAGAGAGGAAGTTGCGGAAGGGAAATCTGCGGAAACCAAAATCTGCGAAACGACATCCCGCATCCCGCAGACTGCGTAAATGGCGATTTCTAGCAGAAAACTCGACTTTTTCACTGAAGTCTTCGATCGATCTGATCATTAAGGCCATTACCAATCTGGCCAATCTACCCTACAACTTAGTTCGAAATGCATTGATGGAAAACATACATAGATGCCTACAATTGCAGTTATTCAAAGTAACAATACACCAATTCCACACAGCAACATGTTCATCACGCTCCATCAAATAGTTTACAATACAAGAAATACAATTGCAGAGAATAACATAGACATGAACACTTATCTTGAACAGAACTTGTCCCGCAACCAGCTATGTCGCTACAACGTTCCACCCAACCATAGGCCAGTGTGCTCCTTAGTCTCTCAGCAACACTGCCACCCCCGAGCTGGGCATGATTTCCTCAAGGAATAAGGGAACACTAGCAAACTCATACATAGCCAAGGTGCAATAACACTCAGCCAAGCCAACACAGTTGGGTTTATCAGGCAGCAAGATAAAACATTCCAACAGATGGGTTTCACAGGCCACTCAGCCAAGCCATCTCCCAGTTGGGTATCACGCACTGTTCACAGTCAAGTAAACCTTCACCTTAAGGACCAGTCAAGCCAACAGATGGGTTTATCAGACACTTCCCATACCCATCCCCTTCCAAGCAATAACTACCTCAACCACCTTTTGGCAGAATAAATAGTTGGGAAGAGAAGACAAGAAAGAGGATAGTTGACAGCTCTGATGGGTTCTCCCCAAGACACATGGCTTTTCCCCAAACTGGTTCAAGGTCAACATTCCCCACCCCCTTATCCTTACGAAAATTGTTAGGAATTATGATCCAAAATGTTATAATTAGAAGTTTAGTTTAATAAATGTAAAAGGGCATCTACACACTCACGTGATTATGTGAGGTGTCCCTTAGTTAGTTTCAATAACGGTAAATTAGCTGTTACTCTTTGGATATTTAAATCCATCGAGTTTTCCATGTGAGGTAATCTTTCAGGACTTAGCCCTCACATCTCTGTGATGTAATTATTTTCCTTCTTCTTTAATAAAATTATGTGTCTGAGGACACTTTGTCAAAGTGGTATCAAAGCACGCGGTTAAAGCTTGGTCTGGTTGGAACCTGGTTGGAAGGTGCTAAAGGTTGTTTGAAGAAGGTGACTTTCAAGGTTTTGGAATAGCGAAATTTTGACCGTAAGTTAATGCTTCCTATTCTTTTGGGCTAAAAAAAATAAAAAGAATCTGTGCTAAAAAGATTAATGCTTCCTATTCTTTTGGGCTTAAAAAAAAGAATCTCTGCAGAAAATATTTTTTATAGACTCAGTTTTTTTCTATTTTACTTGGAGAGAGTAAAATATTTTTTTTTAAGGCAAGGTTATTTAAAAATTTTGTGGAAGAGAATTTTTTTTAAAAGGAAGACACGTATAAGTTCTTTTTTTTTTTTTAAATCATTCTTTTTGTGCTCACTCACTGAGAGAGATAGCATAGCCGGTGTTGGGATAGAGATGTCTGAATCAGCATAGAAGAAGAGAAAAACCCAGCGTTGAAAAGAACCAGCAAAACCAGCATTGAAGAGAGAAAACCAACGTTGAAGAGAGAAAACCAGCAGGCATTGAAGAGAGAAAACCAGCGTTGAAGAGAGAAACCCAGTTTTTCACTTTTCATTTAATTCAAGATTTATGTAATATTTTGAAAAGTGAATAAGTTGTTTTGGAGAGATAAGGTAATTTATTATTCATTTTTATTTTTGGAGATTTTTTATATTAAGAAGAAAAAGGTGGAGAAATAAAACTTTAAAAAAAAAATATTTTTCGAGTTGATGGGACTGGATCTTGTGACCTCCCACTCAACAATCTTGTATCTCTCCAATTCACCTATAAAGATTTGTTATTTTTTGGAGTGCTAAGGTATGAATTTTTATTGGGCATTGGAGTAATAATGAGCATTGTTGGTGTCATAAGGAGTACTTGTATTTTCACTCAAGGTTTGATTAGAGCAAAGTGAAGCTCCATCAATTTTTTTTCTTGAGGCTATAAGTGGGTCAAGGCCAAGCCCCTATAGCTTTCTTTTGCATGGTGTGTGGTGTTTCTTGCAGTATTTCTTTCATGGTGACTCTTGTTGATGAGTAATTTTCTTTTCATGTTGGTGGTGATATTTTTGCATAAAATCTTCTATTGGTGATATAAGGTGATTGTTTATTTTGGTGACATAAGGTGCTTTCTTTTTTTAATTCTTGGAGCTATAAGGTTTGCATAATACACATCTTCTGGAGTTACAAGGTGTTTATTTTTTTTATTTTTTTTTTACAATGTCTAGAGTTGTAAGTCTTTTTAATGAATCTGACAAGTTGGAAGGATCGAAAAATTATAAAGTTTGGAGTCGTCATATTCAAAGCACTCTTATTTACAATGAATTGTGGAAGGGTGTCTGTAATTCTCAGCCTACCAAACCGACTAATCCTGATCAGCTTGCAAAGTGGGAACTAAAAGATGAAAAGGCCTTAGCATTGATTCACACCACTGTTTCTGATGATATTTATGTGCATATTGAAAATAGTTCTGATGCGTGGTCAGCTTGGCAGACATTGAAAGATTTATTTGATTCTCAAAGTGAAGCTAAGAAAATCGATCTTCAATTGAAGTTGTTTCAACAAAAATTGTCTTCAAGAGGTGATGTCATAGAGTACATTTCTAGATTGAAAAATATCAAACAAGAAATTTCAAGAGCTGGTTTTGATAAAATTGAGGATAGCATGATGGTGACTATTTTGATCGCAGGATTGCCTGAGACATATAAGTTATTTTTGGAAACTTTACAGATTACAAATAAATAACATTTCTTTTGACGAACTAAGTGAATTACTTGCCACACGTGACAAAACTTTTGGTAAAACAAAGCAAGCAGGAGAAGATGTTTTGGTCGCAAGTACTAGCAAATAGTCTTCAGGTAATCATCAAAAGGGCAATGATCAGAAAGCTTTTCAAAATTCAAACAGAGGTCGTGGTCAGGGTTTTGGAAGAGGAAGAGGAACAAATCAAGGAAGAGGTTCTAAAGAATCAGAAAGTACACAATCACAGTTTTATGGAAGAGGAAGAGGTTCAGAAAACCAACAGGTGTCTGGAAGAGGAAGAGGTAATAAACAGGTCACATGTTTTCGTTGTAATAGAGTTGGACATTATGCTTTAGACTGTAGAATTTCATTTGAAAAATTTTTAAAAGAGAGAGAATCTAAAGAATCTTCATCAGCAGCACATTATGCTCATGCAGACGATAGTGAAAATTGTGAATATGTCTTTACAGCACTTGGACAATCAGATCAATGGATTTTGTTCAAGTTCATCAGTTAGAATCAGCGAATTTTGTGCAGTCTTCTTATTGTTTCAAAAATGATTTTGAAGATGCTTGGATTATGGATACGGGGGCTACTCAGCATATGACATACAGGAAAGATTTCTTTTGGAGTTATTAAGATTGTCATTTAAATTCAATTTTTCTTGCAGATGATTCTGTTCATTTACCACAGGGAAAAGGAACAGTCAAGGTTGACTTGCCAGGAATTGGAGAAAGATTGATTTCTAAAGTTTGGTATGTGCCCACATGTAAGAAAAATTTGTTGTCTTTAGTTGTCATTCGCCAATTAGGACATCAAATTGTAATGGAAGATGGTATCTTTTTTGTTAATTCAAAAAAGGATGCATACAAAACAATTATGATAGGTTATGAAGACGGAAAGCTTCTTAGGATGAAGGGAACAGTCATTCCTAGATCAAAGGAACATTTGAAGGAATTTACAGGTTTAGTTGAAACTGATGTTTCACCTATCAGATTGTGACACATTCGTTTTGGGCACTTGAATGTTGATAGTCTTGTACAGCTTCAAAAACAAGGAATGGTAAAGGGGTTGCCTACTTTTCGGAAGGAAAATGCAAAGTGTGAAGCTTGCATTTATGGCAAACAGAGAAGGATAGCATTTTCAAAAAGCATTGGAGAGCAACAAGGAGATTACAGCTTGTTCATAGTGATGTTTGTGGTCCTTTGGAAACTTCACTTGGTGGTTGTAAATATTTCTTGTTGTTTATTGATGATTTTAGCAAGATGGTTTGGGTGTATTTTTTGAAGGAAAAATCAAAAGTGTTTGAAAAGTTTTAGCCATTTCAAAATTTGGTTGAAACAGCGACAAAGGAAAAGATTGGTACTTTGAGAACTGATAACGGTGGTGAGTTTACATCAAATAATTTTTTGACTTATTGTTAGGAAAAAGGGATTAAAAGACAATTGACCAATTTTTATACTCCACAACAAAATGGAGTATCAGAAAGGATGAATCAGACTTTATTGGGCATGGCTAGAGCAATGTTATTTTTCAAAGGGTTGAGTTCATGTTATTGGGATGAAGCAGTTCATACAACAGTTTATTTGAGGAATCGATCTCCTTCGTCATCACTTGATGTAATAAATCCTTTTGAGGCTTGGTATGGATTCAAACCTATGGTGAAACATTTGAGAGTTTTTGGTTCAGTTTGTTATGCACTTGTCCCAAAAGAAAAGCGGAAGAATTTAGAGTCTAGAAGTGTTAAGCGCATGTTGATTGGTTATTCCGATGAGAAAAGGGGGTATAGGCTTCTTTCAGATGGAAAGTTTATTGTCAGCAAGGATGTGATTTTTGATGAAACAAAAAGTTTAAGTGTAGAAGAGGTTGAAAAACAACTTAGTCACTTAGAGGAAAAAGTAACTAAGGAACAATTAAGGATGCAACACTTAAACAATACAAGGAATGAACAATGGTTTGATCTCACTTCAGAAGTACAGGATGATGAACAGGTTGAAGACACCTTGAAACATGTTGAAGATACTTTGAATTCTTCACAAGTTAACTTGGATGATTCAAATCAAGTTAACATTGAAAAGAAGAAACCAAAATGAGCAACTAAGTTACTTCAGAATGTTAAGTCTGATGAAAAAGGCAAAATAGGTACAAGGAATTCTAATATGGGTTCAAAAAAATTTGCTCTTTCAGTTGTTGAACCAGCTACTTTTAATGAAGCAGTTGAGTATGATGAATGGAAAATGGCCATGCAAAGTGAGTATGATGCAGTAATGAAGAATCAGACTTGGAAAATTGTTGATTGTCCACATGATGTTAAACCTATTGGTTGTAAGTGGGTTTACAGAATTAAGTACAAAGCAAATGGAGATATTGATGAATATAAGGCAAGATTGGTGGCAAAGGGTTTTGCTCAAAAAGAAGGGATTGATTATGAAGAAACTTTTGCTCCAACAGCGAAATGGAATACTATCAGGATTGTGCTAGCTTTAGCTGCACAAAATCGATGGAAAGTGCATCAAATGGATGTAAAAAGTGCATTTCTAAACGGTGATTTGCAAGAGGATGTTTATATGACTCAACCTCCTGGTTTTGAAG
>LPNX010372503.1:0-22515 GCA_001517045.1 Pseudotsuga menziesii | reverse complement strand
TGTGAGATAGTTTGGTTAAGAAGGATTTTGCAAGACCTCAAAGTTGATCAGAAAGAAGCAACTTCATTATTTATTGATAATCAGTCAGCAATCAAGTTACCCAAAAATCTTGTTTTTCATTCAAAAACTAAGCATGTGGATACTAAGTATCATTACATTCGGGCTCTCGTCGTCAAACAAATCATCAAGCCAAAGTATTGTCCATCAAAAAATCAAACTGCAGATATTTTTACAAAATCTCTTGGAAGGGTCAAATTTGATAAGTTTAGACATGAACATGGTATTTGTTCAAAAGAATTTTGGATCAAAAGGGGGATTGTTAGGAATTATGATCCAAAATGTAATAATTAGAAGTTTAGTTTAATAAATGTAAAAGGGCATCTATACACTCACGTGATTATGTGAGGTGTCCCTTAGTTAGTTTCAGTAACGGTAAATTAGTTGTTACTCTTTGGATATTTAAATCCATCGAGTTTTCCATGTGAGGTAATCTTTCGAGAATTAGCCCTCACATCTCTGTGATGTAGTTATTTTCCTTCTTCTTTAATAAAATTATGTGTCTGAGGACACTTTGTCAAAAATCATGCCCCCATCTCATTATTCGTTGCATTGACAACGCTGGCTATGGGTTTTCATTAATTTTCATTTTTACATGATGTTTACAAACGTGCTTGACTTAGCAAAAAAACCATAGGGGTCAACCATGATCGCCTATATACCAAACATTAATCAATGACAGGGCCTTGGCCTTGAGCTCCTTTTCATGATTCGATATAATATTTACATCATATACATTAATGCAACGGGGTCAAAACCGGGGTGTTACAGATGCAATCTTCTTGTATATTTCAAAAGCCAAAACACAATGGAGGTACCGCATATCCAAGAAAATTTTAGAAGACAAGCAATACCATCATACACACTGACATAGAGCCGATTTCCCTCTCTCACAACATAATTTAGGGAAATCTAGTGGCCAATCCAATAGGGTTGCATCCAAATACACATTCTAGTAAGTGTTGGGATTTGGGAAACCTATCTAAAATATCCAGTCACATACAAATATGGATAGAGTCTAGCTCTATTTTGTGCCATCAACTGGGTCAACTTTGTGTTAATGCTCAAGGTATTATGTACATTATGATAGTGTCAATGTTTTCCACTATCTATTTTTATTTTGGGCTTGTGCCAATTTACTTTTGTTATCGTTGAAGGTTGAAGTTGAAATAATGTTGCAAACATCATGTCAACAATTTGTTTATATTGCATTTATGAAGGTTACTCTACTCATGAAATAACTTGTTGGATAATGAAAGCGAACAATAAAATGGTTGTCTCCTGGTTGGGGAATAATTGCTACTGCCCCACCATGTTGAGTACCACTAACGCTCAATAGGAGGAGAAAAGCTTTATCTTTACCGTAGTCCCCGGAGGTATACTTGGGGCACTAGCTTCAGTCTAGCTTTGTTTTAAAAAATTGGATGTCTTGGTTGATCAGTAAAGATAAAAACTGTAAACGATTGAATATTTTCATATATATCTTATTTAAACTATTCTCTAGAAAATTGAACCCTTCACAGTTATATATGATATTTTTTTCTAACCAAATTCAACAGAAAGTCACTAAGGAAAATTTTAGTACTAATTTATGTGCCTAGTGATGTAGGTGAAAGGAGTCATCTTTCATAAACATGATAGTTGGAGCTACAGAAGAAGTAAGTATTTCTTCCTATTCATGACATGTTAGCTAGCAACTGAGACTATTAAATCAAAGGAGGCTAACTATATTTTCTACACTTCAATATTTCAAAAAATTTCTCCTCGATATGAATGTTTTTCCAAGGCACAAATGTAATGTTAGAAGATTCTTTGAACTCTATACAATTTACCATTGTAATTGACTTCACTCTTCATAAATGTGTGTTTAGTTTCCGAAGTGGCATTGAGTTTCTCCTTGGGAGGTAAGAAATGCATTCATATGATTGCCTTTGTTCCTTTGTGGCAATTAAAGAAATAAGTTTTAATGTTATATTATGGAAGACCATTGATTCCATAAATAAAAAATGGATTCCAATAATTAATTGTGAAAAAATTATCTATTTATAAACCTGGCTTGCTTGCTTCTTT
This sequence comes from Pseudotsuga menziesii, assembly GCA_001517045.1. Lineage (NCBI taxonomy): Eukaryota > Viridiplantae > Streptophyta > Pinopsida > Pinales > Pinaceae > Pseudotsuga > Pseudotsuga menziesii. Next base: position 20,388 of record LPNX010372503.1, on the reverse strand, counting down.
GTAGATTGGACTTAGAAATCAGTGCAACTTATTTGTAGAACAAACTTAGAAACCAATCCAACCAAAAATAATAGAAAGATCTTAGATACATAACTTGAGCTTCGTGTCTCAACCACACCTCAAAAGGTAATTTTTATGCTAGCCAGGCATTTTCCATGGCTTGCAACTAATAGCATGCAAAAAATTTCCCATGGCATGCGGGCATCCAATAGGAACTTTCTTTAATTCTATGTAAAACCTAGGAGTTATAATCGGATGTGTAGCGGGTGGATGGACAAAACTCTCTAGATTTAAACCTTGTCCTCCTACCCGGTTATGGCCTGAACATTCTTCCTTGAGGATATCAACACTAAACCTTCTTCATTGTCCGAAGACGAAAAGAAAGCAATGATCGTTCTTGTTCTTCCCTGTTCCTCCCTTCTATAAGCGCTTCTTGTCCTTTCCTTTCTAAGGAACCAAAGGTTTGGATGGAAATTTTCTCTTTGGGGCGACACCCTCCATGTCTCGCACTCGAGTAAGAGCATCCTGTACAGTCATAGGCTTGAAGGACTTGACCCAACCACATAGTAATTCGAACAATCCCTTTGTGAACAACATAATAAAGTAGGTCTATAAAACATCTATCGTCATAACAACTAGTCTCTAAAACTCTACAATGTATGCATCTGTCGTACTTGACTGCCAGACCTATGCCAACTCCCTGAAGTGCAACTCTGAATCCTTGTTATCAAATCTGTCCATCATCCGCTAGGTGAAACCCATGTAAGATATAATATTAGCATGCCCCAAAGCGACCAGACCATGTTACCACCACTCATGTGCTTCCCCCTCCAAATATATGGCCTTTTCCTCCTTCATGGGATTGAGGTGGAAGTTAGTATCCAACTTTTGGACACATGTTCTCACTATGCATTTGTTGGACCCATCGAAGGATGGAATAGTTAGTTTTCCAGCCTTCCATTGTAGATCAAAATTCGGCTATCTCCTATTGAAGTCTAGGGGTTTGTTCCTGTACTTGATGTTGCAGAACTCCTGAAAAGTCATTCCGGCATGAAACTCAACACCTAGGTCCCGATACTCCACTAAGTAGTCTATAAAACTGTCACTTGGTACCGGTTACCCCGGTTGGCCAACTGATTTCTCATCCGTGAAGTGGGGAAAGAAGGGTCAAGGTATCACTGTATTGTATGCTCGTGCGTTTGGTCGAATAGAAATATTGGTGTTGCATATTCCCTTGACATGGTTCTCATTGCGGCCATTGGTGCCACCGGTCGTATTGTTATTTCCGTCATGATGGTTGTCTCTATTGTTCATGAGTCACTAAGTCATGAGGCTTACTAACTATTGTTGTCCTCTAGCCAAATAATTCAAGATATGCATGGTGCTATCAGTACGGGGTTCCTTCTATTGGGTTCACTTCTACTTCCCCCTAACAGTTCATTCATGTTGCCCTCAAGTGGATCAGTTTTGTCCCCCATTTCTTCTTCTCTTTTAGTCTTTATCTGCTCTTCTTCTTCCAACCACTCTTCTTCTTCCTCAGACTCATCCTGTCCTTACCTGAACTCTAATAAAAGAAATTTAGTAGGCTCTCCCCCTTTCCTTCTCTTATACGTGACTAGTTCACTATTCTCCATATTCATAAAATGACATGTACACACAGGCTAGCAGAATCAAGGCTCTGATACCACTATAATGTTCCAAGCCAATTTCTACTTACCTTTCAACTTATGGGTGGACTGACCTCTTTGCAACTTAAGTCAAATACTTCTCTAACGCTGATATAAATCTGTTGTAGATGATAAGAGTGATCCTAGTTGGCTATTAAATTTAGTGAAGGTCTTAATTAAGAGCTTTTAATAGACACCCTTGTACATGTACTGTTGTAGCTTACTGTTTGTTGTCTGTCGATTGCACACCAGCAGCAGAAATCTTCCGAAAGCTGTCTCCTCACTTGAGAAAGTGGGAGAGGTGTGACCCTGGAGGCAAGCACAGAGCTAGGTACTGTCACCTACTCCTAGCTCCTCTGTTTAGGCTAATTCCTAACGAAGCCAAGGGGGGTAGTCCCTAACAAAGAGTTTTCTATGGCTCAATGTTTAAGCTAATTTTTAAATGTTTCGGATGCGGATGGGTGTTGTTTAGGAGTTATTGTGATTTAAGATGATTAATGTGATGAATTGAGCACAAGACAAAGCAATCCACGTTGCTATCACCGGAATTGAAAGATAGACAAATATTTGAGAACTTCAAATCAGATAAAGCAATCACAAATATGATTTATAATCAAACATTCGATGGACAAATGGCCCAGATTATCAACAATGCGTAAAAGATAGGACCAGTTCCTATGGAGTCAACTTATCAGAGATGCTCCGAGTGTAAATATGTGAATCCCAAAAGATGCCAATGAATGTTAGGTTTTGCAAGTGCTCTTGGTAAGTTTTAAGAGTTTTTACTTGTGATCTTCACTTATGGTAGCTGGATGTCCTAACCGGTAATACCTTCAGTGGCTCCATTCGAAGACATGACGGACCTGTCTGGGGTCAAAGGTAGGTGTTCAATAACTTAACTACCAGTGCCCAGATTAGGTTGCCCGACGCCCACACTTGGAATTTGCCCACATGCCTCGGTATTTATCGAACAACGCCAGTGCGTTGGTTATGGGAAAAAGTTTTAGTTAAGTTCCTCTTGTGGGGTTTAGAGATCCAATGTCGTTTCTGGGTATTACGATCTAAGATTGGTCAGAGCATACTCCGGCAAGGAGGGAAGGGGATTAATTAATTAAATGGGTGTGAGTTGCGAATTTTATTAAGTTAATTAATTAAAAACACTCCGACAGATGACCTCGTCATATGACCGTGGTTCAAGAGACTTAGCTAATCTATATGAAGCTAATGCAGGGATTATGCAATAAAATGTTCTCCGGTAGAGAGTGCTCTTGACTTGTGTTTCTGCAAATTCAAGAGTCTTACTTATGAATCATTAATTGATTAAACAAGCACAAGATGATATTAGTTGCTTAGACTCTCCGATAGAGAGCACTCTTGATCCACCTTATGGTGAGATTCAAGAGATTTAAGTAGTTGATTAACTTAAAAAGATAAACAATTAAACTGAATAATCAACTTAGCAATGATGAATTAACAATTAATGATCTAAGCATGAGATGTAATGAATGATGAAAACTAACACTAATCAAAGCATGCACACAACACAAGCCTCCCCAAATGGGGGAGAAAGAGAGTGGGGACTTAAAAACCCCACTCAAACAAAGACCTTTTATTAAACTTTATACAATGTGCCTTAAGGAACCTGATCCTTGAAAGAACTTTTCAAATAAAGGTAAAATAACTCTACAAATATTGTAACCTGTAAAAATGAGAGTGCCTTGTATTTTTACTTTTGAGATCTTTTATTAAACTTTGAAAAGGAAAAAGGGAAGAGGTTTGAAGAGAGTAAAAAAGAACAAAAAGAAAGAGGGCTGAAACAATAGAACATGAAAGAAGGAAGACAAACGAACTAAGCAAGAATCAAAACCAAAGGAAGGGGAGAATAGGGCAGCCCACTAAGAAGCTAAGGGATGAACAAAATTGAAGAAAACGGGGCAGCGAAAGAGGAAATAAGTGGCTGTCATAAAAAATGCAAAACGGGACAGCGAAAAAGGAAATAAGTGGCTGTCATAAAAAATGCAAAACGAAACAGCGAAAAAAGGCAAAACAGGACAGCGGACAAAAAGTAAAAGAAATGGCCAAAAAAAGGTTAAAGGAAGCCCAAAAACTAGGGCAAAAAGAGGCAAAAAGGGGAAGAAAGCTAAGGCACACTAGGGCTGTCCAAAAAAGAGAAAAATGGATGGTAAAAAAAGGTACTAACAGGGCAGCGATGAAGAAGAGGTAAAATAAACAAAGCAAAGCAACCGGTAGAAAAGGGATTAAGAAGATGAACAATGGGAAATTTTTTGCAGCTTAATTCCTTAGTTTTTTGGGAGTTTTCCCGCTTAACCTATCATGGAGAGAGAAAAAACCAGCGAGCTATTTATCTGCAAAATGATGGGTTAAACAGTAGAATATACTACAAAAATACACCTAGCATTTGAGCAAAATATATGAACCTTGTGCTGCTTCAAATACCAACTAGATCTAAGAGAAATAACACTTCCTAGATCTAGAAATGAAAGCAAGTAGATGCAAAAGATTTACTTTATAGATCAAGATACTACTTGCGACATAAAGTAAAATAATGAGAAAATTTGATTTTAGGGTGAATGGAGAAGATCAACCACTTGGATCTTAAATCCCTGAAATCACTTTGGATCCCAATGACATGCAGCTGCTAGGTACATATGCTTTGCTCCAAGAAGAGTAGATACAACTTAGCTCAGCCTCTTACTTGGTACAATGAAGTGATCTGTAGAACAATCTTATACACTTGGCAACATGGGGGTTAAAACATGTATTATTTACTAATCAAATCTCAAAAGCATGAAATACAGTTGAATAAAACAATGCTCTTTGAGGCTTTTGAAAGTAAATGAAATAAATAGGTAACTTGAAGCTACAAATACCAATTCCTACGTGCTTATAGAAGCCCTCTAAAGCATGTATTAATACCCACACATTATCAAAAGTAAAGAAACTAGAACAATTTCACCTCATTAGCAGGAACATATGCACCCAGGATCCACACAGCATGAGCCTCCAAAGCCTTTCTTTATTACAAAACAGGTTGCATAAGAGCAATAAGCATTATAATAATTTACCAGAGGTTCTTTGCATCAATCATCCACACAGTTTATGTACTCGGGCTCGCTTGATGATGCTTTAGGACCACAACCCTCTAGAAAACCATGCTCCTGAACATTGCATGCATAATAACAAGAAGATTCTTCATGAAGGTCTTTACATGCTCTACAAAATGGCTTATACTGCTCAACCATGTTAGCGGCCTCTAGCTGATGAGGAGGCCTCTGCTCATGGTTGGGAGGCTTTCTTTGCTAAGTTGGCTTGGCAGGGAAGGTTCTAGGAGCAGGCTGAGTTTGAGTTCTTTCCATCGTTATCACCCTATTTTGAATCTCCTTCAACCGTGTTAAGTGCTTATGTTCTGATTCCTCCATATTTTTCTTCATCTCCCTTTTCATTTCAATCATCTGTTTTTCATAGGCATCCTTCATAGCTGATAAAGGATCCTTGTCTTTAGGTTCACTAATTTTCAAAGGAGTTGAAGCTCTTGAATAACCCTAGAGGTTAGATTCACCAGATGACTGCATATTCTTATCAATTTTGACGGCCAAACCCTGAGCTAGAAGTAAAGTAGTCGGCTCCTTATCTCTGATCTGGTATTGGATATTGCCACTTAATGCTTCAATGTAATAATCCAAAGTGGAAGCTACAGGAGGAGCATGAGTGGCAGGGATGGAATTTGACAACTCTGTGAACCTATTGTTGAACTCATCCATGGTTTCCATTTCAGACTTTTTTATGCTGGTCAAAGCCGCTACTAGATGTGTAGGCTCCTTTCTGCTGCCGAACTTTCCAAGGAAAGCAGCCTTGAAGTCTGCTAAAGTGGCGAAAGAATTGTCTGGCAAATTATCGTACCAGTTGCAAGCCTTGCCATCCAAAGACAAGGCAAACAAGGTCATGTAAACATCTTCATGCCTATCAGTACCCCTGACATAGGCACCACAGTGTCTGATGAAATTCCTGATATGCTGCTCAACAGAGAGGGAGGCATCAGTGCCATTATATGTCGTAAGCTTCTCGATAGCCTTGTCAGGGATATCATGAGGATGACCTGCTATCTGAGCAAAGTTGAGTAAAAAACTCACCCATTAGATTAAGGAAATTGTTATTATTTTGCAAATTTTCTAAGTTTTCTGGAAATAAAAGATGGATGTCTGAAACAGACTCAAATCCAAGTTCTGCAAGGATCCTGCAAGAAGATAGTTTGTTTAATCTCCTCCTTAAGACCTTTTTGGGGTCAGGGATGAAATCGACCAAACCTACAGAGTTTCTTCTAGTAGAATACCTTGAGGTTAACTAACAGTGGAGTCGCCAAGGGGACTTAAGTCTAATTTCAGAGAGTGATTGGACTAAAAATCTACCAAAAAGGATAAAAAGGTAAAAAACTAAAAAAACCAAAGGTCGTCCAGGAACAAAAAGATTTGTCCCCGGCAATGGCGCCAAAAGATGTTGTCCGCCGATTGCACACCAGCAACAGAAATCTTCTGAAAGCTGTCTCCTCACTTGAGAAAGTGGGAGAGGTGTGACCTTGGGGGCAAGCATAGAGCTAGGTACTGTCACCTACTCCTAGCTCCTCCGTTTAGGCTAACTCCTAACGAAGCCAAGGGGGGGTAGTCCCTAACATAGAGTTTTCTGAGGCTCAATGTTTAAGTTAATTTTTAGATGTTTCGGATGTGAATGGGTGTTGTTTCGAAGTTATTGTGATTTAAGATGATGAATGTGTTTTTGCTTCTTTCACTGGCCAAGCTCAGAAAAAAAGAATTTTGGAATGGATAAGAGGCTTGGATGGCTCCATTACTTGTATGCCTACACCTAACGTGTGCTAGATTCATGTTAAGTTAGGTAGGTATGAAGAAAAATAAGCTCTTGCACGAGCATTTAAATTTGCAACATGTTCTTTGTTTTGTAATAAAGTATGGGATGTGAATGAAGCCATCCCATCACTTCTTTCCTTCAAGTTGGTCTGCGAATACTCAGAGAAGCTGAGGTTCTCGCATGCTCTCTTCGAGAGCACACGTCCCCCAGGGAGCCAGATGTTACCCCTCCAAATGCATCTGCATTTTGAGCAGTTATGACACTATTTACAACAGCCATGTACCCTGCCTTCAGTCAACTGGATTCACCAGCTTTACGCTTTGGGCCATGCACGCACTGTTTGGCAGATTTTTTGAATCCTTTTTCAAACCAGACGTGGCAATCATGATGTTGGGCAAAGAGTTTTCATTCTTCGAGGTAAGTACTATGGATGAGAAACACAATAATTTTCTTCAGGTTGCTGCAGAAGTTGAGGATGATAAGCACAACTCCCTTTTGGTATTCAATTAATCGTGCATCGGCTTACATAATAGTTCTATCCTCATACTCAGCATATGGAAAGTATACTCCCCAATATAAGTGGCTTGAGGAGGAGTTTCCAAAAGTTAACAGAAAAGAGACTCCATGTTGATTGTGCTTATGCACAGCCCATGGTACAATAGTAACAACTATCATTTCATGGAAGGAGAGTCTGTGCGAGTTCAATATGAGTCATGGTTTACAAAATACAAGGTTGACATTGTCTTTGCTGGTCATGTTCATGCTTATGGCAGCTCTAAACGTGTATCAAATGTTGCTTACAACATAGTAAATGGAGAGTGTACACCTATGTTTGACCTATCTTCACCTGTTTACATTACTATGGGTGATGGAGGAAATATGGAAGGCCTTACTGCCAACTTTACTGAGTCACAACCCCAATATTCAGCATTCCACGAAGCTAGCTTTGGGCATGCAATCCTTGAAATTAAAAACACGACACATGCTTACTACCACCAGCATTGTAATCAAGATCGAGACCAGGGAAAGGGAACATGCAACCTCATCTTCTACAAGCTGATTCTGATAACTTATTGTCTAGAAAGTCCGGGGATGATGTTTGATGACGAAGTTCAGGCGACTGAAAATGTCAAGATAAAGGAACATGTGAGCATGAATATTAGTTGCTCTTCAATATGCCTTACTATGGATTGGGATCAGGTTGATGCTAACCTTTCTTGAAATATTGCAGTAGGCCTTTCAGATGGTTTAGTTTCAGTTGTCAGTTTGAGAGAAGCTCATATGCAAATAGAACACTCTTGGAAAGCTCATATGTTCAAAGTTTGGACCGTTACTTATGACTCCCACCGACATGATATCTTGTATAGTGGTGCTGATGATTGCAATTTTTGTGGTTGGGACTTGCAAGAAAGTTCCTATCAACCAATATTTCGAAACACGAAGAGCCATAGGATGGGAATCTGCAGCATTCAGAATTGTCCAGAGCGAGAGAACTGTATCATCCGACAGTCGTGGAACGTGGAGTAGCATACGACAGAGTTTTTAGTTTGGATCAGAGAGGCTATGGGTCACACTCACCATTTTAAATGGATCGTCGATCAGACAGGCTATCGTTGTTGAATTCCTATCCTCGCATCACTCGGCGTGATTATTTCCTGTTTGTGTTTTGAGAAGCTGAATCAGAGATTTTATCCCATGGCGCCATTTATAGAGCTCAACACTTCATGACTCGATTTCGTGCCATCAATGGAAACCCCCGCTCCAATGGATTTGCTAGTATTTTGAATGGCTGACGGGTTTTGGAGCAATTGGACCGACGTGTTTCATGAGTTAGCCGCTGCAAACAGAGATGTTATCGTCTTAGTTCTTGGTCACACAGAACTTCGAAGAAACCACCGTGGCCTGTTATTTCAATTAAGAAGTCCCGTCCTCCAGTTCATAGCGCACCGGGAAGACAACCAGATTTCCACGCTGATAAATTTTCATTCAAAGCTACTCAGGGGTAGCACTGAGTTTTGTTAGGTGGAGCTTGGACTCGCACCATTTGTTACGCTGTATGATTTCGATTCAGCCACATGGGTATACATTTTTGCTTCATGGAGTTAAGCAGCAGTTCATCCTCATCACCCGCTGAGTCATGAGACAAATCTACAATTTCATATCACAGCGAGTTACAATTACAATGATTGCGTGGATTTGGTCTTGAACATTTTCAGGGGTCAATGATATCAATCTTCAAGCCACGTTGAAACTTGGAGCGATTGTGTGAGCCACCGAATAGCCCAATTACGATGAGTCATCACATATCTCATTAGCGCTAGGATAGTCCATTTCATGTTTGAAGTTGTTTTGTTGTGTAACAAACTGGAACTGATGTTATGAGTCATGTAGTGGGAGTATGCATTCACTTTATTTTTAGTTGGAACATTGGGTTGGAGCTTCAATTGGGTAGGAGTGCCTTTTAATAAAAGTAAAGTTTATGAGCAATCCTTGGAGGAAAAAGTGGATCTTAGTCCACCTTTTTTCTTTCTTTCTTTTTAGTTAAATTATTATTTTATTTATTTTGAATGAGAGTGGCCTTTTGGTCCTATAAAGAGGCCAGCCTTCTCCTTTGTAAAGATGGAAAGTTTTTGGGCTGGGAGGATTTTTTCCCGAGAGTTAATAAAGATATTCATTGTTGAGTTTTTGGACATGTTGGGTTTTTTAGTGGTAATCTTGTGTTTTCATAAGTTGTAGACTAAGCCGACATAGAAGGCTAACAATCTAGCATGTTGGGCAAGCATTTGCGGCTGCCAAGTTGCTTGTTTCCGTTATGTTCTTGGAGGTCTAGGAGTAATGGAAAGTAGTCAGTTATACTACCATTCTCCTGGCCTCTGATTATGGAGCGAACCAGCCTGATCTCCCTTCTACAAAATGGCGGCTTGTCATTTTCCTTTCACATCGGTAGACCAGGGGAAAACCATTTGGACGAGACAAAGGTCAATCGCTTCAAATTAACCATTTGGGAGTTGGGACCAGACCTCCAGTAATTCTTGCAGGGAGATTGCAAGGCAAGCCAGCTTGGATTATTGCCGAACCCACACTACCTATAACCAAGCTCGCGAGCAGGAAACCTAGTGGAAGGCGTAAGATGACCAATCCATTGCAGGACAGGAACAATTGAGAAAGCAGGTGTGGGATGCCTAGAAAGGAAAGGCTGCAGTCCATTATAAGGCTACCAAGGTGGAACAGGAGCTGATTGCTCTTATTTAGAAAGTATTCCCATTCCTCCCATAAGCATTTTACGTGGCCAAGAAGCCATGCAACATGGTCACCAAAGTAACTAACTACTGTGTTGCGTCAAGTAGTGGAGACATTCAGAGGGCTACAACATTCAGAGACCACAGACAAAGAAAGAAAGACAAGGAGCGATCGCAGCCGCAAAAGAAGGAGATCAACAGAAAGTAGAGGACAAAGACAGAAGGAAAGGAATGGACTTACTAGGGACCCTACAATTGATGAAGCCAATACCCAATTTGGATGGTTAGATCTGTTGTGCATTAAGAGTCATACTCTATGGGCAGAATTGAAAACCAAAATAAGATTATAGCAAAGCTAAAAAAGAGAATCGATGACTAGCTAAAGAGATACCACGAGAAATATAACCATGCATACATGGAGACTGTAACCATCGATAGCACAGATAAAATGGATGAAACTAGGAAGCTTTTAATACGACAAGATGGCATGGAAGATAAATAGAACTTTCTGCGGAACATGACCGGATAACTTGAGTGGAAAGCTTCAGAACAGTTAGTTTTCTCTATGATAGACATTAGAGAGCTTAGGCTCAGGTAAGACCCTGTCTAGAGAAGGGTCTGACAGAAGATACTAATACAAAGGATACACATGCCGACTTCATCCATCAGAGACATAACGCTATAAAAAAGATGGAAGTGGTCGGCTTTTTCACTGTTTCAATATGCATCAATCTGGGACATTCCAAAGTTAGAGCCCATGTTTGAAGAGGTCAACACCGTAACCAACTTGGAATGAGTTCGACAAAGTGGTCAGGGAACTGTGGGGGCTATTCTTTTACCAAGGAGCATATACGAATATCCGAGTTCGACAGAGTAGGATGATCCGCATAAGACACTGATCCGCAGAAGCCTTAGTATGAAGACAACAAGGGAAAGCATTGGATCAACCACAGTTCCACCAACCCAGAAGCCTCTACGCATTAAGATGAAACGAGCAGAGGCCTTTCATAATAGTAGAATATAGGTTTCAATTCTAGATTCATTTAGAATCTTCTACAACCATTTAACCCAGGCTATACATATGGGTTCTACTTATATTGTAACGATTGGTGTTGGTGCTCATTTATTGTTAGTTCTGTTTCCGGTTAGGTGATGGTGTCTACTTCGTCAAGTTCTGTGATCTGATAGTCTGTTGTAAAGTTGAAGCCTATACGTAATCCATTTTCTTTTAATACAATGAGTTACAGAGATGTTCGGCATATCTCTTTTTTATTGTATGCTATGTGGATGATATCTATATTATTTTCTTTTCTGTACATGATTGGTTTCCTTCCTATTTGAATGAATTTGATTAAAAGTGAACTAATTGAATATGCACCTCCACCACTTCCCACTACTCTACACATTCATGAAATGACAATAATAATAATAAGACATGCCTCGAATAATAATAATAAGACATGCCTCGGGTGAGACCTCCTTCCTCTTTAAGGTTGAATATATTGGCATACTAGAATACACCGGGCCTTTTTTCCACATCTTCCGTGGAGTCTGGGTTTCAATAAGAGTCTTAACATGCTTTCTAACATTGATTTCCACCGATATCATTTATTGCCTAAATTTCCAATCTACATTTGAGTAAGTCACAGTCCAAGTTTCATTCAGATATGACCTCAAGGATTCGGAGTTGCCCTAATAAACCTTTCGGAGTTCACCTAAGGTCCGGAGGGCTTGTCCTTTTGAGGGCAAGGAAGCGCCTACAAAAGGGTGAAAGTGGGGTTGTGCATCGCAGATACTAAGTTTGCTTGGGCCATTGAATTAGCAGCATTCCAACTAAACAATTAGCATTAAACCTAGCAAATTGACTGCTTTTAACATGGCCAAGGTTCAAAATCTAGGTGCTTATCGAGATCTTCAGCCAGCCATTGGTTTGAATGGTTCAAAAGAATTGGACCTTCCGTTGGGTGGAAATAGATAATACAAGTAAATAAAAAGATAATATAAGTAAAAGAATAGAGCGGCTCGTAACCTCGCCCGTACATTCAGAGGCAGCACCGCCCAGGCTAGGGAGTTGTGTCAAGTACGACGAGACTTTGCGATTCTTTTTTACGTCATTTTTGTGCCCTTCTATCCGTTACCTAGGGCTCCCCCGCAGAGTGGGAGAGCAAGCAAAGGTCTTTCAAAGTAGGAGAATATTTTTTATATTCTAATGGGTCTTATTACAATGCCCACAACAATGCTGATGGGGTTGTGGACAGTTTAATGCGAGGTTTCCCGCCTCATTACAGTTGTAACACCGTGGTGGTCGATTTGCATTGTTTAGCAGTGCTCAATTGTCTTGGTTCTTACCCTGGCCTCTGTTCCTGTCCCCAATGGACTTGACTATGAACAGATTCTTCTACAATATCTTAGTGAGCATGGAAAATGCAAGGTAGTACTTTGTATGGTGAGTGTTTACCGTGTAAAAGTAGTAATGTACTACCTCTGCAGTGCTACCCTACTTCTGTAACATGGAGTGATTATGGGGATCATTTCTTATAAATAATACCTCTCCAAAGTGGTATCCCTCAATTATCTCTGCTTTAGCCCCGACCAGTGGTGAAGTGGTAAGGACATAACTGCCAATGTAGATTGGAAGACTGGGGCAAAGCTTCTTCTTTTACTTCATAAAGTGGCATTAAATCCATGTCTGGTAAGCTATCTCCCTTATGGCCAACCTGTAAAAGACAATTTTAGGCAATAAATGCGGGCTTCTGGTGGCTCCAGCAATCCAAATGTAGGTACTATGTTCATTTATATACTAAATTCCAATGGCCTCTATATTTTGAATTGCTTCTTCTGATAGCCTAGGTGGTGGCCTACAGAAAAGAAGTTGATACAAATGTACGAAAAAGTCATCACATTGAGACCATACTGCCTCATATGGTGGTGATCCCATAGGTATTTACAGTATACATGCACAGGAGGCTCCCCAATATTCCATTGCCATCCTATACCCGGAAAAGCATTACTCGCACAAAGTATGTCCAGGATGTAAGAGGGCATGTAGAATTCTGCTGAGGACGTAGGAGAGTGTGTTTTTTTTGTTCCTTTTCAATCGCTTGGCCTAGAGCTAGCAACTGACAGGCATCACCTTTTATTGAGCTTTTAAATTAAAGTGCCCCTCTCCTCTCTATTTTTTAAAGGCCCTTTTCAGGGTATCTGGCTGGATAAAATGAAATATATATATTAAAGCAGTTTTCTAAAGTAAGTCCCTATAGGGCACACTGCCTAAAAGTAAATGTATCTCCAATGTACAGGGTTAGCATTATTAGGTACCGAAGGTAGCAAGGGACCTAGAATATCTGTATAAGAAGTGAAATATACCCCGGAGATTGTAGTAGATAGGGAGAAAATAAAGTGATCTTTTGTCTCCACCTCTTAGAGGGGGCCAAGCCAACAAATCATGTCCTGGTAATATATCTCTACCTGTAAGGTGGGAGCGCACTCTTAGCTAATTGAGGGCGGGGGCATGAGGCAAGCACTGTCGTATGTAGTTATTGGAACGAACAAGGAGGGTATCCCATAAGGTGTTGGGAGGCAAAGGGCAACCAAAGCTCGCCTCTCCTTGCCGCAAGAAAGGCACGTTTCTTGTTTCATAAGATAGACCTTTATATTCACTACGGACGACTGGGATATAATATAGGTCATGCATAAGGGTGAACCAGAGATGTTTGCGCAAGTTTTGACATTCACGTGATTTATATATTGATGGCCTACCTGGCTCGGGGCAGGCAAACCCCCTCCTATATCCTGCGACTATTCTTTGATGCTAAACAGGATTGAAGCAGCTTTAAACAGTATTTCCCTTAGTGGAGTCCATCGGCAAAAGAGGTCCTGTCACTTGCTCCATGAGTAACCTGGCAGAAGGGGAGCGTCTTGTCTGCTAAGGTGAGGTGAGTCAGGCCGATAGCGAGTGATACTTTCCGGGATCCATCAACGGGGCGGGGTCGAAACAACGAACTAGTGAAAGTGGACAACGAGTTGACAACGACGAGTGCTTTAGCGATATACTATATTAAAACTTCAAACCTGGTCTTCCATTATGTTATGTATGATGCTTTCTGTTCACCCATTACGCGCTTTATAGAACCAATACACATTACGGTATTTATGCTTTCAGGAAATAGCACCCCATCCTTTCAATTACCCATCCTCAATAATAAGCCCCATACCCATACCCCTCACATTCAGTAACGAATTCTACCAGCCCCATTCATACGACCGCATATTAGGATCCATACTGCCCCCATCCCATTATGATCGATCGACACCGCCCCCTTGATTAGGTTAAAGGAATTGATACCGCTCAATGACCTTTACCCATGTCAACTTTCAATTATTCCCCTTTCACCTTGCCCTTACCGCTTGCCTTAGGTTTGTTGGTTGGAAGGTTGATAGGTTAGATCGACACTGCTTGCTTGAGGTTGGTTGGATAGAAAAACTTCTTTATGGTTGCCCGCTACTGAATGGTTCCCCTTGCAATTACCACGCTTCCATAGGACATATGCTTATACCCTTTAGCTTGATTGGATACCGCTCGATTATACGCCCCACAATCCCTTCATACGCGCATGAGGTTCCGCAACAGAACACTCGACCAACACCCACAAGAAAAAGACAGAAACAAACACAAAGACATGCATTGAGGTTGATAATGCACGAAACGCCTCCCCTATTAATATTTGATGGGGATTAAAAATAGAGCGGGAATGCTAGTATTAAAAGGTCAGGGTAATGAAGTTAAGGTAGGCTATAAGGGTAAGGGTGTTTCGTTTTATCGATGACCTCCGTCATACCACTTAAATTGTTCGGTCCAATTATATAGATGTACTTTACTTACCGCCAGACGACGAGAGAAAAAGTAAACCATCAAAGGAGAGGATATACCCGATATAGTAAATGTACCCTATCGTTACCACCAGATGAGAAAGAGATAGAAGGCCCCCCTAACAAAAGTAAGAATATGTAAGCAAGTGTGTGTTGTGGAACGCCCGTAAATCTCTCTCTGTTGAACGGGGTGAGGGAACCAACTCCCCCGACCAAATAAGGGGGTCCTTCTCCTTCTGTGCTAGCTCCAGCTTTATAACTGCTTTGGCGCTCGCTTGCTTACGTTGCCTCTCTCTCCCTATCATATCTTTCCCTTCCCTATGTGGTGTCACTCGTTGCCCTTTGTTCGTGTGGTTCCTTTCTATCTTTCTGTCGGGCCTGTCTGGTTATGTGGGCTATTACAGGGAGTATTAGTAAATAGAAACTTTGAATGAGGCTCTGCCTATGCGACTTACTTATTATATAGACCCGATCGGGCCTTTGAAACTGATCTGTTATAAAGGTTAAACATAATGTAGAGAAATAAGACTAGTGAGCTAACACAAAGAAAGTTGTTTTGAAAGTTCAAAGTATGATCATGATCAACAACTTATTTCAACGAACTGCCCAACTAAACCTGCTGGAGTAATAGTAAACAGCTAAACGAACTGCCAGAGCGAGCAATCCCAGCAAAGCCTAGTGGTGCTTACCCACTATATGCATGCCCCACGAGATACAGGGGTCTTGCTACAACCCTTACGCTACACTCCTCATATTTTTATTCCCTTCAAGAGTGAGCCTAGCGAAAGACTTCGTTACAGACAATAAGGCACAAGGAAGGACGTTGACTTCTCTAAATAAGGCCTGGAAGGGGGACCCCGGCCAGTTTAGATTGGGTTACTTTATGAATAACATAGTTGGAGGTGAGGCAGAAACACGGGCAGGCTACAGTCATCTTACCAAAGTGATCCCATGAATGGACAACAGCACAATCTTACAAAAGAGAGGATCCCCGCCAGCTAACGGGCACGATATCCCAAATGACACATACATCAAACATGCCAAGAAGCTATGGGACGATAAATACGGGACGGTAAGGGAGGGGCCGAGTGAGGCACAGCCATTTTGTTCAGAGCCGATTGACACTCATCGCCATTTGATAGACCAGGTCCCACCAGTCACTGCCTTTCAACCCAGGGATATTTAGGTTACATACCTGAAAGAATAAAAATGTACTTGCCAAATATGTATCATTCGGGTAATCTCTTATAGAATCCAAGTTAATGCACATCTCAAAAGAGCCTAATTCAAGTGGATCCGCTTATGGCTACCATCTGAAGCACCACCGTTTAGAACAGGCACAAAGTATTTGTTGAACAACATCTTTCAAAATATTATCATTACCCCATTTATAGGTAAAGAAACTTTTCCGTTAGGGGGGAGTGGGTGAACCACATTACTATATAAGCTCATATATAGTGAAACCTAAATAATAGAGTTCAGATAAGTTAAGATATTGGGTTACCCATTGAACACTTCTTACTACTTTGGTGCGGGACACAACTTTAATATACTCACGAATTGAAAAACCTATTTCTTTTCATATTTATTATTAACAATTCTATTTTAACTATTAAAGAATAAAATCATACCGGGGTTACAAGTAATTATATATATATATATATATAAAATTTGAGCTTTTCAGTAACTTTCCCTATATCTTGATGGTTTGAGGCACGAAGCAAGAAGAATTCATACTAGCCCCCTCTTACTAGGCATGCCTACACCCCCCATTATAGGAGATAGGAGCCCTTTTAGAGTAAAACCCATTTAACAAAGAAAGATTCATGATGCTGCCAGGAATTATATAATATATGAATCTGCGGGTTAAACTGATGTTGGGAATAATGCTGCTTGAACTGGTGATGCTGGTCAGAATGATGAGGCTGCTGCTGGAAATGAGACTGGGAATAATACTAATACTGGTGCAACTGCTCATGGGGATGCCCACTGGAACGGCTGGTTGTAGTGCTTTTGGAATTGCTATGGCAAATGAGGCCGGGAATGCTGATATGGCTGCTCCTTCTGTTTATGGAAATGACCCTAGGAATAAAGCTGCTTCAACTGCTTGTGGTACTAAGAAGACTGGTTATACTGGGGTTTATAGGAATGAGGAGGCTGATTCTACTGGTGGTTCAACAAATTATGCTTTTGCTGCTGGGAATGACCAAATAACTATTTTATGATGCTTATGGGAATACCGTTTCAACTGATACTGGGGATGCTGGTTATAATGATCTCTAGAAAGAATGATGCTTAAAATGTTGGTTGTGCTGCATTGGCTGGTTTCACTTATTCAAATAACCAAGGATCTCTATAATAGGGCATGAAAGAACCTGGCCTAAAAATTATCCCTTGTCTTCTTACTAGCCTTGATTCAAGTGGGAATTTCGGTAACAAAAGTGGGCATATCCAGATGATAGATAGTGCAGATGTGGGCCTGGCCCAACAAAGGTGATAAATTCAGAAAGCAAAGTGGGCGTATGAAAGCCGGACCAATATATCCCCATTCAGGCAGTATGCACTTTCTAACAGTGTTCCACACGTATACAACACCTGTGTTAATTCTATACATGATATACGCAACAAAGCATATATACTCTCTGACTATCTTGGTTGTCCATGATGTACTCACGATATTATATATGTTTACCTTGACCTAAGTTGTCCTATGATGGTGGGGTATGTCCAGGCACCAACCTGATTAAGGTGGCGCATGCATGGATACATTATTAACTTGACCTAACATCATCCGAGACTGGATGGATTTTATAGTTTTTTAACCAGGCACGCACGGGGGTTTCCCCCCCCTAAGTGTTGGTTGGAGAGCAGCAGCTACTTACCATGAGTATGGAGCAATACCGCTAGAAATAGACTCGGGAGCAGGGAAGGAACCTGCTGTATGGACGAGATCACCATTGGTGCACCATTCTGCTATAAACTATACAAAGTAGTGAAGCTCCTCTCCTCCCCCCCTCGCCTTGAATTGCCTTGTCAACGTATGGATGTCGATCTCATATAAAAGAGTGAGACTGACTGGTTGAAGTTCTTATCTAATTTATTTAGTAACACGGACAAAGGACCCTTTTGCTAGGCGCTATGGCAACACTTTTATAGATGGCGGTATACTATATAAAGCAATAGTAAGGAGGATCACCTCTATGGATTGAACAGGCACGGCTATTATTCCTGTGGAGTTTGCCCTGTCCCTGTGAACCTACCCTGTGAATAAGGCCCCTCCCAAAAATTGGTATAAATTAACCTCCTGCCTGGTATGGCTTGTGGAATGAATCTGCACTAACAACCACTAACCCATTGTAGCCTAAGTCAATGAGATTTATTGGTTACTGTAGAGATGGCAGCAACATCCTCCTATGTTGATGCCTTCCCGGTATCAACTATTTTAGGTGGTATAGGAGGAGCCTACAGAGAGTCGTCCCAGCCCAGTTCAAATAGGCCCCAGTGAAACTATATTATAGGAGCATTCATTACTAGGAGAGCAACGTCTTGATGTCAATATAACATATTAAACTAATTACTTGCACTTACTGACTCGGGTTCTTACGGTAGGTAGTACCCTTGCGCTTGTTACCCCTGGACTTGCCTCTTCTGGGGGACTTTGTCTACTAGGTAGGCAAGCACTTCTTTATCCAAGGAGTTCAACCTGCCATAGCAAGCATGGCATTCTCCATGGTGATAGATCATAGAGATACGTAGGGACCAATGGTGGACAGGTAGATATGGCTACATATATATGTGTAAGAGATTATTCTCTCTTTTGTTCATGGCAAGTGTAAAATTAGATAAATATCTTTGGAATTGTTAAAACGTCTCTATGATGGCATCATATATCTACGGTTCTCTGAGCAAAGCGTTCTTTCCACCAAGCTAGCTTTTCGGCGGGTATCAATCAAGAAGGGCAGGCCAGGCATAGAGAGAAAAGATATAAATATATAAAAAGCTGTTGTAACTCAATATATAACCTCAATATAATATACCCTAAACACCTAACCATTATATTTATAACAACATATGTTTTTTTACTTCTGGCAATGGAAAGAACGAATGTGGATTCATACCTTCTGGATAGTGAGTCTGGTACAGGCAGTAACTAACGAGTGCATGCAGATTGAAAGGGTGTTTACACATTCATTCCCGCAGGTGTGGATCTATCCATATAGTTATTTATTGAAAATTCATACTATATATTTATTTATCTATTTATTGGAACCTGGAACTGCCCGGTATGACCACTTCTATTTTTCTGCCATGCCCCCCTCACCCCATAAGTAAAATAAGGTCCTATTTTCATTTATAAGTAAGGCCTATTCAAATCCCCTCGTAAAACCTAAGCAAGTAATGAATCTCTTACCGGTCGGCTCTTATGTTTATTCTGTTTCTGGTCTTAGTCCCCAAGTAACCAAGCCCATATAAGAAGGATCCCATCCAAGGTATCAGACGGGGTATTCCAGCCTAGCAATGACCGGGCAATGATAGGCTTTTCACTTGGCGGTTATTCTCCCAGTAAGTAGGTGGTACTGTGGCCTTGAGATTGAAACAAACCTCTTCTTGTTTCCATAAGTTCGTAAGCAATCAAGAGCAGGTATATTTTACTGGTGGGCTGAAGTGAACTATATAACTTCGCTGTAATAACATGGGGCTATGGGTAAACGGACTGTTGGTCGCCATGCATCGTAGAAACATAATTGTACGTCAAGCATCTAACCTCATTGTGTCATCATCTTGTCTGCGGGTACCGCGTTTTCGTCAATACTCCTATTCCCCCTGGCCACTCCTTACGGCCATCCTCATTCAGAATACTCATCAGTAATAAAAACAATTTTTGTCATTCATTCAATGTACTCAACATGTAATATAAATGTGTAACCTCAATTGTGTCCTTTAGTATTGTGTAACCTAATTATAAGCACCTCTATCAGTAACCAACCCTCATTGGTAACACCTACCTCATCGTTCCATATCAGTATTGAAAGGTAGGGAAATATGTAAAGGGGATAAATGAAATGGGATTGGGGAAGATGTAAAGGGTATTGTAAATATTGAAAGGGGACAAATACTCCAGGCTCTCCTAGGGCTACGAGTGTCACGTTCCTCCCTCTCTCCTGGCAATAAGTGTTATATGCGGAGTAGCCTATTGTGTAATCATTGTATCGTGTAACCAAGTTCTACAGCTGCTGTGATCAGGTTCGGTATGCTTATATCGGGTTTGTCATCCTGGTACTTGGGGGGGTACNCGTGTAACCAAGTTCTACAGCTGCTGTGATCAGGTTCGGTATGCTTATATCGGGTTTGTCATCCTGGTACTTGGGGGGTTACGGGGGACCCCCGAAGAGGGTTTGCTGCTGATACTGACTGAATGCGGGAGAGGGAGGGGGGGATGCATGTGGTAATGCAAACTGGTTGGACTTCTATTTTCTCATATATTGGTAACATGTCTTAATTGATAAGCTTAGACGTTAACAAGCATGGTTCTTTATCTTCTGGTGGAACATGGGAACTCCCTACATTCACTGCACGAAGCCATTCACCGAAGCTCTTCACTAACTCAATCACTCACTGTAAAGCCAAGCCTTCCTTGTATGGCCCTACCATAAATAATGTGGGCAGGTGATACTGACTGGCGGGTATGGTAAAGCGGGCGAATGATAGATAAAGTGTATGAAACGGAATGC
>LPNX010372470.1:25000-31775 GCA_001517045.1 Pseudotsuga menziesii | reverse complement strand
GACATCACATCTTTATTATTCTTGAAAACAAGTACAAATATACCTTCTCTTCAAGTTGGCACCTCACGAAACCTTGATCTGGATCTGCTGCTTCTCTTCTCCAAAGAACTCAGACTCCAAGCTCTGCAACACAAGGGGAAGACCTCCAAGGCAAAGGTGTAGGCAAAGAGAGTCCCGATTCCTCCAGCATAACAATGCATAAATTCCAAGTCTCGATTCCTCCAGCATAACAATGCATAAATTCAAGTCCCCTCTCATGGACCTCCCTACCTCTATTTAAATGGGTGAAATAAGGTAGTTTTGAAGGTTGGAGAAGTTACAGAATTTAAGGAAATTAAGTTAAATTAAATAACTAATCTCCAATTAACTCATGTTTTAATGTTTTAAATGCTAAGAGGCACATTCGTGGGTTTTCCTTAAGGAAAATCGCGAATGGACAAAAAACACATTTTTAGGGTATTTTTGGGCATTTTTAGACTTTGGTGTCTTCAGGAAAGTTTTAGCTAACTGAAATATATTTCCAACAGTGTAGAAATGAGGTTAAACAGAGTTATATAACTCAATATATGGGTCCTCCAATATAGGTGTTTTTTCAGTGACTTTCAGTGACTTTCATGAAGTGTCATCATGGAAATGCCGACATGCGACGAAATCATGGGAAAGTGGCCACAGGCAGAGATGTATCATTTTGGTCTATAACAATGATGTTAGTTACTATTAAACTAACATTTACCTCATCCATCACCATTAGTGAATTTCCATGTCCATCTTGTGGCATATGGTCACGATCACCTTGCCACAATATATCAATTAAGACATATTAAAAATGAAAATTACATATATAAAAATTTCTCTTAAACATGATTAATGAAAAGCATGACATATAATTAACCATGTGTATATTATAAAAAGCATGACATAAATAAACTCGATGCAAGAGAAAAATAACAAGTCATGAATGAAAGGTTGAGTTGAATGTTGTATAAGAAACTTACCCCCATAATAGAAACCCCCACATCTATTCGATTCAAACCATAATAGATCAACAACTCTTCACCTGAAACTATTGATTTTGTTGCACATATAAACACATGATTTCCTTCAGCCCCCTCAAATAGGAAATTGGGTAGTGTATGTGTTGACCCTGGTCGTGTGCTATTTATAAACCCTGCGATATTTCTGAAAGTTTTTGGCCTTCCATCAATATACACAGTTGCTCCTTTATTCAGACAGTTGTCCAGTAGTCGGCAATAATTTGATTCCACTCGGTATGTCCGCATACTTCGTGTATATCGGACCAACAACAACTAGTCATTTTATTTGTAGCATGGATCGACATACTCTATCAATTTATTTTTAGTGCCATATGACACCTTTATGCCATCCATGGAAAATAGCCCCAGTCCATTTAAAGATGATGGAGCAATGTGATAAGTCCTCCCATTGAGGAATAAATCCGTGTCCACTTGGGGTAGCTCCTTGGGTATCCATTGTTTGACAAGATGTTTATACATCATGAGAAACTCAATGTCACTTATGAACTCGTTATCATAACCACATGATCCTCCTTCTGAAACAAAAAGTTCCAAGTGTCTACAAAATTTTCTCCTTACCTTTTCACCTATAGTTGATCTTGATCTATTAGATCTTGTATTAGATGTCTCACTTTCAACCTATTCTAGTCTGTCTTCCTCACTTGAGGAAGATAGATCCGACAAGTACCTATTTGGTGGTACCTACAATCATTAAAATTGGGTATTATTTATTGCATACAAACATTATTTAGTTGGTACTAATACAGATAAATTATCATGCTTGGTTCCAGTTGGTGTTGGTAGGGTGGAATTTCCTTATGCAAACAATAGGGATTACCCCTGGTGAAAAGTATTAATTAGACATGACACTGTTTGGAATAGGGAACCCATATGAATCTTGTCCCGATATCCATTATGGTTTTGAGGTTTTATCA
Source organism: Pseudotsuga menziesii (assembly GCA_001517045.1). Classification (NCBI taxonomy): domain Eukaryota; kingdom Viridiplantae; phylum Streptophyta; class Pinopsida; order Pinales; family Pinaceae; genus Pseudotsuga; species Pseudotsuga menziesii. The sequence continues at coordinate 29,806 of LPNX010372470.1, read as the reverse complement.
ATTGCATCTAGATCCATCATTTAGGGTTTTTTAAATGCAATAGGTGAAATGCAACTAATCTAATATGAATAATGATGCATGGGATAACTAACAAAATAAAAATTGTAAAATAGCACCAAATATGCCAATGTCTTTATCTTCAATAACTAGTTATTGCATGAACAAGAAAAAAAACATAAATAACCATAAGCACACTAGAAAAGTGGAAATCATGATCATAAAATTTATAAGACATTAAGGGATGAATTTGCAAAAGCGTAGAAATGAGGCTCAAACTCATGACATGGCATTTCCAACTAGTTTTTGCAGCATCATGCCACCTGCTAGATTACAATTTAGTTCACAATCTCATCCTTAATAAGGGTGGCAACCCTAAATGAGATCTCAAGTCACCTCAATGGACCGCATGCATAACATAGGAGAAGAAATTAAAACTTGTCATAAACATTCTTAAGACCAGCTTCACACCACTAGTGAGGTGCATATGGCACTTTCAAGAGGATTAAGGGCTAAGGATCTCACATGCCTAGTGATGTGTCTAAGGGAAAGAAAAAATATTAGATGTAACACCATCAACGAAGTAAGATGCCTCAAATTCCAAATGATTAACCCACTATCCAATCATGGTTGCTCGTCTAAATGATGGGAATCAATGTCTTGAACTGTAATGCCATTTAGTGTGCCATCACACACTTGTGACATTGATTGCCTCCATTCATGGTGAAGGGATCATCCCATGAGGAATATATTCACCCAACAATTGGAAGTAAATCCACAAGAAAACACATAGGGAACACCTTGTGAGTTTTGTTAGATGAAACAATGAAGTGGGTGGATGAATCAAGGCATTAGGATGATTTTTATTTTGTCAATGTTTCATTTCACTGGCTACCCAATATCAATGAACAAGGGGAAGGTGTATGTCATTTATCACACTCATTCTCACCAATACAAGTCACATTGGGTTTTCTCTTTGCCGATACGCCCATGGAATGGAGATTTGTCTCTTTTAGTGTGCATGTAAATACTTTTGGAATGAAAAAAAATCTATTTTCATATATGGGATGAAAAGTAGTTTAAATAATTTTTTTATTATATAATTTTTAGTTAAATAGAAAATTTTTTATTTTTTGAATTTGTATTTTTAATATATAAATTGATTCAATTTCTTCATAATCCTATTTTGATTATGAAATTTTGAGAAAAGAAAAGATGAGAATTATTTTGGCAATATTAGGAAAGAACCCATATCTCATAAACAATTACTGTTCCAAGACCAAGTCATCTAAAATGGAACTAAATGCTTAGTGAATGATGTATCACTACTTCATAGCATCAACATACTGCAAAATGGTTGCATATTTTAGCTCAAAAAGGAATCTTCTGGCATATTGTCTATAGCATGAAATTTTTTATATTGTTATAAGAATGTGAATTGATGATAGCACATTAAATAGCATTTGATATCTTCCCAAAATAAAATTGGAACTTGGAGTCCTATTTCAATGATGTAAATGTTTTTTGGTATTCTAACAATCAACAATAAGCTATACCTTACATCAGAAGGCCTAACTATCCAACTTGGGTATTCGTCAATTTTGCTGTCATAAGAAATGTTTTTTCAGTTGTGAATTCTACACATTGCATAAAGTAGATTACACTACCTACAGCCCTATTCACCCAACAATTGGAAGTAAATACACAAGAAAACACATGGGGAATACCTTGTGAGTTCTGTTAGATGAAACAATGAAGTGGATGGATGAAGCAAGGCATTAAGATGATTTTTATTTTGTCAATGTTTCATTTCACTAGCCACCCAATATCAATGAACAAGGGGAAGGGGTATGTCATTTATCACACTCTTTCTCACCAATACAAGTCACATTGGGTTTTATCTTTGTCGATACGACCATGGACTGGTGATTGGTCTCTTTTAGTGTGCATGTAAATACTTTTGGAATGAAAAAAAATCTATTTTCATATATGGGATGAAAAGTAGTTTAAATAAAAAATTTATTATATAATTTTTAGTTAAATTGCAAATTTTTTATTTTTTGAATTTGTATTTTTAATATATAAATGGATTCAATTTCTTCAAAATCCTAGTTTTATTATGAAATTTTGAGAAAAGACAATATGAGGATTATTTTGGCAATATTAGGACAGAACCCATATCCCATCAACAATTATTGTTCCAAGACCAAGTCTTCTAAGATGGAACTAAATGCTTAGTGAATGATGTATCACTACTTCATAGCATCAACATACTGCAAAATGGTTACATATTTTAGCTCAAAAATGAAACTTCTGGCATATGGTCTACAACATGAAAAATTGTATACTGCTATAAGAATGTGAATTGATCATAACACATTAAATAACATTCGATATCTTCCCAAAATAAAATTGGAACTTGGAGTCGTGTTTCAATGATGTAAATGTTTTTTGGTATTCTAACAATCAACAATAAGCTATACCTTACATCAAAAGGCCTAACTGTCCAACTTGGGTATTCGTTAATTTTATTGTCATAGGAAATGTTTGTTTAGTTGTAAATTCTACACATTCCAGAAAGTGATTATCTTGGGTTCCATTGAGTTGAATCCTTTTTAACTAAGGTGTGCCTTATTTCTAGAATTTTACCAATGGATTTACATTTTTTTTGCAAGAGATTGTATTCATATACTTGCCTAGCACCACAAAGTGACTAGTTTCAAGAAAACTCCACATCATTGGAAGAGTGGGATGTTACTTGTCAGCCTTGATACTTATGCATATCACTCAAGTCACAGTACAACATGGGCATCTAAAATGTACGAGGCATCCATTGATCCCTAACTCTATCAATTTAAAAGTGAATCAACTGAGAAAGAAGAGGACTTTTCAGAGCAAAATATAATCAATGCCCATTAATGTTGGTTATTAGCTAGAATAACCCAGGAATGTAATATAATATCAATAAAACTGGAGCATGCTCAGTCATTCTAAAACACTTAGGGTACTCATTAGAGGAAATTTGGGGTCTAAAATGGGCCTTATAAGAAAACGCGCCAAAAATAAATTTTGTGACTTGGAATTCAAGAACCAATAGAATTTCAATAAAATGAGTCAACCATAATGGTTGAATTGACATATTTGTCATAAAAGAAAACAACTTTTTTTGTTCGTATTTTCGACATATCTCCATGTGTTTTTACTCAAATTCTCAGCGGGAGAGCTCGTTGGATGCATAATTTAATTCCGCATCCAACGAGTACCCACACTGCATACTTTTGACAAGCCCCGCTAACCCAAAAACAAGAAATACTTGAAAAAACGTGATGATGACATCATCATCACATTTTTTCAGGTATTTCTTGTTTTTGGGTTAGAGGGGTCCGTCAAAAGTGTGCAACATGGGTACTCGTTGGATGCGGAATCAAATTCCAGATCCAAAGAGCTCCCCCGCCCAAAATTTGAGTAAAAACACAAGGAGATATGTCGAAAATACAAACACAAAAAGTAGTTTTTTTCATTCTTCCTCCAAAATTAATAACTATTATTTATTATTTTAACTATTATTTTATTATTTTCTTTAGGAGGCCCATTTTAGACCTCATATTTCCTCCAATGCACTGATTTGGGGGGCATTATGTCCTCTGCATGACCTCTGCAAACCCTCCTCTGCACCCTCTTCTCTGCAACCCTTGTCCCTCCGGGGTTTGATTTTGTTTTTGTTTTATTTTATATTTTATTTATTTTATTTTTGATTTTTTATATATTTTATTTTAATCATTTTTATTGAAATATGAAGAACATAACATCGGGTATAATAAAGTAGGGAAAGTACGTAACCTTGGGATATGAAAGATTAAGTTGGGATTGGCTAGGAGTGGATAGATAAAGCATAGGGTTAACTTAATTAAGAAAGAACTAACTAGGCCAAGAGAGCAATGGAGATAAAAGGGGGAACAGAGGGTTTGGGTCGAAGGGAGAGAAGAGGGAAGAATAGATGTTGGCATGGAGGGTGTAGGATATGGAAAAGGAACCAAAACAATGGATGGAGTCAGAGGTGAGAGAATAGGGATAGAAATAGTGGGATGAAATGAGGAAGAAGAGAAGGTGCACAACTAGGTTTATCACCATGTAACCATGTAAAATTTTGACCCATACATGCATAGTTTATTTTGTGGAATAGTGTGCACAACATAGGCTAAACTTGACATGGTTTTGTAAGAAAAATGTAACGTTTTAAATGACCCCGGTGGGGTTCCTTTACACTTATAGGTTGACCATTCATTTGATCTAGTCCTTAATGTTCCAATACTAAGTGGCCCCCATGCATTTCATATCCATCTTGGAGAATGATGAAATCCAACACTAAATCTAGATGCTACTCCAAAATGGGAATGTCAAATTGAGCACTTCATCAAATGGAAGCACAATTATGCTCATTTAGAAGAAAGACAACATATATGCGATAATTATTGCACCCTAACATAATCACTATAAAAATGGTTATCTAAGCGCACACATAAAAGGGCTTGTATATTGTATGAAAGGTTCCATTAATTCCATTAAGTCCTTGTTGACAATTAGTACATCTATAAAATGACATTCAAATGAAAAGTACAATATTGATATGGGGATGATGATGAACACAAGTTGATGATGACGATGATGAGGAGGAGGAGGAGGAGGATGATGGTGATGATGATGGACACGATGATGATCATGATCATGAGGTTGATGAGGATGAGGATGATGATGACGACGATGATGATGGCAATGATGATGCTAATGATGATGATAACAGTGATGATG
>LPNX010372470.1:0-20000 GCA_001517045.1 Pseudotsuga menziesii | reverse complement strand
ATTGACTTGGAAGAACATAAGGCCTTGTACCTGGTTCAAGTGCCCTTGTATTAACCATGGTAAATCCATTGGCATGCTCAATAAAAATTCTTTTGGGATCATGTTCATTCATTCGTAGCCTATACCATTTGACCTCAAACAGAACTACTTTAAAGGAATTAAATTCACACTCAAGTATATCTTCAAAATAACCATAGTACCTATTTTCAAATACTTCTAAATGCCTGTCACTTCTAGAGGAAACATTAGTGACTTGAAAAAACGCAGTTATCCCACAATCAAATGTTTTCCTCTTGTCATCCAACTTTTTGAGGCAAAATTTACAACCATTGTACCACATAGAATTGTGATGTACCAGGTGCATCATCCCTGAATCAGTACATAAATATATAAGAAGACATAAACAAGAGAAATATTTTGATACAATGTGAAACAATGAAAAAAATGAGCAGGGTAAATATACTTTCCTTTTTATCTTTTAAACTGCATGCTAAATCAATTTCCCTTTGCGTAATTTCTTCGGGATATTATTCTCGATGACGATGCACTATTTTAATCATCTTACTATCCCCTTCCCATGATAAGGTATGATAGTATTATGTACATCGTTTAATCCATTCCTCCATCCAATCAAGATTGTTTGCAATGTATAAATGTATTGCATCCCATAGTCGACCAACTATATGAAAAAATAACAATTAACAATTGTAAATTAATTATCTTTAAATGCAATTAAGTTTACCTTAAAATACTGATGGAATAATAAAAATTACATAAATTGAAAAATTAATTGTATAATAAATAAAATACACCATTCAATTACCTTTCACTTTCCTCTTTCTACCTTTCTCCAACAGGAACTCCCCTTCAAATTTGTTGATGGAGTAGACATGCCAAATGTGAGGCAAATTGATATTTTTTGCTAAATTTGGAATATATGGACTAATGTACACCATGGATTGATATAGCATATAGACCTGCACCATATAACCCTCAGGGCGTGCTCTTTTTCTAACAAAATTCTTCAATTAATTCAAATTCCTTTCCACCTTCCACATTGACCTTGAGTTTACAGGTCCACACAATTCAATCTCCTCAACTTGGTGTATGAGATAGTGTTCTTGTGCATTGAAAAATGTTGGAGGTAAATACTTCTGAATTTCACACATTAGATGAGGAATTTCTCTCTTCCAATACCTAATATCTTCTTTATGTATTTCTTTAGATGAAATCCACCTACAAAAGATGCAATAAAATAACATGAATGATCAACCAGATTGAGGCATATAATATATAATAAAGTTCAAAACTAAAAACACAATATGTCAATAAGAAATGCAACCAAAAGAATGAATAGTTTTCATGCATATAAAAGTTTTACTTACCTCATGTATTTACCAAGATCATATATAAAAAAAATTATGTTTTCGTCAAAACTATCTGCGAGAGCCATAGGTAGAACGTACTGTAGCAAAAAGCAAATCATTATCTAATGTTTCCAAATAGGGATAAAAAATAATAAAATATTTACTTAATGGAAATTATATATGTAAATAATTACCTTAATGAAAGTATGCTAGTCATGAGTTTTAACACCGCCAAAATCACCTTTTTTGGTTAAGATATTTTATGTGTTCAATGAAAACCCCATTGGAAACCTTATTTTCTGAATGACCTCTTTTATAGCATTGCTTTGTTGCTCTGTCAATAACCATGGAAGACTAATATTTTGGTTCCCATTTCCGGCATTGGAAATAATTACACTTTGCAATGCGTGATTGGCTTATGAAATATCACTACAAATATTTCCAATTGTATATTTGTCAGAACTTCCATCAAAAGTCTGTCATATCATTCTGTTACATTCATCCCGATATGCATTGTATCAAAAAAATGAGCTATTTAATGTAGATGCTCGTAGTAAGGAAACCTATTGAATTGTATGGGATAACTCTTCATTACTCATGGAAGCCCATTCATGCCTTAAATACATTCATTAAACATAAACGAAAACACATTAACAATAATTCATGACACCCATGGTAGAGAAAATTCAGTAAAAATATAAAAATCATAATATTACATGAACATATTGTATGATGCATATACAATTTTCATACCTCGATGATTTCTATTATATGCCAACTTCCATAGGTGAGGTTTTATTCTTCGTGGTTTCTTTGCATTCTCTTCTTTACCATTGAATATTTTTTTTTCGATAGTTTGGTACCTATGGTTCTTAGGGAGGAAGTTCTTGTACTCATCGAACACCTCCTTTGCTAAAATTCTTGAACGACGAGATTTTATCCTAAGACCACATACTGGACATGCAAATTTTTTCCTTTGTTTGAAGACCTACGAGATATATTAGTGTTATAGCATCAAAATGTTATTAATTTTTTAAAAATGCATGTTTTTAACCTTAAAAACATATAATTTTAACGACGTGCAACATAAAGTTACATACCACAAAAATGCGTTAACTCGGGAGCGTCATGAATTGTCCATGCAAGTATTCCATGGAACTGAAATTATTTCTGCCATATTGGTCTAGAGATTTCATACATAGTGATTCCAACCCATAAATTCAATAGCTCATCGATAAAAGGCTCAATATATACATTTATATCTTTAACTTGGTACTTACCTAATTGATCAATAAACATACAATATTTCTATTTAGTTATTGATCCAAATATATAAAAGGTCTTCTCATGAAGCAATTAAAAAAATAAATTTATGAAATAATATAATTGTAGCTTTCAAAAAAATACAAAGAATAATCATTGCCAACATTGTGTGCTCTCTCTTAATCGTTATCCAAGGAGGTAAGTTATTGTTTATGACGAAAACAGACCACACTGAGTAAGTAGAACGAATCTCACCAAATGGATTGAAACCATCAGCTTCCAATGAAATTCTAACATTATCAAGTTCATATTTAAAATTTGTCCATTTTTCTTCGATTTTCTTCAATGCAGAACCATCTGCGGGAATTCAATGAACACCATTTTCACTTATGTTCTTTGCACGGTAATCCATAAACTGTGCTATACTTTGGCACCTGAATAGTCATTGGAAACATGGAATTATGGGAATATAACAAAGAAATTTGTGAGGGACCTCTTTTGTTACTTGATCAGTTCGATATCTACTAATTTCACATTGTGGGCATTTGTTTTCTGATGCATACTATCCATAATATATAATATGATCATTCAAACATGCATCAATAGATTGATACTCCACTCCAATTTATTTCATAATCAAGAATACCTCTTGACTTGTGCATGGTAAATTATTTTATGGTGGTAATAGAAATTCACCCAACAATCTGCAACATTGACAAAAAGTGAAATGTAAACAATATACGTCATAAATATTTCATACCCCTAATTTACGAATTAATTAACTCTAAAAATAGAGGAAAATAATCAACTTTACATACCTTGGGAGCTATGTGAAACAAGTGTTTGATAAACCATTCAAAACCTTCAAGTTCACCAAAAACAATATAGCAGATAGAATATTAGTTGTTGAGCCTTCATAAAGAGGTTCTTGGGACTTCTCAAGAAGAGGAACATCATGAATATCATGGAGTTTTTCCTCATCCAATGGAGAAAATGTGTCTTGCAGCAATCTATTTATCTCATCTTCCCCATTAGTATTAATAACACCATCTTCATCCATAGGATCATTAAGAACTCAATCCTCAATAGCATTATCTCCATGCTCATCGTCTTGTAAAGTAGTATTTCTACTATTATGTGGCAAATAGCTCTCTAGCGGTCGACATCTTGGGAGAATTTTCTTTATATTTACAAACAATGCAATAACATTAGTGTATAATATAGTACAACACATATATTTAAAATGATAAAAAAATTGTGAATACATTATCAATACTATTACAAGAAGTACATTATGTAATGAATGGCGTCTTACCAATGGATGATATTCATACCCCCCTTCAGCATGCCACTTCTCCTTACAATGTTTTTCAGCTGATGTTCTTAAAATTGTTCTAGTTCGCAAACCTTTGCAATCATTGCAAGGAAAATAACACTTTTTGTCACCCTTCTCCTCCAATGCTTCCTTAGCCTCAGCATAACTCCTATTGTTTTCTTCCCAGGTATATTTATTTGACATTCTGATAGCCTATAACAAAAAAAAAACTCATTAATAAATATATAAATTAAGGACGTCTAAATTGAATACAGTATATATATTAAAGGAGACTGAAAATTAAAGGAGGTGATTAGAGGATTACCTAATCATGTGTAGAGGATTACCTAAGTTATAATTCCCTTGGATTACTACATGTTGTTCCAATAGGTATTGGTGTATGGTGGGTAATGGTTGTTCAATCTACATAACATGAATTTATATATTTCCTTAAAAAGGGGGCTAAGTAATTGTGTTAATGATGTCAGAAATTAGGAGTTTACATATTACTTCAATGCATGTGTTTGTATATTAAATATAGATATGGTGTTTCCTTATAAATTAATGAATTGTTATGTAAATTTCCAAGTGTGTTAGTATGTTGGGTTAAGTGTATTTGTGAAAGGATTTGTTACACCATTTTGACAAGTGGTAATACCCATAGGATAATTAGTGGTTAATTGGTTCCCTACGTTGGTTTATAATTATTAATTGCAAGAAAGTATACATTATGGTCGTGCCAATGGATCTAATGTAGAAGAAATTGAGGGGTCGGTAATATTGTTCGTGTTCGTTATACTATAGATTAATATGTTTCAACACATTGACATGATATTATCAAATGAGATTGGGAATATAGATGTAGACCCTCGAAAATTTAAAGGATTGTCAAATGGGATTATGGATCTAGGTGATAATGTCGATATTGTCAAATGACTATCAAAGTTTGAAGGGATACACCATTGTGATTTTATTACTTATCTGTATTGAGGGGGATAGTTAAATCTAATTAGATTGTGTACTTTAAATATATGATGATGGTCATGATATTAATATTTTAACACAAGCCACCATTCAAAAAATTACATTTTAACAGAAATGAAATTTTGAAAATTTACATTTTAACACAAATGACAATTTTGAAAATTACATTTTGTCACAAAATTCCCAAACTATATAAACATTTGATCCATTGCATTGAATCCCTAGTTGGAATATAAAGGGCACAAAAAAAAGACTAGTGCATTGCAGTCAAACTAACCTAGAAAACAAATGAGATCAAAAATTTGATGTGTCAAACCAGTATCGAACTCTTGAAATCGCAGAATGAAAAACCAATAGAAACATCATTGCAACTCTAGCAAATGATTCTGAAAATATGACTTAAGAACATGTATTTATATATCAATGAGGGTCACGATTCCGGCAAAAATGCACAATGATCAAATTTCAAAAAAAAAAAATGCAATGACCGTTGAAAAAGAAAAAGAAAGACAAGTTTTCTTTTCGACATTCGTCGCTCTAGCAATGTTATAGAACTTTCGTCACTCTAGTGACATTATGGACCTTTTGTCGCTATAGCGATGAAAGGTCCATAATGTCGCTAGAGCAACGATCATCGGGGGCATTTTCAAATTTTTCCAAAAAAAAAAACTTTGTTTCCACAAAAACAACGATTTTAACTTTTTCATGATAGAATTTCATGGGACTTTTGAGCCATATGTAGTGGTGTTCCATGCCTAGAAAATAGTGCATGAATCCAAGATATTTCATCTTGAATTATTCAGCAAGCTTCTTCTTGCGATCTACAATTTGTTTCTCATTTCCTGTTAGAAATAAGTCATCCACATATAGTAATAATATGACAAGGTCATCATCCATAATCCTCTACCTACAAACCTTGCCTTATATTTCTCAATGCTCCCATCAGCTGCATGTTTTATCTTGTAGATCCACTTGGAATATGCTACACTCTTTCCTTCGAGTTTGGGTACTATATTCCAAACATCACTATTCATTATTGATCAGTATTCTTCTGTCATTGCTTCTACCCATTCTTTCTTATGTACAACTTCTTCATAACTAGTAGGTTCTTGATCTACAAGATCACACATGAAAGCTACACAACTAGAGAATGGATTTGATCCTCAAGGGGAAGAAACCCCAACAAAGCGTCCTCTATATATGTGTATCAAGAGTACAAAGATAAAACCGAAACATATTCTCTTGCTCCTTGCATATCTCTCTCTTTCTATCTCTCTCCTATGCGATATACACAAATGAATGTGTGTGTGTTCAAATGAAGAACATGACTCCTCTATTTATACTCTTTTTGTCACCTGACTTTTACCCTAACAAGTCAGCCCCAACAAACTTAATCGGATGACTTCACCTAGGAAGACACAAAAAAATATTATATTATATTCAAGAGGGTACTATTGACCTGACTTACAATGGAGGTTATACCTCATGACTCTATGATGACCAAATACAATACTAACATCACGACGAAAGAATAAGACACCTCCCATGGGTTACATTAGTAAAATATATTTAGAATATTCTTTGAAGTTACAATATTTCAGCAATTCTGAATACACAAAATCATACAAGTTGTATGATCCTATCGCAAGGAAAGTGATCATTAGTCGTGATGTTCAATTTGTTGAAAATGAATCATGGTATGGAACCGTCGAGAAAAATGTTAAGATTGTGTCAAATGTCAACCATGATGACATGGATGAGGAAGTGGTTCAAACACCACAGGTAAATCAAAATGTTACAACATCGTCGACTCCCAAGACAAGGCGACATGGTTCAGCACAAGGAACATCGACACAAGTTGCAGCCTAAGCTACACTGACAAGCACACCCAGAGTACAATAGTCTCCATCAACCAGTTCATCAAGGTCGACATCAACAGAGCCAGTGAAGACAAGAAGTCTAAGTGAAATATAAGAAGCTCATACACCAAATTCATTCTCTCTCTTTGCATTATTTTCTCAAGTAGATGATCCTATAACTTTTGAAGAAGTTGTCGAAGAACCAGTATGGGCACAAGCCATGGATGAAGAAATCAAATGCATTGAGAAGAATCAAACATGGGAGCTGGTAGATATATCAAAAGATAAATATGTAATCATGTTATATTTTTAACATTAATCTAGCATTACCTTAGAATATTTAACTAAGAGAATAACAAGCACAGCAATCAAACACAAGATACAATGAACATAGTGTTTTTCCTTGGGGAAACCATAAATGGAGAAAACCCCACAACTTCCTCAAAGATAGAATCAACACCAAAAGTAAAACCCTAAAACAGTAAGATGATCTCTCGACAGCAGTAGCCTCTTTCTTCCTAGCCCCAGTGTCTTCTTCTTCCTCAGCTATGCGCTACAACTGAGTGTGAGTGAGTGTGTGATAAATAGAGATGCTCACTCTCTATTTACACTAATTCCCAACTTGACAATGACTCACTAGGGTTGACTTATCTAGGAGAGTCTAATAACCCTAGTGCCCTGGAACTGCGAGGACTTTAACCCTTGAACAATAGGAGGGTTACCCACAATGACTTGACATGACTTGTTTACATTATAGATCCTCCCGATAGGAACATCGGGGTGTGACATGACTCAAATACATTATACACACTTCCCGGAATAAACATCAGGGTATAAGACATAATATATATAAGTGAATACATTCCAAAGTTACAAATACATCAACACTCCCTCTTAACTAGGAAGGTATTCTTTCGACACAATTTTCAGCACTGGTCTTCTTCTCTGTATCGACTGGATCATCTCATCATATTCATATTCAAGTTGTCTTCTTCGTCTTCAAGTATTCTTTGTGTTCAAGTCTTCTTTATCTTCAAGTCACCTTTGTCTTCAAGTCATCTTCTTCTTCAAGTCTTCTTCATCATGGGATCTGGATCATCATGACTGTTGGATCATCACTACTGGATCATCATCATTGTATCATCATCAAATTTGGATCATCACTTGATCTGGATCATCATCAAGTTTGGATCATCATCACACATGTATCATCACTTAATCTGGATCATCATCAAGTCTGGATCATCATCACATTTGGATCATCACTTGATTTGGATCATCATCAATTCTAGATCATCATCATCAGTGTTGTCTCAGAATGGTGCGATCTCTCGATTCTTCTCATCACAAGAAGTTCTACAGAGCCAGCCCTTTTTCATGCTGGTTGTAGGCATACCCTTCATGTAGGTATTTCAGCACTTATATCTGACCCTAAGTTAGAATGGCCTGCCCAGCTCTTACATCTGACCTCATCTTATCAGAAATGCATGCCCAAAACTTAGATTTGACCTCATCTTGTCAAAAAGGCCCAGTTCTCACATCTAACCATGTGTAAACACATTGCACCAGAATGGCTCAGCACTTACATCCAACATCATCTTGTCGGAAAGGCTCTGCACATACATCCGACCCCATCTTGTCAGAAAGGAACAGCACTCACATCTGACCATGTGTAAACACATCGTGCCAAAATGGCTCAGCACTTACATCTGACCTTATCTTGTCAGAAAGGCTCTGGACTTACATTCGACCATGTGTAAACACATCACATCAAAATGGCTCTCAGTCCCAGACTGAGGATTCCTGTTAATTGACCAGGTTCCTCCATTCTCCCATAGAATGGCATCAGCCCTTATATCTGATCAAGTGGGAACACATCCCTCAATCACATCAGAATGGCCATGCACTCACATCTGATCAAGTAAGACTACATCCTACAATCATCTCAAAATGGCCCTCAGTCCCAGAATGAGTATTCTTGGTAACTGACCAGGTGCCTCCATTCCAAGAATGGCATTCATCCCTTACATCTGATCATGTAGGAACCAATCCTACAGACACATCCGAATGGCTCAGCACTCACATCTGACATGGAAGGAACCAAATACTCTCACCATGACAGAATCGCTCAGCCCTTACATCTAACCATGGAAGGAACCTAGCCCTCTTACCATGTTAGAATGGCTCTAGCACTCACATCTGACATGGAAGGAACCAAATCCTCTCACCATGATAGAATGGTTCAGCCCTTACATCTGACCATGAAAGGAACCTAATCCTCTCACCATGTCAGAATGGCTCTAGCACTCACATCTAACATGGAAGGAACCAAATCCTCTGACCATGACAAAATGGTTCAGCCCTTACATCTGACCATGGAAGGAACCTAATCCTCTCACCATGTCAGAATGGTTCTAGGTCTCATCATTTCCCCTTGGAGGGAACCTCTATCTGGAGAACACCAAGGTTCTCCCTAAAGCACTCAAACTTCACTCTAGCCAATGGCTTCCTCAACACATCAGCTATATATTCATCCATCGCAAACATACTAGAGCTTTACTACTCCTCTCTAAACCATATCCCTGATATAGTGATACTTGATCTTGATATGCTTCGACTTGTCATGGAACACTGGGTTCTCTAACAACTTCACACAACTCTGGTTGTCACAATATATACAAGTAGCATCCAACTGGAGATCAAATAAATCAGACAATAGCTTTCTCAGCCACACTTCCTCGCAACTAGCTAAACAAGATGTGACATATTATGCTTCAGCTGTACTCAGTGCCACACAGGACTGCTTCCTGCTAAACCAAGAGATCATACCTGATCCCATACTGAAGCAGCATCCTGAAGTGATCTTCTTATCGATGGCACTGCCTGCCCAATCTGAATCAACATAACCCTCCAGGTTAATCTTCTGATTTTCCTCATACTTGAGCCCATAATCAACTGTACCCTTTAGGGACCTCAGAATATGCTTTGCAGCAATCAAGTGAACATGTCTTATATCTATCAAGAACTGGCTTAAGGTGTTCACAGCAAAGCAAATATACGTTCTCATGTTCGTCAGGTACATTAATGACCTAATCATCTGACGATACATCATAGCATCAATCGCTTCTGATGAAGCATCACTCAATAGCTTCAAGTTCGATTCCATAGGTGTGGTGATGGCCTTGTAGTCCATCATCCTGAATCTCTCCAGAATCTCTACTGCATACTTCCCTTGTCCAAGGAATATTCCATCCACATTCTGCCACACCTCCATGCCTAAGAAATAGTGCATCATACCCAAGTCTTTCATTTAAAACTCAGCAGCAAGTTTCCTCTTCATATCAGAAATCAACCCATCCACACCTGTTACAAACAGATCATCCACATATAGTAGGAGTATCACTGGATTTCCATCTTCAACTTTGTAGTAAAGTTTGGAATATGCTTTACTCTTGGTAAAGCCCAAACTGGATAGGAAGCCATCAATTCTGTCGTACCATGTCTTGGGTGCCTGTTTCAAACCATACAGGGCTTTCTTCAATCTACACACATGAGACTCCCTATCATGTGTCTCAAAACCGAGTGGTTGCTGCACATACACTTCCTCTTCTAATACATCATTCAAGAAACTAGTATTGACATCCATCTGGTGTATCTTCCATTTCATCACAGCAGCCAGATAAAGCACTGATCTGATGGAAGTGTATCTGGTTACATGTGCAAAATTTTCTTCATAATCTATTCCTTCTTTCTAGGAGAAACCACGAACCACAAATATTTCTTTATATTTCTCTATGCTTCCATCTGCAGCATGCTTGATCTTGTAGATCCTTTTGGAAGTTACAATGGACTTTCCTTATGGTCTTGGTACAACATCCCAAACATCATTCTTCATGATCGATTGACACTCTTTGATCATATCCTCCTTCCATTCTTTCCTTTCTACCGCTTCTTTATAGTTGGAAGGTTCTTTATCAATAATGTCACATAGCAAGGATACATAACTGGAGCAGGACCTAGTTCTCTTTCTTCCTCTGGGTGTTTCTTCTGAAGCTCCATATCTTTCTGCACCTTGGATAATTTCATGTACCCAAGCAGGTTTCCTCTTATTAGGATTATTCTCCTGAGGTGGATCTACAGGTTCTTGAGGTTCTTCTAATTCTTGATCTTCTTCTTGAATTTCTTCATTCATGGTTGTATCATGGATTCTTGGTGCTCTTGTTTCTTTAGGTTCTTCAGCTGGACTCTTTCTAGATTTGATGTAGGCTGAATCTTCGTCAAATGTTACATCTTTTCTAATGTCAATATTCTTGAACCCTGGGAAGTATATTCTGTAAGCCTTTGAGCTTTTAGAGTATCCCACAAATATACCCTTCTTTCCTGAAGGATCTAACTTCGTCCTCTTTTCTTTCGGAATGTGTATGTATACAGGATAGCCAAATATTCTAAGATGGATGACTTCTGGTTTCTTGCTAGAGAAGACTTCTTCAGGAGTCTCGTTCTCAAGTACTCTGTGTGGAATATGGTTCTATACATACACCATTGTTCTGGAAGCTTCTACCCATAGATGCATGGGAAGATCTTGGTCATGAAGCATGGCCCTTGCTGCTTCCATGATTGTTCTATTCTTTCTTTCTACAATTCCATTATGTTGTGGATTATATGGAGTGGATAAATCCCTCTTAATCCCTGAGTCTTTGCATAGCTCTTTGAATTCATTTGATGTGAATTCTCTACCATTATCTTATCGAAAGGTCTTGATCTTATTTTCTGTGTGATTCTCGATCAAGGCTTTGAATTCCTTGAACTTGTTGAATACTTCATCTTTGTTCTTCATAAAGTATATCCATGCCTTTCTAGAAAAATCATCAATAAAAGAAACATAGTATACATACCCGCTTAGTGAACTGGATGACGTTGGACCACATACATCGGAGTGGATGATTTCCAAGATTCCTTTTTCCTTGCTATCACTACTTGGAAATGTCTTATTTTTGTTCTTCCCTTTTGCACATCCTTTGCATACACCTTCACATTTTTTCTGCATTTCTGGGAGACCTTCAACAGCTTTGCTTGCAAGTGGTAGTGCTCTGTAATGCACATGTGCAAGCCTTCTATGCCAAAGCTCATTTGGTCCTACCGAGTCATGAACCAAAGCTTGTTCTGGTTATCCCTTCAATTTGTATAGTCCTCCTTCTTGTTCCCCAATCACTACTACATTATCGAAAGACTTTCCCTTTGGCCACATGAGGACTTGGCCATCTATAAATGCAACCCTCATTCCTTTTGCATCCAATGCAGATATGGAGAGGAGGTTCTTCTTTAGTCCAGGTACAAACAATACATCTTTCATCTTGATAGAATTTCCAGAGTCTATCTTGTATGAGGATTCACCACTACCTTTTATTGGATACTGGTAGTCATCTCCAAGTTTCACCTTGTGAGGTGATTCATGTTCAAATAATTTCACAAAGGATTCCTTGAATCCTATCATATTCTAGGAAGCACCACTGTCTATAAGCCAATCATTGCTTCCATGTGTGATCATTCCCATGAGAGTGGAAATCATAACATATTCTTCATCACTTGAAGAATCATCACTATCTTGTCTGTTTCTCTTTGTGGAAGGTTCATCATCCTCTACAGCATGAGCATGATGTCTTCTCTTGTTTCCCTTCTTCTTGTGAGAGCTACTTATGTTTCTAGGAAAATCTATAGCAAAGTGTCATATTTCATCACATGTATAGAAAATGAACTTAGACTTATCTATAGGCTTTCTAAAGTTATTCCTTTTATGAGAGTACTTACCTCTATGGTGGCTAGATCTAGTTTTCTTGGATTGTACTGTGAGATCTTGATCTTCACTTCCCATCTTTTCTTCTCGAGCTGCTATCCAAGCTTCTTCTTGAGAGCATTCTTCCCATAGTCTGTTGAACTTGACTAACTTATTTCTGGCACAGATCCCTTGAATGAAAGAGTCCCGTGTCCTAGGGAGGCCATTCAAGGTGGTCATCACAATCTCTGCATTCTCCACTTATTCATCTACTGCTTCAAGCTATTCTTTGATTTGGGAGACCCTTGTGAATTATGAATGTATGGTCTCCTCATTATGGATCTTCACATTCTTCAATTGGTTCCTCAAGGTTATCTTCTGGTTTATGTTCTTTCCTTCAAACAATTTGGTTAGGGCATCAAACATAGCTTTAGGTGTATTTAGGGAGGACACTTGTGGTATGAGGTGATCCTTGATTGAATTAGCAATAATCCTCTTAGCCATAACCAACTTATTCTTGTGTAAGGCCTTAGCCCCATCTCCCTTTGGAATTAGAATCTCCTCATTGATGTAGGAGTCCAACTCATTTTCTTCCAAGACCAGGGATATCCTATACTTTCAGGCTCGGAAGTTATCAACTACCTCAATATTTTCATCAAGCTTGGTATGATGAGACATCTTAACTGAGAACCTCAAATGGAAATACAAAAGACTTACATCTTACCAGGTCAAGATGTCGGATCTGGATTTGGAGCTGAATTTCTGCAGTGTTGGTTTAGGAGTAGATTAGGGTTTGGATTTTCTAGAGTTCTATCCAACCAAATGCTTTGATCTTGATCTCTAAACTTCGATTTTGAGGAGGAGATCAATCCATGCCTAGGCTCATTGAAAAATTTCACTTCTGTGGAAAGCCCTAATTTTCGGCAGTAGTATCGGGTCCAAAACTGAAAAAGCTCAAAATTGGATTCTACTTCGATAGAAAGATGCGCCCTAGGGAGGAGAGTTAGTCCAAACTTCTTTTGCTGAAAATATGTGGAGAGATATCCACAAAGTAGGAATCCCTAGTTCCCACAGCTGCACAGTGTCTTCTTCTCAGGTTAGCTCTAATACCATGTTAGATTTTTAACATTAAGCTAGCATTATATTAGGATCTTTAACTGAGAGAATAACAAGCACAGCAATCAAAAATAAGAGACAATGAACACAATGTTTTTCCTCAGGGAAAACATAAATGGAGAAAACCCCACAACTTCCTCGGAGATAGAATCAGCACCAAAAGTAAAACCCAAAAATAGTAAGATGATCTCCAGGCAGTAGTAGCCTCTTTCTTCCTAGCCCCAGTGTCTTCTTCTTCCTTAGCTATGCGCTACAACTGAGTGTGAGTGAGTGTGTGATAAATAGAGAGGCTCACTCTCTATTTATACTAATTCCTGACTTGACAATGACTCACTAGGGCCAACTTCTCTAGGAGAGTCTAATAACCCTAGTGCCCCGAAACTGCGGGGACTTTAACCCTTGAACAATAGGAGGGTTACCCACAATGACTTGACATGACTTCTTTACATTATAGATCCTCCCGATAGGAACATCGAGGCATGACATGACTCAAATACATTATAGACACTTCCCGGAATAGACATCGAGGTACAAGACATAAGATATATAAGTGAATACATTCCGAAGTTACAAATACATCAACAAATCAGTGTCAACTGGATTTACAAGACCAAGCAAGATGTTGATGGGAATGTGCAGAAGCACAAGGAAAGAATCGTCACAAGAGGCTTCACACAACAACCTGACATAGACTTCAATGAAACATTTGCACCCGTCACACACATGGATACAACCAAAACAATTATGGCCATTGCTACACAAAACAAATGGCATGTTTATCAAATGGATGTTAAATCGACATATTTGAATGGCTATCTAGAGGAACAAGTGTATGTGGAACATCTACAAGGCTATGAAGTTCCAGGTTAAGAGAACAAAGTGTACAGGATAAAAAAGGCACTCTATGGTTTGAAGCAAGGTAACATGTTAAATATCTTCCTATATGTAGATGATTTAATATTTATCGGTGATTTTGGCATAAAATATTTTAAAGCAGTCATGGAAAGTGAATTTGAAATGTTTGATTTGGGGCTTATGAAGTTTTTTCTAGGCATTGAAGTCTAGCAGTATGAAAGTGGTATATTCATATCACAGTAAAAGTATTTAAGTGCATTTTTAAAAATGTTTAACATGTATAATTGTAAGAGGGCCCCCACACCAGTAATAACAGGTTTAAAATTCAGCAAGGATGATGATGGATCGAATGTAGATACTATGATGTTTAAGAGGATCGTTGGTATCCTTATGTATTTAACAACGATAAAACCAGACATCATGTTATGAGTAAGTCTGATCTCAAGATTCAGGGAGTCTCTTAACCCAAAAAAAACCCGATTAGCTCTACATGACCTACACCACACAAAGACATCTATTACACTACCCTTATTGACCCCCACACCCTTGTAAAGGCTCAAAAACACCAAAAGGGGCTTAAAACCCACAAAAGATCCTAAATAGATCTCAAAAGCACTAAAACCTCATAAAAGGGGCTAAAACCCCCAAAAGGAGCTTAAAAAACCTAAAGGAGCTAAAGAATGGCCGAAAAGGGCCTAAAGCCCAAAAAAGGGGCTAAAGCCTTGACCAAGGGCTTAAAACCCTAAAACCTTAGAAAAGGTTATAAATACAAGGATGGGAGGTCACTCTTAAAACACTTCCCATTTACCTACCATTACTCTACTCATGTGAGTGCCTTGAGACCCATCTTTGTCAAGCCATTCACCCTCCTTGCTCCACTTTCTTTATTTGCTCCATTAGCCAATCCCCATTCCATTGAGAGGTAGCACCTTGAACTAGGGCATGGTGGCCCATCTTCCAGCAAGAGCATAGGTATAATGGTGTCAATTCTTTCTTATTGTTTTATCTAGTTGCTTATAGCTTGTTTTTTGCTAACATTTCCATTGCAGGGTTTTTATTTGTTCATTCTTGTCTTAGGTTTATTGCAGGGTTTTGTATGGTTCACTAACTCTTTCCTATATGTTTTTCCTTCACCAAAGAAACCTTATCCTTCCATCCTATAGAAGGAAGGTATCCATTTCTGCACGTAGCAAGGGCCAAATCCCTACTACAGATTGGCAACCATACTAGGTCAATCCCAATGGATCCCTAGGTTTTTACAGTCTATTTTCAGAATTTTGTTAACCTAGTTTAGATTTCTATTTATTTCTATTTTAGATCTCTATTTTTGTCATTTACATTTCCAGTTGATCCTTCTCAAGGCTGACCCAAACCTATTCGGCCACAGTACTTGTTACTGTCGGTCGTTCCTAGCTCAAATTTTAAAAATTTTCATTTTACGCGTCAAATCACTTATATCGGGCATAAAAGCACAACCTAGTCGCTCATATAGAGCCTTAAAGTGTGACCTTGTCACTAATTTCAGCCCAAAAAGAGCGACTTCACTCTCATGAGCCAAATTGCTTCTGTTTTTATCTTTTGAGCGACCCAGTCGCCTATTTTGGAAAAAAATCAGCGACCCCCTCACTACATTTGCCCCGAAAGTGCAACCTGTCTCTCAGGATTTGGTTTTTTGGTTGTTTGGACTATCAGTGAGGCCCTGATGCCACTTTCCTATAGGTTGTTTCTGTCTGCAAACAAATTTTGGTAAGTTAATGGTGGATTTGGTTAGATATTAATGCATATGAATCTGTTGTAGGACTTAGCTCAAATGTTGTAACTTAATTTTCAGTTTTTTTCACTCAAAGAATTGGAAATTAATCTCTTGTCAAAACCCTTCCTCCTCTACTCAGTCATCACTCTCTGGGGTATTCTAAGATAAGAAAAAGGGTCAAGCTCGTATAGTAATAGGCACTTATACTTGTCATTCCTTAAGACCACTAAAAATGGGTGACTTGGAAGGTAGAGGGGGTGGAGACCATTGGGGGTTTCAAAGTGTTTGCGTGCTCCCTGTTGACTGACCTTGCACTCGAAGAGTGACTTAAGGATATATGGGTCAGCTTAGTCCCACTATGTTTAAATCCCAACACTCTTTCCCAGTCGAAGAGGAATACAAGCGTAAGGTAGTCACCTAGTAGGTTTGCAATAGTTCAGGTTCATTACTTGCATGTTTAAATCTCTCTATTTCAAAAGTTCACTGGTTTTCTTTTCGTAATAGGTTTCCCATTTTGTAATCTCTGCAACAAACCAAAAACGTCTGCGAAGTATCCATAAACCATAATTGCAGTCACCAAACTAATAACATAAATTTAAATAAACAACATTCATACATTAAACATACAAACCACTTAAGCCAACCAAACTCAATTCATGACACCGAGCAAACCCATTAAAATATATCAATTTACATTAATTCAAAAGCTTTGCAGTCTTTGAGGACATAATTCCTTGACTGCCTTAACCATGGGAAGCACTTGGGATCAACCCTGAAACTCATTGTGAGGAGTACCATGGAAACCCCAAAGTAGTTGGCCTCTGAGAGGAATTGCCAAGTGAAATGGGCAACGACCCCCACCGATTGACTAGTTCTCCTGTGAGCAAAAATCCAAGCGTTGTCTACTAGGAATCTTGGTGGCCGAGTGACCACCTGAAATCCAATAGGAATCCACTTGTAGAAGGAGCAAGTCGATAAGTCGACTTGAACGAGAGCCGACTTAGTTGATCAGTCGACTAAGTCGATGGGCTGACTTATTCGATCAGCCGACTAAGTCGGTCGACCGACTAAAGTTAGAAACTAAGTCGATCACCTAAAGGTCATGTCGGTTCATTGAACCGATAGGTAGTTATTTTGTAATTGTTCTGTAATCATATATATTAGGTTGTTGAGCCAGATGAGAACTCAATTTAGTTCTTTGTGTTGTATGGACTCATTTTGTATAATATAATCTATTTATTCACCTATCTGTTTTATCTCTTGTCTCTGTTTTATTTTTATATATGTTTTAGTGTGTATTATTGGTAACCTTATGTGATTTGTGAGATTACAACATTGGTTTCATTGCCGGTAGTACACGACTGGTATGTATGCAAACTGATGATACCAGAGCAGGAGATTAAGGACTGGTGGGAACGTAAAGTTGCAAACTATTTGTAGAATTACGCACGAAGGAACAGATTAACAGTCGCACAAGCGAAAGAAATATTTTTCACAGAGACGCATGAAAAGTTTGACGAATCAGTGCCCCAACTTTTGAAGAAATTCCTAAATGATAAAACCGGATAGAATTAAAGAACAACAGTTCCTGGAAAAACTGATATGCGGAGGTCAAACAAACTTGTCAGAGTGGTTTGAGAAAATCGTCGATGACTTTTGTGAGGAACAAGCAGTCGAAGACAGAACTTCGGTAGAAATAGTCAAAGAGAAATTTTACACAGATCTCACCGAACAATTTTTGTGTTCCCTACCGACCTCGTTGTTCAAATTCCTGATCAAGAAGGGATCAGGACATATCGTTGAATCTCGTCCATCACTTCATGAACCGCCATCAAACTCTAACTGGGCGGAGAAGCAGAGGAAGTGGGAAAAATTCATTGCAGAAAGGGAGTGGGAATACTTCCTAAGAAAATAGACTGAACTATCTGGGATTTCTAAAAAGCGTCGGGTAGGCTATGGGGGGGTAGTTGGTCGTATGTCGAGATAGATTATAGTGGATCCTAGTCGACTAGAAATAGATACCAGTCACCAGTAATGAGAAGTTGACTAAAAGGGAACTCAAGAGAATAGTATCATACGGAGGTATGTCGTACATTCAGAAAATAGAAAGGGAAGAGAGACACCAGAGAATGGAAGCAAGACGAGAATGAGCCTTAGAGCTGCACAGAGGAAGGAACCCTAGGGAGAACGACCAGGAAGAGAATCCACCAGATTCAGGTCCTTACCGACATGAAGAAGGCATGGAACAAGAAGTGTCCCCTAAGGAGGAAGAATTGTGGATAGAGCAGCCAGAAGCTCTCCCATTAAGAGCTCCCAATGAAGGAACAACCCTCTCTCCATTGAATCCGTGTACTCGAATACAGACTATTGTCAAAGAGAACCTTTGACTATGAGCTGGTGACTCTAGTATATGGAGCCAACTAGGCGACGACATGTACACTAGCCAACACCTCATCATATGTCGACCAGAGGAAGAGAACTGGGTGACCTTTCAAGTGGAACCATCCCTCTGAAGTATCCACTTGCTCTTACCAACACATGAAGGAGCACCCCCCCCCCTCGCCAAATATAGCTTTAGAAGAAATAGACCATTTAGAACTGCGGGTAAGTAGTTGCAGTGGACCATCGATAGTAGATGTCGACATCAAACAACTGCAAGTCGACGAAGAATCGACAACCGATGGAAATAGAAGTTCCATCGACCAAATTTCCATAGAGACAAACACACCAATAACCCCACCACCCTCATCACCACCCCCACCTCCATCGTCGCCACCTCCTAAGAGCAGTGACAGTGATTCAAACCTGGGTCACAGATCGGCTCACATTCCTCTTTATGAGGGAGATGAGGACCCCAGATGACATCAGTTCATCTGCGAGTTGACTTGGGAGGAAAACCAAGTTCCAGACGAGGATAGACAAATGGCGCAGTTCGCAGGTGCCTTAAGGAAAAGGGAATTGACATGGTACATGACCTTTTCGGAGAGACAACCTAGAGCAACAAAAGCCGATATTAAGGCGCAATTTTTTTTATTTTTCAAAACCCCAGATGCCAAGTACCTGGTTGCGAAGAAACATAAAACCACATCACAAAATCTAGGGGAATCCATTTGCGACTACGATAAGCGTTGGAAAGACCTACTAAGCCAACTGGATTATGTTATAGATGAACAGCTACTAATCCAATGGTCTCTTGCAGGGTTCACTACTACATTTCGATCCAAAAACCGACGGTTACTTCCCACGGCGCGTGGATTTCTCTTTTTAAACCTACCAAAAATCACAAAGTTAATTTTTTTTTTTGTAAATGTAACCACTAGCGTCGCTTAAGCGACGAATATTCTCCTAACCATCAGTTAAGCGACGGATATTCCCATAACCATCGCATATCCGACGCTTATCCTAAATACTTTACATCCAAGCACAATACGTTTTATCAAAGCATAGTCTTCAAGGGAAGCTCTGATTTTAACTAACCGTCGCATATCCGACGCTTAGTTTTAAATTGAAAATCGTATCCCGTGCTTTCCACTTCACTTGCAAATGCTAAAGATCTTGGAGAGTGGATTGGTGCTACTGCACATGGGTGGGGAGGATGGCGCGAAGCGAGAAGGCCAGGTATCTAACCTACCGGGGGTTATCATTAACCAGGGCTCCTCATTTAGGCTATTCTTTTTGCAACAGGGCTCTTTCCTCATAAAACAGGGTTCTTCAA
>LPNX010372453.1:36334-57141 GCA_001517045.1 Pseudotsuga menziesii | reverse complement strand
CTTACTCTTTTGGGTTCACATCTTGTGGTGATACTATCTTAGAGGAAGTTGAGGGGTTTTCTCCATTTATGGTTTCCCCTCCTAAAATATTTGTGTCTCTTGTCACTTGTGATGTGCTTATGTGATTGTTGTGCTTGTTATTCTCTCAGTGAAAAGATCTTATCATAATGCTAGCTTAAATGTTGAAAAACTAACAATATCTATCATAAATTTGTTTGAATATCATCATTGTAAAGCAATAAAAGCTTCTTAAAGGGTGCTAGCTCAATGGTAGAGTGCCTACCTAATTATAGGCAGGAGGTTGGTGGTTCGATTCCTCTGTTCCCTATCATAAATTTGTGACTACAAAAATGACTAAATTCACATATATACGACTATTAGTAGCTAATTTCCCGTATCTTAGTCATATTTATCTTAGTCATTAATATGTTAACATCTATTAGTTTATTTATTCGTATATTTGGTCATTAATGGTTGCAATCACTGACTAAATCATTGACTAAATCAACAACTAAATCAATGACTAACTCAATGACTAAATCAATGACTAAATCCATGACTAAATCAATGACTAAATCATTAACTATCAATGACTAAAACAATGACTAAATCAATGACTAAATCAATGACTATCAATGACTAAAGCATTGTCTATCAATGACTAAATCATTGTCTATCAATGGCTACTACGTCAAGCTATTAATGACTAGTGAAATACGACTAGCTATAAGATAGTGGAAATTTGCTACTATTAATCACCGACTCAAAAATAATCATTTATAGCCTGATTTTAGTCATTTTTTTAGTCATTAATTTATCATTTTCTACTAGTGTGTGGACAGTGTTGTGGTTGCGGTTGGGGCTGCGGCTGCAGTTGTTGTTGCGGCTGCTGTTGATGTTACGACTGCGGATGGTATTGTGGTTGCGGTTGGGGCTACGGTTGCGGTTGTTGTTTGGGTGTAATAGTGTTGGATGAGAGCATGCACAAGTCCGCAGTCTCGTTTGGTGTCGGTGGTGGTGACACTAAGGGGAAAGGAGCCGTCATGGTGGTATCGGCAAACAACCCAAGGCCCACATTCAACAATGGGGAGAATGGTATGTTATCAACCATGGTGTTGACCACAAGGATAAAATTCATGTGTGTGGTCATCCCTTGTGAATCAATGGTGTTGATCATAGGGATAACATTGGCGGGTGCCATTAGCCCTTATGGATCATGATAAGTTATTCGGTCAACCATCACAATTTTCCCTTAATGGGGGAACATCATGAGAGGGAAGACAGTTGATGCTATGACTCTCATGGTTTACATATAACTTCTTCCAAGGAGAAGGTTATAGTCCAATTGAGCATTGACAACCTCTATGTCAATCAAAACTGTCTTCTGAGCTAATGTGATAGGGATGTGGGGGAGGATTCCCTGGGATTTAGTGGGATGGCCATCATAAGGCCGCAGATTTGTGGATGATGGTTGCAGAATTAGGGATCCAAGTTTTTGCTAAACTAGGATAGACATAATGCATGTGGATTCCCCCTCATCCACTATGCACTAGTGCACATCCAAATTCTAGATAGACACTGGGATTTGAAAGGTAATGGTTGATGGCATTCACGGTTCTCCATTCTCCATGTCGAATGTGATCAACTTGGAGTCAGAGGGATCTACGGCCCCAAGGGTGGCTAGTAAGTCTTTCCACTACGTTGGGCACGTTTTGAGTACCTTAAGAGAAGACATGGCGGTAGGTGTTTGGGCCAAATCATCCACAATGCTATAGCTGACAACAACTCTAGCCGTGGCGTTATTGGCAACTCGGTGTATGGGGGGGCGCAGGAACGAGGGTAACTGAAGAGGTGCATTGACTATTTTAGACGTAGATTCCGCTGATGTGTCAGTGGGTTCGGTGTTGGTTTCGTACTGATTTCATCTATTTTGTAGATTGACCTCTTTGATTGTCATAGCTAGCAGGTGATGGACACCTGTTTCTTCCATGGGAGGTGCCCTCGGAGCGTTGGGATTGGGTTAGGGAGGGGGTGTGGTTGCCACCAATCCTTGGACTGGTAATGGGTTTTGGAGCACCATAAGAGGAAGTCCTTATGGTGCTAGGTTGGGTTGGGCTTGGTCCGTTGTGTTGGTGGCATGTTGAACCTCGTTCTTAATCGCCTGCTTAGCACGACCCATGAAGGGACACCTGAATGTGTAGTGGAGGTAGACCTCATAGAGTATGCATGGTTGGTTTGTATGCAACAAGGAGTTGTGTCTCGATGCATTTGGTCATTGAGGATTTTTGGCTGGCCGGGTTTCCACGGGATTGTTGGGGGGGTTCGGTTGTTGACCGCCTCCCTGTGGTTGATTGTTTCCTTGGTTTCGAGGTTGGTTATTTCTAGATTTACCTTGTTGGTTATTGGGGGTTAGCTGGTTGGGACGATTTTGTTGTGCAAACACATGTCTCAATAGAGCAGGTGGAGCAGGGGCGAGGGCTTGAACAGCTTGCACTAGCGGTGCATAGTAGACTTGGGTAGGTGCTGGTGCCACAAATGCGGGTATTTGTCCCGCGTATTGTTGTGTTGGCCATGCCAAGTCCTGAGCCTACTACAGTGGTGCAGTTTGTGCGTAAGAAGTTGTGGCTCTGGACTGGGACATCATTCTTGCATAGTCTAGAGTTTGGTTTTGGTAGGAAACACTAGCAGTGTTGCTTGGTTGTGGTGGTAATGCAGGTGGTATCAAATGGTGTTGTGGTTGCTGGGATACCAAGCCTGTGATGCCATCTGTAGCATGGAATGCCCCCGGTGCATCCTGGTAGGAGGTACCTACATGGGGAGCATCTGGAATGACAATGTAAAGGTACCTAGACTGTGCATAAATTAGATCAAACTGCTGGGATTTCAAGATGGCCTCCTCTTCAGATTGGGGACGTTCGGATGCGACGTCCTTTGCTATAGGTGGGAACAAGGTTTTGAGGAACCAATCTAGGAAGATCCTGTCATCAAGTTGGATCTTACAAAAAATACAGCGTCACCACCACTCATGGATGTGGTCAGTTATGTGGGTCGCAGAATTTTGGCGACAAGATAACACGATCTCCACCCCTTCATCATATCTGATGGGCAGTTGGAAATATTGCAGGAACATGAAATCTAGGGAGTTGAAATCTAGGTACTTGGCTTGTGGTAGCTCAATGCACCATTTGGTTGCAACACCTGTGAGGGTGTGATGGAATAGTCTTAGCTTGATTGAATCATCTATGATGCTATTTGATGAGCACCATAGATGAAACGTCATGATGTGGTTTTGGGGGAACTCCCTTTCCTTCCCTTCAAACTTGGGAATGTCTGAGGGAAGTTTGGCTGGCATGGGAGGCCAAAAATTTTGATGGCAGATAGGGTCATTTGTTAAATGAGCCAAGTCAGGCAAGTTGAGACGTGCCATGAAAGGAAGGTTTGACCCCAGGTTGATGTGAGATGAGGCAGCCATGGTGGTTGGGTTTGCAGGTACATAATGCACCTGCATAGATGGGGGTACTTGTGGCACCATTTTGGATGGGCCAGTGCCCCTAAGTGTGGTGGGAGGGACTGTGTGGGTGGAAGGGGCACTGCCCCCATGTAAGACAGGAGGGGCAGTGTAGGTGGAAGGGCCACTACCCCCATGTGTTGCAGGTGGGACATCTTGACTGGTCAATATGGGTGGTGGCAACTGACTTATCACAGTTTGCATAACCATGATGGGGCCACCTGTAGGGATGTTGGTGATAGTTTGTGGTGTGGACATGGGTCCACTAGAAATTTCTATGCCGGAAAATGGATCCGGGTTTGGACAAGCCATGGAGCTTGATGGTGCAGTGTGCAAGTCTTGTTCAGAATAATATTGGTCTAAATCTGAATCAGACGTTGTGTGGCCTTCTGATGGTGTGGGAGGTCGTCGAGAATGGTCTCGACGATGTCGGTTTAATGACCCGAATTGTGGTGGTTTGCCTCTTAGGCGTGAGTAAGAGCGTAAGGGATCATTTGTGTTAAATTTGAATGTCAAACTGGTGGTAATGATTATTGGACCCCAATTTCAATGGCTTCCTATTGGCTGCAGGTGGTCACTTGGCCACCAAGATTTCCAGAAGACAGCGCTTGGGGTTTTCCTCACGGGAGTGCTACTCAATCGGTGGGGGTCGTTTCCTGTTTCGCTTGGAAATTCCTCTCAGCGGCCAGCTACTTTCGGGTTCCCATGGTACTCCTCACAATGAGTTTCTGGACTGAGCCCAAGTACTTCCCATGGTTAAGGTAGTCAAGGACTTATGTCCTCAAAGACTGTAGATTTTTAACTTAGTGTAAATTTGTAAATTTTACTGACTCTCTCAGCGTCATGAACTGAGTTGGGTTGATTTATACGGTATGGTGTGCATGTATTTTTGTTTTTCTATTATATCTAGTGGCTGCAAATGGTTTATGAATATTCTATAGAGTTCATATCATTGTGGATGAAAGCAGTAAATAGTAATCATAAATTTTTCAGATGTGTACCATTTGTAATCATGAATTGTGATAGCCTGACTAGGTGACTACCTTACACCTATATTATTCTTCAACCAAGAGAAGGTGATGGGCTCTCAACACAATGGGATTTAGCCCATCCGTAGATCCACAGGTCACCTTCTAGATGCAAGGTTGGTCAACAGGGAGGATGCTAAGCGCCGTGAGAAGCCATCCTTCTCTACCCCCTCTACCTTCCAAGTCACCCTTTTTTAGTGGCTTTGACAATATTAGGTGAAGTGCGTATTACTATATCAGTTGTGCCCTTCGTCTTATCCCATAATACCCCGAAGGGTGATGACTGGGTAGAGGAGGAAGGGTTAAGCGAAATTGTTGATTTTAAGTGAGTTTTAATCAAACTATGTTCATTAACCTGTTAAGTATTTAATTTACACTTTGTTCTGTAAATGAAATGGACATAAACATAAATAGAAACAAAAATAAAATAGTTTGGATGGACAGAGGCGGCTGAGCCACACTAACAGTCCTTAATTATTAAAAAATCAAATTATGAGTGACAGATCACACTTTTTGGGTCAAATGTGGCGAGGGGGTCACCAAATTTTTCCAGAAACAGGCGAGGGGTTGCTCGTATTTTGCAGACAGAAGCGGGTTGTCTTCTAGAATGGGGTCACACCTTTCGGGGCTAAATAGGCGACCTGGTCACACCTGTAAGGCCCAAAAGAGTGACCTGGTCCCCTTTCTGGGCCCGATAAGAGCAACCTACTCCAAAAAGTGAATTTTTTTTTACCCCAAGTCAAATCCGGCTGACAGTAACCTGTACTGTGGAAAAATGGACTCGAATTTGCCTTGTGGAGGCTCGATAGTAACTAAAAATGTAAATAAACAAGAATCTAAGCTATATTTAATGAGAAAACTAAACTAGGGAAAAAAATGAACTAAAAATTTAAATTTTGAAAAAATAGACCCAAGGATCCTTTGGGATCGACCTGGTATGGTTGCCAGTTCTGTAGAAGGGATTTCTTCCTTTCTACAGGGTAGGAATGGCTACCTTCTACCTATAGGATGGTATGATAGGTTCTTGGTGGTGAATGCAGAAAATAAAATAAAAAATGAAATAGGACAGAAATGAAAAATAGCAAAGAAATAACCCCTCTGCAAACAATGTTAGGGTTCAGCTCCAATACCCTGCAAGAACATGTTAGAAACCTGAAAAAAACAATGGATTAGATAAAATCAAATAAACAAAACAAAACAACAAATTATACCTTCTCTTGATGGAATGGGCGACCATGCCCTAGCTTGGAGAAGCACCTCTCTTGGCAATGGGGGAGGAAGGATGAGAGGGAGTGTGGGTGGCTTGAGAGATAAATGGTGTCAAGGCATCCACTCGGGCAGCGTAACAGTATGCAAGGGAGAAGTATTTTGAGAGTGGCCCCCACCCCTCTATTTATAGCTTTTTTGGGGCTTTTTAGGGTTTTAAGCCCCTAGTTGGGACTTTAGCCCCTTTTTTGGACATTTAGCTACTTTCGCCCTATCTTTAGCTCCTTTGAGGGGTTTAAGCCCATTTTTGGAGGCTTTAGCCCCTAGAAGAACTATTTAAGCTCTTTTTGGGGGGTTTTAATCCCTTTTGCTCATTCTTAAGCCTTTTTGAGGGTGTGGGGGTCCAATGGGGTGAAATGAGGGTCGTGCATGGGTGTCCTTGGGTGGTCTAGGACATGTAGAGATGAGTGAGGGATTTTTTTTTAACAACCCTTACCCCTGGGTTTCTATAATTAGGTGCTTTTATAATATATAGATTATCTATTTTGATTTTTAAATTGCCTTTGTCAACAATCAGGCATTAGTTTACAAATGCGACTCTTATAAAAGAGTAGATAGGTTGCACATAATTGTATTTCCAACTACACATTGTTGTGCAGATATTGGTTTAAGGTATCATTCATATTTGATTAATTTCATTATTAAACTTTAAAACTCTACTTTAGTAACATTCTAAACCATGTCTTCTCACCTAGTTCCCTAGTATATCCTCCTAGCTTTAATTAAACTTTCTATTACAATTGTTATAAATTGTAAATTTCTTAATGTATTGTTATCATCGTATGTATTAGAGAAAATCTTGTAATTGCTTGTGCTATAGTTATACCCTACATAAAAATAATTTCAAAATTATAAGAAATTACTTTCTATCTCCAATTTCTATGTGAAATACTTCAAGGGAGGATTAGAAGTTACCCCTTTCAATGATGTTTTACTATTATAAGTGTAGTCCTTTATTTATATTCTATAAACAAACATAGCT
Organism: Pseudotsuga menziesii; assembly: GCA_001517045.1. Classification (NCBI taxonomy): domain Eukaryota; kingdom Viridiplantae; phylum Streptophyta; class Pinopsida; order Pinales; family Pinaceae; genus Pseudotsuga; species Pseudotsuga menziesii. The sequence goes on along the minus strand of LPNX010372453.1, from coordinate 50,357 downwards.
AGAATGTAATTACTCGAACTTGTCTAAAATAAAATAGCAAGTCAACACTATTTTGTTTCTCCTATAGTTTTTAAAACTAGGAAATTGAAATAACAAGGAAGAACAACATTATCTATAAAAAGGATACTTATGATATGGTTTTGACTTTGCTTCACAATGATTTTTGCAGATTGGAAATCAATATAATCGACTATAGTTTCAAACCCATTATTGTGATAATAATTAGGGACACGTGGTAGGTGATTGAGCAATTAGGTTTGTTGACTTAATAATAGTTGTGCAAACCCTATCTTCTCATTGTAAAGGGTTCTTTTGGTTGAGGAGCAGCCGAGTTGGGAGCTCGTGGCCACCACGGTTTCTATTTAAACCTCCACAGAGATAAATTATTCCTTCAGACCCCCATGAGCTTGTGTAGGGTTGATAAAATACTGTTGTTTAGAGGCCTGTTGAATGTCAAAGAGGTATTTGAGCATTGGAACTGGTTTCGCCGCCGTATTGAGTGACTGTGGGGGTTTTCTTACTGTGCAAAGTGGACAAGAATTTCTAAAGTGAAGAGTTGCATCTGCCTTTTACTTGTTTTCTTCCTCCTTATGGTTTTGTCCCTTCCAGTTCATGGCTTGGGGTTTTTCTGCATTTTGCGTAAACACATTCCCAAGGATTTAGCTTCTTTGATGTGCCATCGAGCTGGACTTGGGTGGTTTCCACGACTTCATCACTACACAGTTTACAAGGTAAAATGCATAAATTCCTTTCAGTTTATTAATAAACAGGGTTTTCATTATTGTTTTAAGAAAATGACTAACAACGCTACTATGTTCTATGTGCAGGTTTCTCCAAACTTGGACTTGAAGCTGGAAGAAAAAATACCCTCAATATTTAGAAAAAGCATTCTCCTCATAAGCCTCGGTGGCATTTGAGGGTTTTTCTTGCACATAAGTATGGTGGAAAGAAAAGAATCATCGTCGTGTGTGATGGTCGATGGCTAAGGCATGGTTATTGATTATGCTATTGTTCTTTCATTAGAGGAAATTTTAGGTCTAAAATGGGCCTCCTAAGGAAAATGATAAAATAATAGTTAAAATAATAAAATAATAGTTCTTAATTTTGGAGGAAGAATGAAAAAAACTACTTTTTTTATTTGTATTTTTGACATATCTCCGTGTGTTTTTACTCAAATTCCAAGTAGGAGAACTTGTTAGATGTGGAATTTAATTCTGCATCCAACGAGTACCCACACTGCATACTTTTGACGGACCGTGCTACCCAAAAATTAAGAAATTCCTAAAAAATGTGATAATGACATCATCATCACGTTTTTTTTTGGACTTTTGAAGATTCATTTTGATTTTTACAGAGAAAAGAATGGCCGTAATTTTAACATTTCGTGAAACAATTGAAAGGTTTTTCACTGTTGTAATTTATAGTTGTAAAATTTTGGTTTTGAGACTTTTGTTTAGACTTGAAGAAGTCATTTTTCGTCAGGATTTAAAGCCTAGACAAATAATATAAGAGGACATAGGCCATACTATACTTGTTCAGTTTCGTTTCAGCTTAGTGTTGTTTTCAGCATTATTTCAATTGGGTTTAAATTTAGGTATAAATGGTTTTATGGTAAATATTTATTATTATTTACTTCTTCGAGGTACATAGTTACTAGATTATTAAGATATTATGTTTCTTATTAAAATATTATATTTGAATAATCTATAGTTCTTTAATTATTTTACTAGTAGTAAAAATTAATTATTACTCTAGTAAATTCTTGAAAAGTTCTACTAGGTTTTTATATTATAAAATAAAATGTGAATTTTTAGCTAGTGTGATAACACCCATCTCTTGTAAACCCTAGATATTTCTAGAGGTTTGCAACGTTAATACCTTTTGTTTACAGTAAACATAGTTTAAATGTATGACTGACTAGGTAATTAAATAACCTAAAATATTATGCACTAGGTTAAACCCTAAGTAAATATTTTAGTGTTCTTATACTATTTAATTAAATTTACTTATTGAATTTATATTATGTGTTTTACTAATTTTGATTTTGTAAATATTATACATACTGGTGCTTATTATTTCAATTTATTCTTTACCTATAGTTAGATATTTTCAGTAGACAGTGCAAGTACATCTAAACTCCTGTAATTAGATTACAGAAAAACCTGTAGAAGTAATTTATTTACATCTGCATTCAAACTTATTGAAATCTACTTATCTAAATTAAGCATACCTGTTGTACTAGAGTACTACCTTGTAAAAGGTGTGGAAAAATACAGTTTGGTAATTTTCCTATCTATCAATTAACTTAGCAATATCTCTACAGTTTTATCATAATCTAACTAATTACTAACTTTCATAGTATAAACAAATGTTCTTTCCTTGTCATTGACAATGATAAAATAACAATATATTAATCTTGATAAAATCTTAAACTTTTCTGAAACGATAAATAAAATAATAACTGAGCCTAAACAAGTAGAACCTATCAAATAGATGAGGTGACAACAACTTAAGGAGGTTGTTCCTCCCAACCAACTCCTGGATAAAAGCTAGTCTGCAATTTCTCAGGACCCTCGAGCCTGTCTCCTGATCCTTCTGGTAGAGTATTGGGTGAGAAATGTGGTCTTGAGATCCTCTTCAACTCCACTGAGTGTTCATTAGTAACTCAGTCCTATTGATAGCAGTAAGAACTTCATCTTAGAATAGCTACACAAGTTCAGTCTTCAACACTTATCCCCTCAAACTTACTTTAGCTAGTCCCCTCCATCGAATTCACATGTGTACCTCATTCACTCAGAATGATCACAAATCTAGAATGAGAAGCCTCAGTTGTCTTCAATAGTAATTTTTATATTAATTCCTAGGTCTTCTAGGTCAATTTTTACTTAATGAGCCACCTACTCCTGTTCCACTTTCTTGGGGAATCATGACCACAATTATAGGGAAGTTGCCACCTGCAACACTTAGAAGTAGTTTGAGGATGCTGCTGCTTGTCAATATACTCTCAACCCAGTCTCCTCCACCAATTGACCAGTAAACACTCATTTAACAACTTCCCTAAGCTGTTGTCTCATGTTTTATTTATGTATTAATAAAATACTCTGCAATACATTAAATTATCCTTGACTCCACTTGGTCATTAATTACAAACTTTAACATAAAATATAACATAATGTTCCTCAATAACATAAAATTGTTTTGTAAATTGGGGCATGTGACAGGTGAGGAGAGTCGAAGGCTCTCGTCCTACCCATTGTTTGACCCTTCATTCAACACTATGCACAAAAACAATACCACACTCATGGTCTTTGATTCCATGCCTCAGCCCTATGTAGAGAAATCATTTTCTGAGGTATGCTTTCTCTTTTATACCATTTTATTTCTTATTTTTTGTGAACGATTATAAATTCATAACTATGCATTTTAACATCTTCTCATTATTTACTCTCACGGAGGGTTTCAATTGTGGCCAAAAGATGAAACTTGGTGAAAAAATATTGGATCGTGGGTACCTACGTCAACAAGGTTCTGGTAAGACCCATGAACCTTGGAACCTATGATACCTTGATGATCTAAAGGAGTGGAAAAGAAAATGAAACACCGAAAACACACATTTTCTTAGGGTCTGGCTTTGTTTTGAGAGTTCACGGCCCTCCATCATTTTGATGGTATAATTTCTTGAGTTTTCAGAAGTGATGAAAAGTGTTTTTGTAAGCCTTCAGGAGGCTATAAACTTGTTAGTACAAAGTTAATGTTTTGAAACCCATTTATATTTCAGACTATGGAGTCTGTGGGAAGTTGTATAAAGGTTGTTTTGAAAATAAAGAAGAACTTACTGTAAATATTTACATTCTCTGCTATTTGTTTTTATTTCTTTCAGTGCTACTCTGTGTAATATCCCTCTTATATTCCCTAAGTATTTTGTAATGGTTAATGTTATTGTACTTTCTTTTCTAGTGAGGAGATCAAGTCCAAGGCCCCACCAGTAAAACCTCAGTAAGTAAGTGATTAATTCCCTAGTGTGTAGATTCGGAGAACAAAGAAATATATTGGCACAAGTTAAAATGACTGGAAACTATCATATATGAAATGAAATTCATTATAATGGTGGAAGCATTATATAGTAAAGAAAGCTGAACATGTTACGGAACAATATACAATAGTAGAACTCCATATAGAAATGGAACACCATATAATAAAGGAAATTGTATATATTATATACATACATATTGGAATGAATATCAACAACACTTTTCATGTAAATACATGTATATATGTACACTATTACACATATATAAGATTTATAGAACAAATACTCATATTCGATGAGTATTATTTTACCTTGAGTAATAATCAAGGGTTTGAGGACCTGTTACCCAATTTTTAGTCATCAATCAAGGAGGCGTTAATTTACCTCACTCATAGCCCCGATTATGGAAACATTACGGGATTTCATAATCATTGATTTCAGACGTGTTAAGGATTTACCTTGCTATATATATTGGATATTGAAAATCCATTGGAGTGGAAAAGGAAAAGGGGAGACTATCTGCGTTGCGAGGGATCCTTGGGTTGTCTGGGAGGAATGAACTATGTGTTTTTCTTGTAAAGTGAGACCTCTGCAATTAGGGAGGGGGTCTTTCCATGTGGAAAGGAAGAAGAGGGGATTGAATGTGAACTTGGAATGAGCCGAGTCTGCGTTTGATTATAGGGAACACGTGCTTCCATAATAGGTTATGTTTTTCGTTGTCGAATGCTAAATAAATCAAGTAAACATTTATGTCTCATTCCTGTGTTGGATTTTGTCTCTAAAAACTTTAACTGTTCACCATATAGATTCATTCATTAAGGATCTAGAATCGATATTCATTATGGGATTCCAATCCTGTGTTTTAATCCAACTATGAGCTAACCCATCTTATAGATTTGAAATCGATATTCATTATGGTTGATGCTACTTGAGTTTTGCGAAGATAAATATATAGTATAACTTCTGTAGTTTTTATTTACATCTAACCGTCATATATTCCATTGCCTCTGATTCAATTTGTGTAAAAAAAACCCACGATAGGAACCCCGATCTCCACTTCTGCATTGGGTATGCGATTTGCAGTATAGCTTCGCTAGGTTTTGATTTAGATCTGAGCGTTAATTAACCCAAGCCTATGATTTTTCTCTTCCTGGTGGTGGATCGTTACTATTTCTACTGCATGCTAGGAGTGCATTTATTTTTATGTGAATATTCAGATCTAAATTTAAGAATTTGCCGTAGGTGTCTCAACCGCGATTGCATGTCTCATACCTTGTTAAACTCTTTGCATAGTTGGAAATAATCGTAGTGCAGAGCCGATCCGTTTTTGTTTTAACATGATCCCCAATTGTAATGTTTGCACATATTTATTGATTGGATACCTAGGTTTGTTCTTAAGTTACCGCTGCATATTGATTAGAGGGTGTACTCGGTACAAAAGAGAGAAAAACCTTATCCATATTTTATTACTTAACTCTGTGTTTCCCATTAATGCCAGTTTACCAATTACATAAAGCACTGCAGGTTGATGGGATCTACGTTGTGATTGAAACATGTTTGACTTCCCCCCTTTTGCTAAATGTTTATGCTTTTGAATGTTGTGTTTCCTCTGAAGCTAATCCCTTCATGACGAGTGGGTTCAGAGACTTAGCCCTACGATTCACACCTATCAACCTCCATGTTATATCTATGATCTACGATCTACATAGGTTTTTGTCCTGCGCGGTCGAAACCACACTTCACATTTGGTTATGAATCGAAAATGTGACTCAATCGTGGCTTATACCCCTATGAGTTACCTATCTTATATACTATAAATAGATTTGGATGTGTGTAGTATAGAAAATCCAATAAAAGAAAGAAAAACTAATATCTTGAATGGTGCGTTTAGAGGACTATCTGAGATTTGTTTGGTAATCTTTGCGTACATTATTAGATTGATTGATATGCATGTTTTATCTAATGTAACCTCCAGTTTGTTCCTATACTTAAAAATATAAGGAACCCGAAGGAATAAGGCCGCAACCATGTTATTTTATTTCCTGTGTCTTGAATGATGATCAGTTATAAAAATTGTCACCCATCCCTCATCCAGTGCTATAGTTAGTGAATGTCTTCCAGTATGATAGGAACAAAAGTACACTCTCTCAGTATAAAACAAAATGAGAACATATAGAACATGCCTATGGACATATTTATTCAATGAAAAATATTATGCTAAATATTATTATCTGTGATTTTAACAAGGAATTGCTTGGGTGGGTATCCTTTCTCTCCAATAGAATGCTTGGTTTGTGAGCTTATAAAAGTTGTGTATTTCCAGGCGAACAAGGATGTTCTAAAAGGGTGCATGCTTATTAGAGAGACTTTATAAATATAAGGGTCTCCAATTTAAAAAATGTAAAGGGGATTTCTCAGTTCATGAGAAAACCTTGAGAAGATGAGAAGGATAACACATCGTATGTGATGTGTCTTGTATAATTTCACAAGATGTTTATGTTTAATAAATAAGATGACAAAAGTTTGGTGGATGTAACCCCAAGGTTGGGGAAAACCACGTATATCGGCATCTTACTTATGTTTTTCATCTTTCATGTTTTATCTTCACCTCGATATTGTAGATTTCGTTTGTGCTATATTTTATAGGATTCCTTTAAAGAATTTTTCATGTTTAAGGATGATTTATAATGAATAATTGAGAGTACATGAATCATATGGAGGACTAAGGGAATTAAAGGTTTCAATGCGTTCACATAGAATGCATATTAGTAGAAACATGGAAGTCATTTTCTACAATAAAAATATATTCTCTCTGTATGTAGGTATTTTAAGATGGTATGGGAAGTCCTTAAATTGATCTTCCATGTAACCCTTGACTCTTTGCGTATGGTTGTTAGAATGGCAACACTATATGTAGTTGTTTTCCCTTTTCCTCATTTGATGTGGGGAAGTAAACACTTTTAGGCCGATGATTATCTCGTTACGATTAGCTATATTTAAACAAACACTAAATGAAAAATAATCCACCCTGTATACATAAACAAAATCTCGCAGTAGATTATTCGGTTATGTTACACATAATACACATGTTTGGTTTATGTTATCAATAGGGATCCTATTAAATTTTGGATGTAAATTGCATGTGTGGTTTCCTGATAAGGAGGATGGATGCAAATTGTCGAATGATGGTTTTAATATGATGCATGTAGTTCATACATTAACATATTTGATTGAACATGCTTCATTAAAATGCAAGTAAAGTCTGATTCTAACCTGATTGACTCATTTTGTAGTAACAATGAATAAGCAAAAATTTTATCCTTTTTCACACATAACGACATCAAGGTATAAGGGGTATGTTACATATGGTATCAGAGCGAGAGTTGAAACACTTGGGCCTGTTTGGGCTCGAATTGATCCTACGTATTTTGTTTAGGAACTAATGATTGAGTTTTTCCTTGTGATAACAGAAATCAACAAGTCCACACTGTTTGGCAATACATGTACCTTAAGATGTACCAAATGCAAATATTTATTGACCTTGTAGTTGTGCAAGAGATGGAGGAACATCTTCTCAAGATCACATTAAATATGGCCATTACTTTTTCCACTTCCACGTTAGGCCAATGACATAAAGTACATAGGTATCTTTCTATTTCCTTGATTACCTTCGAAAAGGTTTATGAATGGTTAGTACAATTGTTTCATCTTTATTTAAATTGCACAAGTAAATTATTGGTGAAGTATAAGAGTCTTCTCAGACAAACTCATGGTCGATGAAAGTACTATGGTATTTCTATTATAATAGTAATGTGGGAGTTGAATTGCTGAAAAAAAAGACCTTTAGTCATAGTCAATTGGTAGTTAATGACATTATGTATGTTAAAAAAAATATTCTTAAAATTCCATGTGAATTGTGATAGGTTACATCATAAAACATGGTGAATTATGTAGTTAAAGAGTAGAATTAAAAGGGTTACCTAATTGCCTAAAAACCTAATGAGAATTGAGCTTTGATTTTAAATCTTCTGGACCTAAATTGGGGTTGATTATTTGTAAATGTAACTGGATCAAGAGAGTATACTCCAAAATATTAGAGGTAACGTTATGTTATAAATATGTATGTGTAAATATACATACATAACTTACTTGAATTCCTTGAGGATAGCAAGGTAGCTATTAAAAGGGAACTTGGTAAGTTGATTATTCAGGAGTGATTGTATTACCCTTAAAGATTAGCCGCAAACTATCACATATAATAAAATGGTTTAAGCATAAATGTAAGTGATGCTAAAATAGTAGCTATGCTAAAGATATATATTATATTGTCAAGTTTTTACAAAATACAAATGACATCAAATGAATGTTAGTAGGTGTTTAAAATACTAACATTATATTAAATATGGAACACCTCTTTACACTTGGAGTTTCATGTAAACCTGGAACAAATAGATTGCACTAAATCATATAAATGCACTGGTACATGTTAGTCGAATGACTACGATTGCATATAGATGATTGTAATAGAGTGACTTGGTTAAAGTGCCTAGCTTATTATAGCCAAAACAAATTTTAATGATTGAGCATTAGATCAAAAGTAGGAGGAAGTAGTGGTTCTCAAAGATTTGGGTCCACTAGTTTTGGACAAAACCCTTTCACTTATATGTATGCACATACAACTCGCATACGACCTTGGGTCCTAAAAGCATATGTCATAAGGAAGAATTATGTCTGGCTATCATGAACTAATAGACCTAGAAATGGTTAGTTGTTACGCATAACAAGTGAATGATGTGAGAAGTGAATTTGTCTTCTAAACCTGTGTATAACAATAAATTCTTAGAAAGTGAATGTTAACTTCTTTATCAGAATTTGTTGTTTAACTTGTGAATGTTGAATACCACTAGCATACTAAATGGATGCTAAGTAAGGTTAGGACTTGAATTTCGGAGTTGTTGGGAAGAGAATTCAAGCTAGTTACAATAATACCACTATCATAATGTATCCATTTAAATATAATTTTTAATGTGCAGGAAATTGGGTTATGCACATAAAGACTATTGATGAATTTATACATTTTCATGGGTATTCTTATACATTTCATGAAAAAAAACAAAATTCCTTACAGTATTTCTTCAAAAATAGGAAAAAGAAAACTAGACTGGTTATGAAATTGGACCACAATACATCTAAGGCAAATAGCATGATGTGTTGTGCCTAATGTTACGGGTCGTACGGAAGGAGTACACCTATATAAAGGCTCTCATTTTGATGAACTAGAAAAGTTGTAAGATATGGCATAAGTAGTTGAGGTATGAAATTATGGTAAGCAGTTTGCTTTGTTTACTTTGGATTACTAATGTTATTTTCCGTGTCCCTAGTATTGCCACACATGAATGTGGTGTAAAGTTGGAATATTCCTTCACTAGCAATTATCCAAATATAGGCGAGTAAGAATGTATAAAGATATTAATATTGAAAATAATAAATTGATGAATGTTGTATAATGCTATATGGTAACATTGCGGGGCATGCTAAGAATACTATCAGTCAGAATTGACTGTTATTAAGAATATTCATTGACTCAAATAATGAGGTTAAGAATGAGTGATGTTTTACTTATTATAAGTTGTTGAATTTTGAGGTTTTATAAACCAAGGATTAACTATGGATGATGTTGTTTATATACTGACATTGCAGGCTTCACCAATATTATGACCACCGTTACAATCGACGTTCACTACGGTATATAAGTCCGCCTACATATGTAAGTTGTGCTCAATTGCTCAGAAATGAGTAAGGAGTAATTTTTCCAGATGATTTACAAGGTTATATAACTCATGAATGATGATTAAATGATTAATTAATGAAATTTTGGGTTATCGATAGATGCTTTGAATAACCATGCAGTCGATTCATGAATCAAAACAATGATAGTAAATTCATGCTCATCACCAAGGAGTGTGTGTTACAAATAGTCAAAGTTAAAATTTATACTAAATATGAATAAAGAAAAAAAATTGAATGTTGTGGGAGCATCATGGTGTTAGGCAAGTGATTGTCGCATGAGCACATTGGTGTTAGGCATATATGCTGCAGGAGCACAATGGTGTTAGGAAAGAGATTGCAATGTGAGTACATTGTTGTTAGGAATATGGTGTGGCAAAAAGACCTAGGCAAAGGTGGACATCTGGAAGACAAGATGTTGTATGATGACGCTGAGGAGAAAACTTTTAACTAGGGGTTAAAAGGGAGAGTAACCTAAGAAAATTGTTGTAAGTCCACAGGAGAATGAAAAAAGGAACTCAAGGGAGTTTGGAAAAAATAAATGAACGTAAAACGTGTTAAACTAATTAGACTGTTACATGCTTCATGTGTAATGTGAAGAAAGGATTTCCTGAGGTCGAGGATGATAGAACTATCCAAAGGTTGGAGATAAAACCAACACCCAAAGGGTAGTAATTATGTTTTATGGATGAATAAATTGCATTATGAAAATAATTGGGTATTATGATACCAATGAAAACTAGAAAATTGCAGATGGTTAAAATGCAAAGGGATATATGAATTATGTTTAATATTGAAATATAATTTTTGACATGAATTACTGAATAAAAATTAGGCTAGACCCGATCCTGTTGTAGGAAACTGTAAGTCCTGAGTGATAGCGACTTGAGATGAAACAAAGAAGATCAACGACGATCAGGACAAAAAAATGCAAAGAAAGAAAAGACGCCTCATGAAACGAAGAAAGATGAGTTGGAAAACAAGAACACCGAGGACGATGTTATTTTTAAGGGGGGAAGGATGTAATATCCCTCTTATATTCCCTAAGTATTTTGTAATGGTTAATGTTATTGTACTTGTTTTTCTGGTGAGGAGCTCAAGGCCAAGGCCCCACCAGTAAAACCTCAGTAAGTAGGTGATTAATTCCCTACTGTGTAGATTAGGAGAACAAAGAAATATATTGGCACAACTTAAAACGACTGGAAACTAATCCACTAGGGAAGGGAAATAATAAGAAGAAACTCAAAGGATGAATAAAGGTAACTGGGTATCATTGCGGTGTTGACAAGGGAACCAGCCACTATCCCCACCTTTGACCTTAAACCACTTATTAGATTCTTCACACGCTTGATTGGTATTTTACTTTTGCAGACATGCGAGCCTACGGATCGGTCATGAGGGGTTTATTGCATAAAGGAGACTTTTAAATACAAATTGTAAATTATACAAGTATACCATAATGTGGGTTTTGGAGGAATAGGAAACCCTCACCCCAATATGGCTTACTTCCACCCCGTGTATAACTTCTTTGGCTTTTATTTAGAACTGAGCGTCACATATTCCACTTCCTGTGATTTAATTTGTGTAAACAAACCCAAGGTAGGAACCCCGATCTCCACTTCTGCATTGGGTATTCCATTTGGAGTATAGCTTCGCTGGGTTTTGATTTACATATGAGCATTACTTATCCCAAGCCTGTGATTTTTCTCTTATTGGTGGTGGATCGTTACTCCTTCTACTCCATGCTGGGAGTGCATTTCTTTTTATGTGAATATTCAGATCTGAATTTAAGAATTTGCCACAGGTGTCTCAACCGCGAATGCATGTCTCATACCTTGTTAAACTCTTTGCATAGTTGGAAATTTCCATAGTACGAAGCCGATCCATTTTTGTTTTAACATGATCCCCAATTGTAATGTTTGCACATATTTATTGATTGGATACCTAGGTTTGTTCTGAAGTTACCAATGCGTATTGACTAGAGAGTGTACTGGGTACAAAAGAGAGAAGAACCTTATCCATATTTTATTACTTAACTCTGCGTTTACCATTAATGCCAGTTTTCCCATTACATAAACCATTGCAGGTTGATGGGATCTATATTGTGATCGAAACATGTATGACTTCCCCCCTTTTTCTGAATGTTTATGCTTTTGTATGTTGTGTTTCCTCTGAATCTAATCCCTTCATGAAAAGCGGGTTCAGAGACTTAGCCCTATGATTCACACCTATCAACCTCCGTGTTATATCTATGATCTACGATCTACATAGGTTTTTGGCTTGCGCGGTCCAATCCGTGCTTCACATTTGGTTATGGATCGAAAATGAAACTCAATCATGGCCTATACACCTATGATTTACCTATATTATACACTGTCAATAGATCTGGATGTGTGTAGTATAGAAAATCTGATAAAAGAAAGAAAACTAATATCTTGAATGGTGCATTTAGAGGACTACTTGAGATTTGTTTGGTAATCTCTACGTACATTATTAGATTGATTGATATGCACGTTTTATCTAATGTAACCTCCACCTTGTTCCTATACTTAAAAATATAAGGAACCCAAAGGAATAAGGTCGCAGCAATGTTATTTTATTTCTTGTGTCTTGAATGATGACTGGTTATAAAAATTGTCGTCCATCCCTCATCCAGTGCTTAATTAGTGAATGTCTTCTAGTATGATAGGAAGAAAAGTACACTCTCTCAGCATAGAACAAAATGAGAACATACAGAACATGCCTATGGACAAATTTATTCAATCAAAAATATTATGCTAAATATTGTTATGTGTAATTTTAACAAGGAATTGCTTGGGTGGGTATCCTTTCTCTCCAATAGAAAGCTTGGTTTGTGAGCTTATAAAAGTTGTGTATTTATAGGTGAACAAGGATGTTGTAAAAGGGGGCATGATTATTAGAGAGACTTTAGAAATATAAGGGTCTCCGATTTAAAAAATGCAAAGGTGCTTTCTTAGTTCATGAGAAAACTGTGATAAGATGAGAAGGATAACACATCATATGTGATGTGTGTTGTATACTTTCACAAGACATTTATGTTTAATAAATAAGACGACAAAAGTTTGGTGGATATAACCCCAAGGTAGGGGCGAACCACGTATATCGGCATCTTACTTATGTTTTTAATCTTTCATGTTTTATCTTCACCTCGATATTGTAGATTTCATTACTGCTATATTCTATAGGATTCCTTTAAAGCATTTTTCATGTTTAAGGATGATGTATAATGAATAATTGAGAGTACATGAGTCATATGGAGGACTATGGGAATTAAAGGTTTCACTGCTATCACATAGAATGCATATTAGTAGAAACATGGAATTCATCTTCTGCGATAAAAATGCATTGTCTCTGTATGTAGGGATTTTAAGATGGTATTGGAAGTCCTTAAATTGATTTGCCATGTAACCCTTGACTCTTTGTGTATGGTAGTTAGAATGGTAGCACTATGTGTAGTTGCTTTCCATTTTCCCCATTTGATGTGGGGAAGTAAACACTTTTAGTACGATGATTATCTCGTTACGATTAGTTGTATTTAAACAAACACTAAATGAAAAATAACCCACCTCCTATACATAAACAAGATCTTGCAGTATATTATTCGGTGATGTTACACATAATATGCATGTTTGGTTTATGTTAGCAATATGGATCCTAGTAAATTTTGGATGTAAATTGCATGTGTGGTTTCGTGATAAGGAGGATGGATGTAAATTGTCGAATGATGGTTTTAATACGATGCATGTAGTTCTGACATTATCGTATTTGATTGAACATGCTTCATTAAAATGCAAGTAAAGTCTGACGCTAACCTGATTGACTCATTTTGTAGTAACAGTGAATAAGCAAAAATTTTACCCCTTTTCACACATAACGACATCAAGGTATAAGGGGTATGTTACACTCTGTGTATGGTTTATTAATAATATTTAAACCCCTTCAAACTTTTAGTTATGTTTTGTAATTTGTTTATGTAAAAAGATTCATATATGACTACTACATATAGCCTTTACAGGGTCGCCAAAATTGATTTATGATAGAGTTTATGGCTACATCCTATGTTCATTGGATTTAGACATGGATATTGTAGTTTTCAGTTAATATTCATTTCTTGATAAAAATAGCCTTTACAGGCCTCGAGCCTTGTCCTGTTAAACATTTTAAATAGTAAAATAAATAGATTTT
>LPNX010372453.1:3786-28452 GCA_001517045.1 Pseudotsuga menziesii | reverse complement strand
AGTAGCAGAGTCAACCCCATAGACTTTATACGATATCCTCTTCAGCATTGAATAAAGTAGATGGGTGGCCTTGTGCAATCTATCATCATTGCAGAGACCTTGCAAGAGGGCTCTGTATGTAACTACGGTAGGGTAACTGTTTTGTGGGGTCATCTCATGGAACAATTCAAGTGCAAGATCAGACCTATTCTGCCTACACAAAGCCTTTGATAAGTATAATGAAAATACATGCATTAGGGTTCACACCGAACTTCCTCATGTCTGCATACAACGAATGGACCCTCTCCAATCCTCGTTATCAACAAGCAAATTCAGAAGAGCATTGAATGACCTGATCCAGTATTTGCAATTGAATTCCCTAATCCTATGAAAAACCCTTTAAGAAAAGTGAATGGATGCATACCAGGGTGAATAAAATGCGGAAGATGGACCTACCAAAAATATTATATAAAAAAAAATATAATCTAGACATGGAATTAGAGTAGGATATGCAATAATCAATTAAAAACCATGTATAAACTCATCCCTATGGGGTATTAATGTGGAAAGAATTTTTTCTAAAAGAAGGAGAATATTGATGTTGAAATGAAAGGAGAGTATTCATGTATAATGGAATGACTTCGAAGGAAATCCCATCATAGAGAATGAAATAACTTCGAAGGAAATCCCATCATAGGTAAATGCCACAAAATCAAGATAGGGTGAATTAAATCCTTGTAAAGGAAGAAGAGTATGGACCCATGACACTATCACCAACAATGTTAATATTGAAGGAAGCAATCTTCCATCAATGCTATTTACACCCACATTTGAACTTCTATCCCAGAGCCATTTTCTAGGTTGGAAAAGGTTTTCATACCAGTAATGCCTCATAATAACTCTCTTTTACATTTTATACTTATATATAGAACAATCATCATGCAAAGGAACATAATATAGTGTGGCTATCATGGTACTCATCTGGTTTTTAATTGGACAAGTGATCCTGAGAAAGTATAAACTGTCGCGTCGCAATTTCTTCCAAATGTAATCCTGCAAAACTATCATGTTAGCCCATTCTTAAGGGTCTAGTGTTGTAGCTGGCTCTGATACCATATGTAACAACCCCCTTATGCCTCCATGCCCTTATAGATGAAAATGGGGAAAATTTTTCTTTAGTTTCGTTGTTACCAATAAACGTGCTGAACAATAATATCTGAAAGTGTGTTGGATATAAATCAGTATCAGTCAATACTCATTAAAATCAACCATTTGTTTCCTTCCTGCTACTGTCCTTTTTAATTAATACACTGGGAAATCAACTTCATAACATTAATTAGTCTGTGTTTACAACTTTACCATGATTCACCCATCTTCCTTTGCATTTTACCAGTAAATGGGAATCCCTCAATCGGGTCATCTAGATAACAAGGTGAAATACATTAAGTAACATAAAATAATGTCCACATTAATTACATAAAATAACAATAATTACTAAGGAACATAAAATAATTACACAACATGGAAAATAACACTCATCAAGGGCACACACAAAACAAGTCCAATGTACATGGTTCACCCCAACCTTGGGGTTACGTCCACCAAATTTGTTAGTTATTTTATTTCTTTTTCGAAGAGAATAATTTACAAAGTGGTGGCCCATCTATTGCCATCTTTCCTTACTTCAAGTAACTTTGGAAAGAGACATTTCAATCTACCAACTTCCCTCTTCGTAGGGCCTTGCGATGAGCTCAGAAGTCATCCATATATCCATGTTCTTTTTAAAAACATTCGGTACCTAAAACTGTTAGCATCCTGGTATAATGAACTTATACTCTATCCTAATGGTTGTAATTCTAACCTTCACTTCTTCTCAATATGTGATGGAGACTACTTGAAGGTTTTGTACCACTAAAGGGATACGGTTATTCCAAATATGCATCTCAGGAATCCTCTATGGTGTTTGATAGAAAACAATACTTATATGCTGTAAAACAATCTAAGTTGTAAACGTTACTGTCAGTAATATCACAGTATCTCTTCCCTATATATAAGGGGTCGCATTTGTGGTTATTTTGGTTATTGTACTTGTTTACCTTCAGGCATTCATTCTTTTACCAAGTAACCATGACAATAATGTGCAGATTATCAAAACAATATGTCATATAAGTTATTTTCAGATCTTCATACTTGAGTAGACACATATAGATTTAAGTATATCTATATATACATATATATACATATACATATACATATATATATATATATATATAAAGTGGTATCGAACTAGCATACTACATATCTACACCAAAATTTCCAAAATAATTACTAACAGTAATTCACGAAATCGGAAGTATATGACCCAACATTGACCCAACATTTCTTCTTCGGATCCATATAAGAACCAACACTGGCATTGGGTCTTCCTACACTTGGACTCTACAAAATTCTCCATTAACAATTACATATTTTAATACTTATCTTGCATAAATTGGATTTTTTTCATTTTTCTATAGTGCTTATGTGGAGTCTCTACTCTAGACAATGCAACCATGGAGACTACGCATCGGGACCCTATTATTTTAGAGTAAGCTTGTATTTCTAATACTTAGGATGTATACATAGATCTTCATTTTGTAAAAACACTTATGTTAAAGCAAAACATAGAACAGGCAAGGTTTGGCTCCAAGATAAGGAATAAAACGCAGCCATGGTTTTATTCCAGATCTGCAATGAAACTCCCAAAAATATATAAACACGAAAATGCTAGATCACTGCTAGACATACAACCAGGTATTAAGTCAAGAAGAAGGTGCATCTGTGGTTTATTTACATTATAAACGACATCAAGGGAGTGTAGATCCATACACAAATAAGGTATAAGGTCCTGCAACTATTGTTTATTCCATTTCGATAATGAAATTATAAACAAAAACAAAAATGCTAGATCCATTCATAAACCACACACAGATTAGGTATTAGCATTCAAAAATAACCTTGAACATCATAGACAATCAAAAAATCCTGCGTTGAGGTAGAGCAACATTCAAGGTTACGTTAACCAATCCCTAGTTCCAATCTAGGGCAAGGGTACAACAACTAAACACATGCATTCAGATCAACAAAAGAAAGGCAAACCCTCGTCTAAGGAAAACACCAAACTATAGACATTGGGATTGGCATCGCGGGGATAGGATCTGCTCCAAAAGTTGTAATAAGATTGGATTGAATACAAACGAGTGTATTATACATCAATCAAATGCTGGTATAGTTCAACAATTGATCTGTTCATAAGGCGAGTGTAGCGTAAAAAAAAAATGATTAGGGTTTGCTGATGGAACTATAGTTTAGATCAAACCTGTTGGGACCTATCCCAATCACGAGCATCACAAGCACCGCTTGCAAGAAGAGACATTCCATGCACTAGATATATTCAAAACACAAAAAAAAATTGATACATTGGCACAATAACATACCAAGGATCCTTCCCATATAGTCTACAATGAAGTTGTGTACCGTCTTATGGGTCTGTTGGAAATCAATCTCAGTATTTTCCAGGAGGAACTACCTCCAAAACAATGTGCCCCCTTCCTTTCTTCCATATGTGACGTCTAAAGAGCAGGTGATTCCCCCTCCCAAAGACAAAACCCCCCTAATATAGTATTCCTTATTGAATGAGAAGTGCCATGGTCTTCCTCTACCTCGGCTAGAATGGTAAACATAGTATTTTCCATTATAATTGTCAGGCAGATTTTCATGCTAGATTAAGGCGACCATTTCAGCCCTAGATTTTGGTCACGGCTATCAAATTTTAGGGAGGATTTATTCCCATTGTTCATGCTGAACCTTTCCTTCTATCATGCCAAGATTAAATCCCTAAACTTATGGAGGATTTAATTAGAATTGGGGCCTTTAGCTAAAGGAAATAAAAATATATAAGGCTTAAATCTTGACTTAAACCTGTAATAATAATCCATTTCTTTATTTATCATATACTTTATATCATATGTCTTTTATCTATTATTTGTCTTATACTTGTCTTTAATCTATCATTTTTTTCTTTCCAGTTGCCCACCGTTAAGTTGTCTCGATGTTTTATGACATAGGAAATTGATTCGCCTAACTTTCAGGTTTCTTCTGGTGGGGCCTTGGCACTTGAGCTCCTCACCCAAAAGCCCTCATACAATAACATTTAAAATCGCAAAATGCTTAGGGATATATAGGAGGAACATTACAAGAACTATATCCATTTTTGTCCCCCTTCGGCATATTTTATTAATGTAACACACCTAAAAATCGTATATAATTTTTTTTTAAATGTGTTATTTTTACATTTACTTTAGTAGAATTCTATGTTTAACTATTGTTGGTTCTAATATCTATTGTTCTCTTCTTACGATAGGATTTGCTGATGTTTATGATAACTAGTTTCTTCCGGAACCTTTAGCCATACTCATTCAGGTGATGTACTTTGTTTACTTGTTTGTAATCAATTATCTTACTCTGAAGGGTTGGATTTAACATAGTTACACTATGTATGTAGTACATGCCCCTAAGCATGAGAGGCTTAGGTTTTGTAAAGTATGGTTCTCCATACGGCTATCTTTTAACATGAATAAAAATGGTGGTTTACCTACTTGTGTTTGGCATGGAACCACATGTTTTTTACTCTACAACAAATCTTTACATATCCTACAAGTGTTGGTTTTGGTGCACCTCCTTACAGTTCTTTATGCTCATGAGTAATTACTATCTTCAGGATATTTCCATATAAGAAATAAGGTTTTAATGTGATTATGGTTTTAATATTTTATTGTTAATTCTTATTAAACCCCTCCAAATACCTTATCCTAACCCCATGTTAAGTTATTGTCCTTTATATCAAACATACTTTATGACATACCTTAGAAAAGGTATGGGTCTAGCCATGACCCACGATGGCACTTTATCCCAACCAATTTTATGAAGGTTTTTAGCATAAGGGTAAACATTTATATGATGGAGTTTTCAAAGAAATGGTTGACTTGGAATATGATAAGGTTTGTGTAGCACATGTATTAACCTGATGTTTCAAGGAATAGGTTAATGATTGGTTTTATTACATTATCCAAGGTTTGGATCCACAATGATTTTGTTGTAAATGATTAGTGTCATGATATTTAAAGGTGTTCTCCAATTGACATTAAACAGGTCTTAGCTGCAAGGACCCACAAGGAAGTCTAGGATTCGATCCCTGCCCTACACATGGATGGTGAGATTTATACGGTTCTAAAGGGTTTGAAAGAGCCTTTACTCTATCCTTATCTCTCATTTGGTTTCTAGTTGTTGGTCGAAGGCATGGTGGAGGTTGATCCCTGATCTACGTAGCACTTGATTTGGTTCACTATGTTTACAAGCATTTTTTGGCTTTGGTCTCACTGAGTTTAATGTTTATTGCTAGATGTAAATGTTTTGAGTTTTCTACAGTAGACCTTCTCTTAGCGACATAGCACTAAATGATACTGCTAATGCTTCCTACCATGCGGCTAGTCTTTTCAACGGGTGAGTTAAGCTTGCTATTTAACCATTTGAATAATTATTTACAGTAGTTGTTCTTTAAATTCAATACTAAACTGGTCTTTGGTGAATAGCAGGATCCATAGGGATAAGGGTTCTAGGAGGAGTCGACCTTTGGACCTCATTGCTAACACACCTAAGTAAACAAAAAAAGTCTTTGTAGTGTTTTTATTCTGGTTTATTAAAATGATAATTAGGCACTAATTGTATTAGGGTTTGTTCTTGTAGGCTCATTATTGGAGAGGAAGCGACAAGGTCAACTCCTCCCAGGCCTGTGTTTCTAAACACCAAGGTATGCTAAGCTTAACTTAAACCGGAATTTCTCTTTTGCTATTTTAAACACGTGTATTATATGACAATACCTTGGTTGTATGGTAATTGGAGGTGGAGCCGAAGAGGGCTTGGAAACTTGGGTGCAGTATGCTAAAGAAAAAGGTAAGTCTTATTTCTTAAACAAATGTGACAGAAAAACCCTTATGGCTTGACCTAAGATATAGAGCCCTCTCATCCATTTTACCTCGGTTAATTGTCATAGTTGTAAAATACTGTTTCATTTTATCTTATGTAAATTGATTCCATACCGAGGGCTTGGCCTTAGAGCCTGTGTGATTTTTTGTTAAATATTTAAGTCTGTATAACGCTATTATGTATTACAACATCCATCATCGATGGGATTACGACTGTATGAGAATTGTTTAAAAAAACACATTTTTTTATTTAATACTTTCGTTGTAAATACATTTTTTCTGTAATGTGAAAATAACTTGTTAAGTTTTACAGTCAACCATTCATGGATTATGGGAATCCTATAATATGAATGATTGTGGACTTGGTTAATCTGGTAGGGTCTGTGATCATTTAAATGATGAGTAAGACTAGTTTGTAAATAGTGGCAACAATATAACATGGGGTTATCTCCATACTATGCATTTGATTCTTAATTAAGTTATTGATTTCATATATGTGTGTGTGTGTGTGTAGCTTATTTGTGTTTAATTAATTTTATGTGTTTTAGAAATAAAATCCTTATGGGACTCGATCCCGAGATCTTCGTAATTAATGATATCCAGCATAAAAAGGAAACAAGGCTCTACCTCTGTATACTGATTTGCACTTTTATTTAATTATATTGTGAGTGTTTAAATGCTATAGAGGGATGTTTATATTGTAGTATAGCTTGGAAGCCACGGTGTGGACTTTTCTCATGACGTCAATTCAACTGCTGTAATAAATAATGTATTAGCTGGTGTATCAGTCAGTTGTATATTTTGACTATTTTTTGTGTTGTTTAAAGCCTGCTGGTTGATTTTTAAAGGGATACTCAATCCGATAATTTAGATTATAAAATTGGAGGGATTTTATGCCATGAATTATAGCATGATATAATGTATTAGTTCGAGGTTTTGTACAAAATAGGGTAGCCACGATGTGGAATTATGACCCTGTATTTAGGTGTTAATACTGTTTATTAAAAAGACCCTTCGGGTGTGTAATAGGATAATAATTAGGAAAACTTGATTTATAGTGTATATTAAAGGATATTCAACTCATAAGTTTACTCTCATTATTCGATAAATTACTATGGGGAAAAAATTCCACGATTCCTGTATTTGTTTTCTTATGATTTGATGGGTTTTGTTTATAAACATGATTTTTTTATCATACTGATTAGATACTAATTCAACATTAGTTTGATTATGGAATCTGTATAGTTTTATCTATGGTATTTTCTATGTAAATACTTACTAATTTATCAATGATTTTTCCTATATAGATCTTACTCAATGCTTAGTACTTTGACTGATTTGATTCATAAGTTATAATACTATTATTATTTTTTAAATGAATTGTACAATCTCCAAAATTGTAAAAGAAAAATAAAAGCATAATTCTATCTGTAATTATGAAGATAAAAGTATTCATATAATGTTTAGAATTGTGCTTAACATTAATGACACAGCTACGACATAATGTGACTTAGGTCTAACTGATAATTTAAACTCATATAAACCTTATAATGTGTCTTGTCTTTTACCATTGAACAAAATGAGTCTTTGCGAAAATATTATGATACGACATAATGTTAAGACGACACTACTTTATTTAATGTTAGCTCACTTGTATTTTATGTTGGTTAAAGTTGTTATACTTTTTGGTTATGTTCTAGATTTATTTGTAAACCTTCTTATGAAGTTTGGAGAATGGATTCCATGTCTTACTTAGCTCTCGGGCTAATGCAAAACTACTATAATATTTTTGCAGGTGACCTTGCTCCAAGATCTCCAACTTGTTTTAACATACCCTATGCCCTGCTAAGGGTAAGAAAGGGCTAATTTAATTTCACACACTATCTTAAGTAAAACTAAACCCAAGCACTTGGACTATTTGAATGAAAACACACATAAAACTAACCCTATGGTTTTCATTATGCGGCTTGACAATTTTAGAACTATAGAGTTTTGGGTTAGAATTTAGACATTAAATTGATATGTACTAGGCCAAGTGATGTCCTTAAAATTTACAGCTGGAAGGAATGAAAATTAAAGTGAAAACCCTAGGGGTTTTGATGTTCCCTCATTTTATCTCTCGGTCTTGTTGCTGCATTGATTTTCTCCTCGACCTCGCGCTCTTCACTACATGATTGCACAAAACCATTTGTAAACCATTCGGCTCATTGGTTTGCATATCTGTAAAAATGGTGGATTGTTCTACAATAAACCCTTGTGTACTTATTTATTCATCTTTTCCTTTGAAGGTAAGCTTCTTTATTCATCTTTGTGTTTTCCTTTCCTTGAATATAGTTTTCTTTATTTGTTTTAAGATAAATAATCCTGCGATGTTTACAATGCAGGAGGATCATGTCGGTTCTTATATGGATGAGGGAAACGGTCTTCGTGGAGGGAATTTGGTCTAGTAAGACCTGGAACTTCCATTCCTCCTCTATGACTCGGTTGGATAAGTCTTTGTGGTGCATGTTGTAGTTGGGTCTTTACTCTCCAGAATTGGATTCCTTTTTCTATGTGTTCTTTTGTGAATTGGTAAACCCTTAGGGTTCTTCCTATGGAAAAATTATTCATTTGTGATATGGGTCTCCCTTGACCATGGAGTATAAGGGGATTGTAAAAGAAACGTTACTTGTTTATTTTGTTAGAATGAAAAACTTGTAGATTTTAGTGAACTGGAAAAAATAGTTTCGGTCGGGTTTTTGGAAAAGTTTCATTGTCACTTTGAAATTTTTAAATGTGTTGTAGTTTTTATAAAAACTCCCATAAGGGATTTGATGTTGTAAATACACATTCGATTTGGTTGTTGGATGTTGTTTTGGTTATAACTCTATAGTTTTGTTTTTCTAGTAATGGCTTTTAGGTCATGAGTCCATTCATGGATAATGCAGTAGCTAGCTTGCAATGTTAAGGTCAAGAGGCCACTTCTCTGTTTTTTCATTTATTTTTAAAATATAGAGCAATGCTCTGTCCTAGTAACTAGTGGGATGTTCTCCCTTCGTGCAGTAAGGAGTTTGTGTTAACCGTAGATGGGTTAACGATTTCATAGTTTATAAAATTGATTTTCTATTTGTGGACATAACCATCCCTATGGGATTCAAAGTCGGATGAATAGATAAAATTAAAGGCGTTTGGAATTTTTAAAGAGAACATTAGTTTTTAAGTAATGCAAATTTAAAGGGCTTTAAATTGTGATGCGTTGATGGGAAAACAATGAAGCTATAGGCGTTATTGCAAAACTTTGTTACTGATTTTACTATTCGATTTGTTGTAAAGT
Source organism: Pseudotsuga menziesii (assembly GCA_001517045.1). Lineage (NCBI taxonomy): Eukaryota > Viridiplantae > Streptophyta > Pinopsida > Pinales > Pinaceae > Pseudotsuga > Pseudotsuga menziesii. The sequence continues at coordinate 19,137 of LPNX010372453.1, read as the reverse complement.
ATTCATAGAATATTATAATGGTCATTTTCTTACAACAAAGGTTGCAGCATGTTGACAATATTGATTTAGTGGTTTATTTTGGAGTAACACCTATATTTTGGTTGGGCCGTAATGCCTCTGTAATTTGTAACTTTGTTTTTATATACATTGATCCTATATAACTTAGTTTTACATTTGAATTTTAATTAGTTGTTTGTAAACCCTAACTGTAGAGTATAAGCCTTTGGCTAACGAAGGCTATAGGGTTTGAACCCTCGATTGATTATATTTTGTAAATTAAGATGTTTAATTAGTTTATATAAGATTTTTCCTAACTAGAATGGTTAGAAAATATAGTTGTTAAATCTTTAATGTTTCTACAAAAATATAAGATTGGAAACTAAATTTTTATGGAATAATAATAGGTATATAACTACTAATATATATATATATATATATATATTAGTTTTACAGGGATAAACATAGTCTTGCATACAATTGTATGAATCCATAGTTTTGCTTATGTGTAAAACTAGATTCGGTTGACTATGTTAGGAAATATTTTGATCTTTAACATCTCTTTTATTAGTAAGAAAAACTAGCACATAAAAGAGAATAAATGTTATCTGAATGAGATAGATTATACTAAGTGAGAACTTTGATGAAAAATAAAAGCTTAGTTTATTGAACCATGGTTATCCTACTTAGGACTGTAATGAATGAATTTAAAGAGAAAGAAAAAAATAAACTAAGAGAACTAATTAAAAACTCATAGGGTAATACCTGCTAAGTTTATTTATAAAGCAGTTTTAAAATAATGCAATTATAATTTAACCTATGTATAACACTAAGGCGTGCTTCTTAACAATAAAACAAAACCCTGATATTTTTAACTTATCCTAACTTAAAAGAAATCATTAGTTCATAGAATCATCAAAATTCATATACTTCCAGATACATATTTAGAATGAAAACATAAATAACACAAAACAATGTAGAACCTAGATAAATTTGCAGAAGGGGGACAAACACCCAAATGAGACTGTTCCTTCCAACCATCTCCTGAAGAATCCAAGATCACTTTCTTAGGAATCTCGAGCCTGTTACCTAAACCACTAGAAAGAATATGCTATGTAACAGCTCACACAAAAAACTCTGCAACTTAGCACTCAATAGCAGACTTAACTCAACAATTTCACTTTAGTTATCCCATCATCAAATTCCTTGTGTGCTTGGATTTTCAGTTTGTAGTAGTCACAAGGTTCATTCACTTGGAGTAGAATGTAGTGATCCTCCCGCTCAATTCGATTTTATTTATGATATTGACTAGGTATTTGGGCCATTTTTTAAATTAAATGAGCCAACTGCTCAGTTCCTCTTCTCAGGGAACATGACAATAATTTTTGGGATTTTGCTTCCTGCAACAACTAGAAAGTGAAATGCTAGTGTTAACACTTTTCATTCAGTCTTCTACAGCTATTCATTCCTCCTAGTGGGTCAGTGAACACTCTTTCAACAATGTCCTTCGGATATGTGTCTCTATATTTAATTATTTAAATAAAATAAATATTCAATTATAGTCATCCTTGACCAACTTGGTCATAAAAAATTTACAAGAATTTTAACATAATGTTTTCTTAAATAAATAAAAATATTTATTTTTTAGTTCTAGGTGGGTTACAAACACCACCCCTTAAGTTCAACATCATCCTCAATGTTGCTTAAGTTTATTTTGAGTCTTCTTGGAATAGAGTTGGAGATGCCTCCCACATATGACTCTCCAATTCCCAGGTTGCTTCATCTGGACCGAGGTAATTCCATTGTACCTTTACCTATCTAATGGTGTGATTCCAGAGAAAAAATTATGTCTTGTTCAGAATACAGTCCGGTTCCACCTAAAAATATCTTTCACGTTCTACTTGAATAACATTCCAGTCGATCACATGAGTAACATCGTGCACATAATTTTTAAAATGTAAATATGAAAGAAATTATGTATTCCAAGATTAGGTGGCAAAGCTAATTGATATGCCACTAGTCCAACTCTTGACAATATTTCGAATGGTCCACAATAACTGGGTTCTAGTTTAACACAGCTCCCCAACTTAAAGGAGCTCTTTTGGGGTTTTATCTAAACAAATACATTCTCACCTACTTGGAATTATTTCTGAGTAATTATAAGATCTGCATGACTCTTTTGTCTCTCTTGAGCAATTTTAAAATTGCTTTGTACATGTTTCATTTTTAGTTCCAATTCTTTTAAAAAGTCAGGTCCTAAAATCAATCTCTCAACTAGATTAATCCATGTAATGAGAGTATTACATTTCCTACCATACAATATTTCAAAAGAACTAAGTTTAGTTGAAGCTTTATAATGATCATTATACACAAATTCGACTAAGTGCAAATAATCTTCCCATTTTTGGGGATAGTCTCTAACATACATTCGTAACATGTATTCTAGTACTTGATTGACTCTTTCTGCTTGTCCATTAATTTTCACATGATATGCAGTACTAAAATTCAATTTAATATCTAATCTTTTAAACAATGACTTCCAAAAATTACAAGTAAATTTAAGCTCTCTGTCAGAAATTATTACCTTTGAAATTTCATGCATCCAAAAAATTTTCTTCATGAAGATGTCTGCAATGTTAGTAGCCTTTTGAGTTGTTTTAACATGTATAAAGTGTGTTGTATTTCTTAATTTTTCCACCACTACCATTATTGGATCATTCTATTTCTGATTTTCAGGCAATCCACTTATAAAATCAAGACCGATAACTTCCCATTTCCAATTTGGAATTGGCAATGGTTGCAAAATACTAGCTGGGTTTTGATGCTCAACTTTAACTTGCTGGGTATTGATGCTCAGCTTTAACTTGATAACATTATATACACCCAGATATATATTTAGCAACTTAATTTTTCATATTAAGCCAAAAATACTATTTTCTTAACACTGTTATCATATTTTGATACCTCAGATGTCTAGAATAAGGACTTTTATGTACTTCCTTTAGAATCAGGGCAGCCGCACGAAGTTGGTTCCACTTTTTGGTGCCACTTAGGAAATCAGAAACACACTTCCGAAGTGCAAATCAAGAACACATATGCGTTATTGATGGTACGTTCGGAATAACCCGAGCCCAAAAACAAGGCTAAGGTTTGTGGAAATGTATCGCATATGCGATATGCAACATTTACAAAACGCATATGCGATATATTGCAAGTGTGATATTCAACATTTGCAAAACGCATATGCGATATATCACATTTGCGTTTTGTATTGTCTTGATTATATCTTATATGATACTAAATTTTATTTGTTAAGAAGTATGGGAAAAAGATTTCTTCCGTAACAACCCTACTAAGAAAATAATGCCTTCATATGAACTAAGTGTGTTGAGATATCCTTTTACTCTTAAAGGATCCCATGTGTACAAATTCCTAAATTTTACACAAGCATATTGTTTGAGAATGCGATACTTTGGGAAAATGAATATAACATATTTTAACAAAAGGACATCCCCTTCTCTTCACTAACAAATAATTCGGTAATAATAATTTGAAAAAAAACACATATGACAAAGAGATGTTGGCCATCATTAAAGCTATTAATTCTCAATGTTCATAAATGATTAAGTATTTTTTCTATATAAATATTTATGATCATTGTTTGAAGTGTTTCTTGTAGGCATAATCATTCCCAGAGAAATAGAATGGGTTACTAAGATGCTTGGTATGATTATTGTATCATGTATAGAAAACGTAAAGAGAATGTAGTAGTATATTTTTTTATATGAAAAAAGAGGGAGATAGATTCCTGTACCATCCCATGATTATTGAATAAACTTCCTTTGTCAACTGCATAATTTTTATTTTATTTGGGAAACTACTTCTTCCACGCCGATTATTCTTTGGGCATGCAGTCACATTGTTCTAATAGTTTACCCATGATCGAAATGAGAAATGGAAAAATATGGTATGCTTTCCCTTTCACTTGAATTATTAACTTCGAGATACTAGTGAATGTGTGTGCTTTGGTCACACACATCGCTACTAGATACTCATGACAATATGGTCGATTGGATTGCAAATTCCACCTAAGAATTGAAAAAATGAATTGGAGTGTAAACTTCAACAAATGAATTGAGGACCAATGACATGCTCATTCAATGCATCCAAAACATTCCAAAACAATATAATAAACGTAAATAATCAATTTGGTTGCATAATATGTTGAAGCGCTAAGGAAAATTATGCTATAATAAACGTAAATAATCTATTTGGTTACATAATACGTTGAAGAGCTAAGGAAAATTATGCTAACCCATAATTCAAAAATTAGTTCTAGGATGTTAAATAAGTATGGGAAGAAACAATTTTCCCATACTTCTTAACAAATAAAATTTAGTATCATATTTAAGTCATAATCAAGACAATATTCATGGATTTTCAATTAGTATATCCTAAAAAAGTTCCCTTTTTAAATGGAATTGATTATGCACCATGGAGCATAAGAATAGAGGCATATATGCAAGTTTTTGAGCTTGAAATTTGGAGTGTAGTTGATAATGGATACACAAATCCAAAGAATCAACCAAAAGGTTCAATAACAAATAATCTACACAAAAACAATCCAAAGAAAATGAATGCAATTTTGAATGGCCTATCATATTGTGAGAAGAACAAAATGGGACAATGGAATTAAAATACATAGCTCTGGGAGAATATATACTATCTTTATTCAAAAGAAACTCTGTCAATAAAATGAGGTACAACCCAAAACAAATGATGAAGCCATTGAGAGAAAAAGCAAAGTCTCCAAAGATAAAGAAGACTTTGAAACCGAAGAATAAGTATATATAGAGGAATAACTTATTAGTTCCCTATGTGAACTAAGGAAAGATGAAAGAGAAAACTAATCATTAATGGAGCAATTACAAAAGTGCCAATTTCAAAAATTGTCCAATTTCAAAAATAATACACTAAAATCAACACAAATGCCTTTAAAATCCCTAATTGAAATAAATACACCATCATTGAATGGAAGCATAATCATCCAAGGTATGATAGAAGAAAGCTCAAGAGGGATGCACTTCCCATGAGACAACATACACTTAGTTAAAAAAAAATCGTAGTTCCTTACTTTTCAATATCGCATATGCGATATATATCGCAAGTGCGATATATCGCATATGCAATATATCTCATATGGGATATATCGCACATGCAATATTCAAAAGCAAAAAATAAAATAAAACAGAGGTCACAGGCCCCTCAAATATCATTTTCACAGGATCGGGACAACTGAAAAACGTAGGAGTGAAATAGCGCAAGTGTGATTTGCGTTTTACCTTTCCGAGTTCGAGGTCAAGGTCGAGTTCGAGGTAGATTTCTCCAATGGCAGGTAAATTCTAGTTCAATCCTTTTCATTTAGCCTTCCATTCTTTAATTTTTTTCATAATTTCATTGTTTTTATAATTATTTTGAACAAATTTTAAAAAAAATTTGAATCTGAACAATCAAATAATGATTTTAAGTAAAATAACTTGCAGTTTCTTGTTTAAATATTAACAGACAACACAAATGAACAACAGAATGTGGAAAACCCACCCTCTAATAACCCACAACAACCTAACCCACAAACTAACCCACAACAACCGAACCCACAACCTAACCCACAACCAAACCCAAACCCGGAGGGGGAACAAGATAGAAACACACATATTATTACACGCTTGGCATCATTGAGGTGCCTTAGCTCATCTATTAGAGGTGGGGGGGTGTTGTTTGAGAGATTCTTTAGACAATGCCTTGGACACAATAACAAACACAATTTCCAATGCCCAAGGAGCTTTGTACAACATTACCTCATACAAAGAATCTAGGAGGCAATACTACTCTGATGGATTGACTCATAAAGACATCAAAGCCCTTAAAATTACAAAAGACCAGTTATTTTCATTATTTCGGGACCCTAGCACCGGATTGGTTCCACCCACCATTCGAGCACACATTTCCATAGGCTGGGGCATTGAACCAAATATAAAGGCTAATTGGCTGGATCGTTGGTATATGGTCTTCGATGAAGACCCCCATGGGAATAGGGACATCCCATTTTATTTCCTTAGGAAGTTGTATGCAGAATTCATCCTAGGGAAACATGGTAACTACTTCAATCTCTTAGGCAACCAGGGTGTTGGTCATGGGATGCCCCAAGATAGGGAAGGATCCAGGATAGATCCCAACCGTGTGCGACACCCACAACGCACACCAAAACCCCCTTGGATATATCCTCCTATAGGTCCTATCATTGAGTATACACATGAGGCATTATTTGACATGGCAGAGACATTTCTTGAGCATGGGACTGATGTCCAACGCAATGTATACCAAGGGGCTGGCACTTCTATGGCAGGCCCATCTATAGATCATAGAGGAGATGCAGAGTCTTCAGAGCGTCGTGTTACTCCACACCCTTGCACATCGTGTGGAGGCATATGCTATGGCCCTGCTTTCGACTTCCAAGATGATGGATTACTTCGCTTTGTAAGTAAAACTCATTATTTTAATATTATATTTTGTTTCATGTCAAAATCTTCAATTGTTTCACACTTTATTTCTATTTAATTATCTAAGAATTTATGTGAACAAATATACAGCTGGTGTCCCATGGCACACCACAGTCGCATAGTCCGTCGATCAATGTTGAGAACATTGATGCGGCTATCAATATTGCTTATGGGTTTGGTTCTTCACCAATAGGGGTAATAACTATACTTGTTAATTTGTCAAATTTATTTATATATTTATAGTATAGATTGTAATGTATTCAATATGTATCCTAATTTTGATAATTGACATGTTTTATGCAGGTTTCCCAGGAAGAGTATATTGTCTCGCAGCCTATTCCCTCTCATGCAGAGGTAGATTCACAGACACAGGTATTATTTGAAATATGCTTTTAATTATGTTTCACTTTGTTTGGAAAAACCATTTTTCAACTTACATATCGCTTTGACATATGTTACTTTATGTAGGAACCTATTGTGACAGTGGTGCTTGAAGAGCACCAAAGCAAGGTTGTTGTCAACCCACCTCTTCCCCCCAAACAGGTATGTATGTTTTGCTTTATTTGGTAGTTAATCATTTTCCTTCCAGGTAGTATATATGTCTCTGATTCACTATTTTATAAGAAATTGACATATATATGCTACTTTATATGCAGGCCCCTAGTGAGGCACTGGTGCGTGAAGAGCACCAAATCGCTAGCCCACCTTTGACGAGCCAACAGGTATGTTTATGTAGATCTCTTTCTTTGTACGTTTGTGTACATATATTGATCAAGTAACATTCAATATGTATCCTAATTTGATATGTAACATGTTTTATGCAGGTTTCCCATGATGAGTATAGTGTCTCGCAACCTATTCCCTCTCATGTAGAGGTAGATACGCAGACACAGGTATTATTTGAAATATGTCTAGATTGCTTTCTTTGTATGTTTGTGTACATATCTTTCTCTGATTTGGTGCTTGAAGAACCCCAAATTGGTGACCCTCTCCCCCCCAAGGTACATGTATATTTGTTGACATTGGCATATATATATGTAGCCTGATAGTGAGCAAGTGGTACAAAAAGAGCACCCAATCAGGGTCACTGTTAGTGAGGCACCAAGACCCGTGATTACTTACTCACGTACAGTAAGTAGAAATGTTATTTTGGTTTCAAGGAATTTGAACAAATGTATATATAGAATTTTTAAAGGTTGGTAAATTGACTTACAAATGTTGGTTTTTCTGCAGTCTCCACTAATGAGACCTATCCCTCTTGTTCAGCAATGGGGATCACCAGTTAGCAGTAGCAAAAGAAAGCTACACTTCTCTGAAGACTCTGGCAGTGGCAACAAAACAGGGGATAACTATAAAAAATTTATAGGGGGCATACATAGATGTATCTTTTTGTTCATATGTGTACACACAGATGTACTTTTTGATCCACCATTTTGTATTATGGCCATGTGGCATGGCAATTTTTGTACAACATTATTTATATATACATATATAATATAGAGCAAGGTTCAAATTTATACATATATATGGTTGAATTGATCTTGGAACATGATATCATGGTTGACTTGGTCTTGGAACATGATATGTGTGGATGACCTATGTGATATAATGATATGTGTGGTTCGTGCATGTGTGCTAACTTAAATGAATTTCCAATACTTAAAGGAAGAATTTAAACGACTCGTCAACTTTTTAACATCATACAATTCTAACATACAATAACATATACCATAATTTACACACAGTAACACACACTAACATACTCTACAATTCTAATATGTACACAATAACATACTCTACATTACCCTACAACACTAATATCATACCATACTATGATACAATAACATGTACCATAACATAACATACTAAGTCAATATGTACCATTTAACACTAAGTCATGCATGCATGTGTAATATATACGATACCATACCCTACAATACCCCATGATACTAGAGTTCATTGAATACCATACTAACATACATCATGTACCCTACAAACCCTAAATTGGTTGAAGTAAACCCTAGTTGGTGCATGCAAGTTTGTGTTCATGAAAGCCTAGTTGGTGCATGCAAGTATTGGTGATGTCATGTGTGTTTCTATTTCCCTCTCCTAACTTGCATTCAATTGCTCACTAAACCCTAGTTCCATCTCATACCTTGGTAACCCCAGTTCGAGCATGCAAATTGTTGTTCATGAAATCCTAGTTGGTGCATGCAAGTATTTGTGATCATGTGTTTCTAGAACTCCCTCTCTTAACTTCCAAATTGCTCACCAAACCCTAGTTCCATCTCATAACTTGGTAACCCTAGTTCCACTGTGTGCCTTTAATTCCATCTCATCAAAATACCCCAATAGATAACAACAAACAAAATGTACTACATGATCTTTGCAAATGTGCCAATTTCAAAAATTGTCCAAAAATAATAATAATAATATTATAGAAGATATCCAAAAACACACATAGTCTTATACATCCAAAAAACTGTACATGAACCAAAATATTATCTAACTCAACCAAAATAGTGAAATATATACATTGATATTACATGTTACCTTTATTTGAATCAAAAGGAAGAAACCAAATAGGGCCCTTCAATTATCTCTTCGAACTCCATATCTTCCAGAATTTCACTTGCTTAAGGAAGAGAACCAGAAATAATGTTTAGTTCCCAAAAACAGGCTAAAAATAAATGTACTAAAGAGTAGCAATATTTGACAATTAGGTCTTGTTTAACATCCAATTTATAGTGAGATCCTAGTCAACAAAAACTGAGAGAGTTTTTACACCACCATTGAAAGCACATTTTATCAAGAGCATTGAGGCCATTAATTATCCAAAGTTGTGTGTTCCAATGCCAGCTCCAACTTTATACTTACTAACATGCATATATCATTTAGAAAAATAAGATGCCCTATGATACTAAAATTCAGATCACTTTGATATGTAAGCTACCATGGGAAAATAATTAGATGTACATGTGTTTAGTGTACTTTTTGAGACATGTGTGTTTAGTGTTTAGTTGGCGCATGCAAGTATCAAGGTGATCATGTGTTTGTAGTTCACTCTCCTAACTTGCATGATTTCTCACCAAACCCTAGCTGGACATCTCATACCTTGTCTTGACCCTAGTTGGAGCGTGCCACAATAATGTTTAGTTCCCAATAATGTTGGTGCATGAAAGTATTGGTGATCTCATGTGTTTGTAGTTGACTCTCCTAACTTGCATGATTGCTCACCAAACCCTAGTTGGAGCATGCCACAATAATGTTTAGTTCCCAATAAAGTTGGTGCACGCAAGTATTGGTGATCTCATGTGTTTGTAGTTGACTCTCTTAACTTGCATGATTGCTCACCAAACCCTAGTTGGACATCTTATACCTTGTTTTGACCCTAGTTGGAGCATGCACAACTTGGTGACTCATGAAACCATAGTTGGTGCATGCAAGTATTGGTGATCTCATGTGTTTGTAGTTGACTCTCCTAACTTGCATGATTGCTCACCAAACCCTAGTTGGACATCTATGAACTTGTCTTGACCCTATTTGGAGCATGCAAGTATTGGTGATCATGTGTTTGTAGTTCACTCTCCTAACTTGCATGATTATGCACCAAACCCTAGTTGGACATCTCATACCTTGTCTTGACCCTAATTGGATCATGCACAACTTGGAGACTCATGAAATCCTAGTTGGTGCATGCAAGTATTGGTGATCATGTGTTTCTAGTTCACTCTCCTAACTTACATGATTGCACACCAAACCCTAGTTGGACATCTCATAGCTTGTCTTGACCCTAATTGGAGCATGCACAACTTAGTGACTCATGAAATCCTATTTGGTTCATGCAAGTATTGGTGATCTCATGTGTTTGTAGTTGACTCTCCTAACTTGCATGATTGCTAACCAAACCCTAGTTGGACATCTCATACCTTGTATTGACCCTAGTTGGAGCATGCACAACTTGGTGACTCATGAAACCCTAGTTGGTGCATGCAAGTATTGGTGATCACATGTGTTTGTAGTTGACTCTCCTAACTTGCATGATTTCTCACGAAACCCTAGTTGGGCATCTCATACCTTGTCTTGACCCTAGTTGGAGCATGCACAACTTGGTGATTCATGAAACCCTAGTTGGTGCATGCAAGTATTGGTGATCTCATGTGTTTGTAGTTGACTCTCCTAACTTGCATGATTTCTCACCAAACCCTAGTTGTGTAGAAATTCTAAGGGCTTGATGGCATAAGGAATTTCATAAACTGGCTAAGGATCTAAGCACACAATTAACCTCACAGAGAATTGTAGAGAATTAGCATAATGAGAGAAGAAGAAGAATTAATGAACACACATTAATGAATGATCAATAAATGATAATTGATATTATTACATAGGTAATACATCCTTATAAAGGAAAAATGAGTTGCATGAAGACAACTCAAGCTAGCTCATAAAAGCAAGCTTACTAATTATGATAAACCCCTTAAAGCACTTTCCAATCTACCAAGCACCTCACGAGTTAGCAAAAGCATGAGTGAGTTGTCAAGGAGATGGAAATAATATGCTAATGGAGAAAAACTAATGGAAGATGGGTTGGAAACAAAAGCACCCAGTTTCCTAGTTGACTAGCTTTTATCTTATCCATAGAAAAGCAGGATAAAGCAGAAAAAGCAGAAAAAGCAGAAAAAGCAGAATCTGCTATATGGTCCTACATACTAATTCTAGAAAAACCCAGAATCAGAAATAAATCATTCCTAGGATATGGATGGCATGCATTGACTTTAAGTGGATGCCAACTAATTAAGCTAGTGGGTGAATAATTAATCATTATTGATTAATTATTTATCCTAAGTGTATGAGTGGGTTTATTATATCCCAACACCCCCCTATAAGCCTGACATTATGATGATATGCATATAGGGCCCAGCAATAAAGCTATGGTCACCCTTTTACAATTTATATTGTCCAAAGAAATGAGGAAAGAGGCAAAACCTCAAGGGGAAAATCCTCCCTCAAGAAAGGACATGAAAACTAATACCAAAAATGTTGAACTACTGGTGTTGCTGCTGCCCCAAACTAAAATATGATGTCTGGAGGAATCTTCTTCTTGGGAAGAAGATAAATCTACTCACCTGGATCAAAGACAGCTGCAGGATGGAACCTGGGACCGTGTAGAACAACTGAAATCCAATGATGTGAAGGCAATACTGAAGGATCTTGAGACTTGTAATCAGCTCCAATATGATGATATGACTTGAACTTCGAACCAGTAGAGATGAAATGAGCTCTAGATAGGTGGAATAACTGTCCCAGCGAGTGTATCATGTCTCCATCTTCATTTACATAGAGAGTATGTGTGCAAGTGATCATGTAGGAACATAGAGAAGGCATGATATCAAAGAGTGTGAATGAATGGGCTCCATGGGCTGATCTAGCTTCCAAATAATCCAAGAGATCACAAAAAAGCACAACAGCAGACTCCTAGAAATCACTGGGTTGCGCATCATCAAGAGGAGAGGCATGCACAAGGTGTGAGAGGTCAGGCATATGGATCTCAGAATCCATTATAGAAGACATAGAGAACACTGAATGTGTGAGTGAATCATCAATAGCAATAGCAGCTCCATTAGTCTCTTCTTTTTCATCAGCAGCATCATGAGAAGATGAATCAAGATCTTCTACTTCAGGAGGCATAGAAAAAGATGGCTCTTCTTGATTGAAAGAGGAAGCATTCGAATCAAGGAGAGTAGTAGCAACAGGAACTGTATGAGAAATTTCTTCTTCATGATCAACTTCATCGGAGACAATAGAGGCCGAGACATCTTGAGAGAGAGAAATCATTGAGGAGATAGAGGCACTCTCCACATAGCTATAAGGATCCTCATTGTCCTTTCCCAAAACTCTATCCAATGTTGTCCAGAGATCCTTTGGGGAATCAATAGAATCAATAAGGTAGCGCATGCATGGAGAGATAGCTAGACACATAGCTCCAACTGCTCTATCACAGTCATTCAACCAGTCACTTGGCTCTTCATAAGACTCTTCACCAGCTCCAATAGATATCTCATAGAGACCTTGTCTCTTTAGATATGAAATCATCTTCAGTTTCCACTCTGCATAGCTTGTGAATGGAGAAAGAAGAGGAACTGATATTCTTGAATCCATTCGAAGTCGAACCTGCAAAATAAACCTGCAAATCTGAAAAAGGAGGATTAATTAATGAACTCTCAAAGATCTGATATCATGTAGAGCTTTGATATCCTCGGCTCTAATTGCATGAAGAACTTGAACTTTGAGAACCTTAGCTCTGATACCATGTAGAAATTCTAAGGCCTTGATGGCATAAGGAATTTCATAAACTGGCTAAGGATCTAAGCACACAATTAACCTCACAGAGAATTGTAGAGAATTAGCCTAATGAGAGAAGAAGAAGAATTAATGAACACACATTAATGAATGATCAATAAATGATAATTGATATTATTACATAGGTAATACATCCTTATAAAGGAAAAAGGAGTTGCATGAAGACAACTCAAGCTAGCTCATAAAAGCAAGCTTACTAATTATGATAAACCCCTTAAAGCACTTTCCAATCTACCAAGCACCTCACGAGTTGGCAAAAGCATGAGTGAGTTGTCAAGGAGATGGAAATAATATGCTAATGGAGAAAAACTAATGGAAGATGGGTTGGAAACAAAAGCACCCAGTTTCCTAGTTGACTAGCCTTTATCTTATCCATAGAAAAGCAGGATAAAGCAAAAAAAGAAGAAAAAGCAGAAAAAGCAGAATCTGCTATATGGTCGTGCATACTAATTCTAGAGGAACCCAGAATCAGAAATAAATCATTCCTAGGATATGGATGGCATGCATTGACTTTAAGTGGATGCCAACTAATTAAGCTAGTGGGTGAATAATTAATCATTATTGATTAATTATTTATCCTAAGTGTATGAGTGGGTTTATTATATCCCAACAAGTTGGACATCTATGACCTTGTCTTGGTCCTATTTGGAGCATGCAAGTATTGGTGATCATGTTTTTGTATTTCACTCTCCTAACTTGCATGATTACACACCAAACCCTAGTTGGACATCTCATACCTTGTCTTGACCCTAATTGGAGCATGGAAAACTTGGTGACTCATGAAACCCTAGTTGGTGCATGCAAGTATTGGCGATCTCATGTGTTTTTAGTTGACTCTCCTAACTTTCATGATTGCTCACAAAACCCTAGTTGGATATATATGACTTTGTCTTGACCCTAGTTGGAGAATGCAAGTATTGGTGATCATGTGTTTGTAGTTCACTCTCCTAACTTGCATGATTACGAACCAAACCCTAGTTGGACATCTCATACCTTGTCTTGACCCTAATTGGAGCATGCACAACTTGGTGACTCATGAAAGCCTAGTTGGTGCATGCAAGTATTGGTGATCATGTGTTTCTAGTTCACTCTCCTAACTCAAGCATGATTGCACACCAAACCCTAGTTGGACATCTCATAGCTTGTCTTGACCCTAATTGGAGCATGCACAACTTAGTGACTCATGAAACCCTAGTTGGTGCATGCAAGTATTGGTGATCTCATTTGTTTGTAGTTGACTCTCCTAACTTGTATGATTGCTCACCAAACCCTATTTGGACATCTCATACCTTGTCTTGACCCTAGTTGGAGCATGCCACAATAATGTTTAGTTCCCAATAACATGCTGAAAATAAATGTACTAAAGAGTAGCAGTATTTGACGATTAAAGGTCTTGTTTAACATCCAATTTATAGTGAGATCCTAGTCAACAAAAACCTAGAGAGTTTTTACACCACCATTGAAAGCACATTTTATCAAGAGCATTGAGGAGATTAATTATCCAAAGTTGTTTGTTCCAATGCCAGTTCCAACCTTATACTTATTGACATGCATATATCAAAGAAAAATAAGATGCCCTGTGATACTAAAATTCGAATCACTTTGATATGTAAGATACCATGGGAAAAGAATTAGATGTACATGTGTTTAGTGTACGTTTTGAGACAATCCTTGAATAAGAGATTAATTATTGAACAAAATAATGGTTGTTTCCTCAACACTAGTGGAAAATGAGAGATTAGTGACCAGGAGACCAAAATTTTTGGTCACCACAATTTTTTTCAAGGGATAAATGACCAAAATTGATAAATTTAAGTGAGTTAACTAAAAAAGACCAAGATAAATGACCAATTTTGGTCACTGGATAAAAACCAATTGAAAACGACCAAGATAAATGACCAATCTTGGTCACTGGATAAAAACCAATTGAAAACGACCAAGATAAATGACCAAATTTGGTCACGGGATATCTAGAGTAAAAATGACCACATGACAATTGGTCATTTATTTGGTCATTTTTTATTCTTGCATTCTTCTTATCACTCCTAATTAATTAATTATGATTAATAACCAATGTAATTGCAAGGCATTCTTTGAAGGTGAAGTACATAATTTTAGGTCTTCTTCCTGATTATCATTCATTTACGTCACATTAATTGTTTTCATTAAATAACTTAAATTCCAGCTACATCTAAGTAGTTTTTTTGATATAATGAAGTGTGCTCCAACTTGAAAATAATTACAATAAAATAGTTAATGTTTATATGTTGTTACTCATGAATTGTAAAATTTATGATATTACACATATGACTACTTAATTAAGGAGTAAATTAGTGAACCGACCATTTGCATCGATCGGACGTTGACCTGGCTCGCGTGAGCGGTCACATCCGACGTCGTTGCCGGTCGTCCGATCAGTGCAAATGGTCAAGCA
>LPNX010372439.1:0-25013 GCA_001517045.1 Pseudotsuga menziesii | reverse complement strand
ATTCTATTTATTCAGCAGCCTATGATATTACAGGGTTGGCTATTGTACACTGAGTTAATATAATTTTGTGTTACAGCTCCATTTCCAGTCTCCATTGTTGACAATTTGCATGATCAATTGTAATTTGTTGTAAGTGAAATTAATCTATTGCTGGTCAGAATTTCTACAGTTAGAATAATCAACCCATAGTTTACCCAGTTAGACACTAATTTAATTATTTCTGTCTTATTAGCCTAGTTCATGTGTCCCACCTTGTGCAAGTTGTCTTTTACCTATCCATAGTGGTCAAACTTGCCTCATTTGACTCATGTAGCGCATGGGAAATCCCAATGAATCAAATCTGATTTATTCCTGGCCTCCTAGGCACCCTTCTCCTTTTATGCTTTATTCCTTGCTTTTTCAGTGTTTTAAGGCAAATAGAAAAGCTAGACTAGGTGAGGTGAACTAGTTTTTTGTCCTCTTCATCCTCCACTCTTTTCTCCATGAAAAAGCATGTATGAGCTGCCATTCCACCACTCTTTATCTTTCCTAAGCCATTTTTCCAATTCGTGAGCTCCATGACAGATTTGGGATCAGCTTTTTACACCTATGGGGGATTTGCTTATTTTTAGTAAGCCTGCTTTATGCTAGATTTGAATTGCTCCTCATGCATTCGAATCCCTGATGTATGTTATTTATTCAACAACCTATGTTATTACAGGGTTGGCTATTGTACATTGATTTAATACAGTTTAGTGTTCAGCTCCAATTTTTAGTCTCTTTGTGAGTGATTTTGCATGATCAATTGTTAATTGTTGTGAGTAAAATTAATCTATCACCTGGTTCAATTTCCACAGGAATTGCACCAGACCCTTATTACTTATATCTTCAGGGGAATTGACCCTGGTGGGTGGCCTGATATGCTGCCATATTCACTACTGAATGGAAACCCCATTGGCATAAATATTGGTGATTAATGAACACCAGCCATGAATTACAAAAACAAATCTCATTTTCTTTCCATTGATGATTTTCAGATGTTTACATAAACACTTATCACTTTTTGTGCTAGTGATCTTTTAGAACTCTCTTCTTTTCTATATTTCTTATGAATTTGTGTACTGCCTTTTCTAATGGATTTTTTACTAAAGTGCAAAACTTATAAAGCTACATTATTAGTTGGACTTTTTATGGAGCTCCAATTTCAATCTTTGCAAGTGCAATATAGTTTTTTTTCATAATCTCTCCTTAATCTTGAGATTTTGTTCACTTGAACAGGGATTCACCCATAACATTCATATTTTCTTTATGAATTCTTATCTCGTCCTCGTAGAGATATAACTTTGGATGCAATCTAATGTGATAGTATGGGGTAGTTTTACTAGTTTTTGTATTATTGTAATTTGAAATGATGTATTTGAAATGCCATCATACATTCCCTTATTTTTATTGCTTTATCTTTAATACCTTGTAGACATGCTAAGCCAAAAGTGATTGGATTGTTTAGAATTTTAGTTTGTAGCAGTTAGAATCTTGTTGACATGTTAAGCTATCAGATTTAACACTTAGATGGAACAAGCGCAACTAGACTTTACTCAATTTCTAGCTTGAGGAAACTGACAAACAATGAAAATACATCAGAATTATTACCCTGCCATTGAATGCCGAGCGACATTCAATGGCATTCACTGCCACTGCCATTCTACCATTAATCGATGGCCCATGACATTTATTATTTGAATCAAAATTCACGTGGATGGTGCACTGTTTCACCATTCCAGCCCTGTCGGGTGGACAACACTGTTTAAGCCGCTTAATGACGTTTTGGTGGAAAATTAAACCATCAACTGGCTATTTAAAGATGTAATGACGTTTTACAAAAAATTTCGGTTGTCAAATTCCAACTCTGCGTGCAATGATGTGAACAAGCGCAACTAGACTTTAATTAATTTCTAGCTTGAGGAAACTGTAAAACAATGAACATATATCAGAAGTATTACCCTGCCAAGTGTGAGGAATCATGGAATTCATCCTTGACAACAAAACTGACATAAATATTAATGATCTTATGAATGAGGCTTAGAAAGTAGTAGTGGGAATGAGGATTTTGAGTTAGTACATACAACCATAGTAGCAATATTTTGCCATATTTCCCTTTCAACTCAGAAACTTGCCCTGGCTTGAGTTGAGGAGATGGAGAATTAACCAGCTCAGAGTCCTCGATCACCCAATCCACAACCCTCTCACCAAGTATGAAATCATAAGGGGGAACACAAAAATGGTAGTTGCATCCTGCTAGCATGTTGCATATGTTTATCAGTGTTGAGAGAGATTCAAGCTTCAGCACATACCTATACACGATACACCAAATACCAAAAAATGTTGAATTTAGTGTTCACACAGTGGCATTCAATGGCATTCACTGCCATTAACAAATGGGCTATGGTGAATTGTAATGGACATTTAATATTTCAAAATTCATGTTGATGGTGCCATCGTGCCAGCCTACCAAGTGGACACTGATGAACCTTTTGAATTCCAAAACCGTTTAGAGGCCTAATGACGTTTTCATGAAAAATTAAACCGTCGTTTTGACGTTCTACCAAAGACTTCAGTCGTTTAATAAAATGGGAAAATGCCAAAAGTTGTAACAATATTTCAAGTTTGTTTGTATGTACATATTATCTTCTAGTTTAAAAAATTATGTTCAAACATGTATAATTTATCATTAATTTTGAAGGGTACTAGTTGTTTCTATGTTTTTTCCATTGTCATTTTAGATTAAATATTCCATATGAAGTAAAATGATTGTTTTTTCTTTGCTATTCAAGTAATTTATATCAATAACAATATTACTGTGGAATTTTCATTGTGGTTTATCCCTTTTACCCTTGCTTAAAACATGTTTTTTATTGTTTTTATTGTTATTGTTATTGTTTATAGGTATATAGTTTCACTAGAAATGCCTCCAAAAAAGAAAGGGAAACCAACTTTGGACAAATTTTATGGCTGTTCTACAATGCCAAAACCCTCCAATGCTGATGATATTCCATATATCCCTAACCTGAATGATATACCTGACCTGAATGATATACATGACTTGAATGATGAAACTAATGAAGACATAGATGAAGACCTTGTTGACGATTTAGAGATGTTTGGTCATGAAGTGTAGTAGTGAGAGGAAAAGGAAGGCCTCATGGAAACATGAATTTCGAGAAGATTGGAAGATCAAACACCCCTGGGTCTATGCAATCAATGTTGTCGATGGCCTTACTCACATGAAATGCAAGCTTTGTGAGAAATACAAAGCTCAAGGTCCATGGGGTATTGGCACTGGATGTAAGACAATTCAGTATGATTCCATGGCAACTCATTCAAAATCATTTACTCATCAAACATCGGTTCAAAAAAAATTGTATGAAACTCAAAGATTGACAAAGTCCGTTCCAGAACACATTATGTATATTAATGATGCCAACAAGGACAAGGTGATAACCACAATGAAATTAGCATATTTTATTGCAAAAAAGGATATTGCAATTGCTACTTACGAAGATCTTTGTCAACTTCAGATGCACTTGCAAACTCCAAACATCCCTAATCGAGTATATTATTGTTCCTATTTTAATAGGAAGGCTACCACATAATTTATTGAGTGTATCTCAAATTACCTTGAAGAGATGCAATTTGAAAAAATGTTGGACAATCCTTTTTTTTCTATAATGTTGGATGAAATCATAGATAATAGTTTGGAACAACATTTTGTTGTGTATTCTACTTACTTGGACTCAGGAGGCTTAGGGCCTCCAATATCACAGTTTATGAAACTTATCACTGTCCCTGATGGAAAAGGAAAAACCATTTATGATACATTCATAAGTCTAAAAGAAACAAGGAAACTGCAACATGAAAATTTAATAGCAGTTTCTACTGATGGTGCTTCATCTATGCTAGGGAGCGAAAATGGATTTGTCACATTTTTAAAGAAATATTTGCCAAATTTGATTGGTACTCATTGCATTGCACATTGCAAGGCACTTGCAGCATTAGATGCTTCAAAAAAGATACCGGAATTCTTGTTTGTTGAAAAACTAGCAAATAAGGTGTACTCCTGGGTTGGAAATTCAACAAAGAGAAATAATGAACTCATTTCTTTACTAGAAGTAATGGAATTGGAATCCTTGCAAGTTCTTGAAATCCATGGGATTCAATGGTTATCTAGGGGACAATTAGTTGAAAGGCTCATTACATTGATGCCCGTGATTTTGAGCATGTGGAAAATTCATGGTATCACAAGGCAAGGATTTTCTCAGTTCAATTATGTCTAAATATGATTGCTGATGTTTTGATAGAATTGAATAAACTAAACAGAAAATTCCAAGAAGATAATATAGATGTCACCGCGCTTGGAATAACTATTGACCATACATTCAATACTCTTAAGAGGTATTTTTGTAGGCCAGATTCTTTTGCAAATGGTGCAACGTATCTTAGTAAATTCTTAGAAGACTCTAGAGATGGATTCCTTGAAAATGTTGACAAAGAGGGAATTACAAACATACATGATTTATTGTATCTTCCAATCCCGGATGAGCACATGTCACAACCGATGGCAACACATATCAATGGCTCTGTTGATAGTTGCATACAACTTACAAGGAATTATGTCCAAGTATTGATAGAGAGCTTCAATTCAAGATTCCCAGATCTTCATCTATTTAATGCAGCAAGATTGTTTAGCCCTTGCCATTATCCATCAGATTTACATGTGAGAGAAACTAATGCAAAACAATGGCTTGAAAGATTGTTTTTGCATTTGCAGCACAGACTATGCAATGAAGGTGATAATGTACCATTTTTTGACATTGCAACATGCAAAACAAAATTGTATGAATTTATTGATGTTCTTCATTTAAATGGAGAAAGATTCCCTATGAAAGAGACATGGAAGGTATTTTCTCAAATAAAAGATTGGTACTCTAGGTATCCAAATATGTTAAAATTATGGCAAGCAATCCTTGTCATTCTGACAAGCACTGTTGCATGTGAACGAGGGTTTTCAAAACAAAATGTAATCAAAGATATACGGAGAAGATGGTTGTCAATTAACACGCTTGATGCATTAATGCGTGTTTCATTAACAGGGCCTGACATATCAGAGGTGGAATGGCAACGCATTTATGAGATTTGGTGTAGTTCAAAAGATGGGAGAAATTAACTTGGGCACTTGATGCACTCCTGGGCATGTATTGCAACAGTTTTGATGAGTTAGTCTTACGTAATAAGACTACTATTTAATTTTTGTCATGTTTCCTCCTTATCAACAGTAATCTATAGTAAGTTAGGAAACGTTTCGGAGCTACACCAGGCTCTTTTCAGTAGTACCTGAACTATATGCTACAATAGTGAGGGGGATCCTATAGCAACCTTACAACATTGACTTTCAGTTATAGGCAAAAGGACAATAGACCAAGGTGGGAGTAACATTAATTTTGGTTATGGGAAGGTCTTATCCTTAGCCATATCTATTGATAAAAAGAAGAATGAAACCCTTAATACATCTACACATACACATTATAGGAGGCCTGTATAGTGAAAGGGCGGTTTTCCTTGTCATACTATAGTTACCAACCAATACCCAATGCTCACCCTTTCACCAACCAATGATCCATGTTTTCTCTGTAAGTGTTTACCATTTTTTTGAAGATTCCAGGTTTGAAATAAATTATATCATGCCTTATTTTGCTAAATATTATTGTGGTGACTCTATTTTAAATCTACAGTACTTTCAGTATATATATGGAGGATCTTGCTCTTGAGGTTTCTAAAATTGGTAAGCATTGTTGAAGTTCTTTATTCAGACAAACTATCTGAAGAAAATACACATTATAGAATGTTTGTACAGTGAAAGGGTGTTTTAAATTTTTTCCTTCCCATACTATAGTTACCAGCCAATACCAAGTGTTTACTCTTTCACCAACTAGTGATCCATGTATTTTGTGTAATCGGTTATCATTTTTGTGAAGATTCCAGCTGTGAGATAAATTATATCAGACCTTATTTTTCCAAATATTATTATGGTGAATGGCTTTTAAATTAGCAGTGCTTTCATTATATATATGATGGATCTTTCTCTTGAGGTTTGTGAAATTGGTAAACATTGTTGAAGTTCTTTATCCCAGTTTGAAGAAAATACACATTATAGGGGTTTTATACAGTGAAAGTATGTTTTTCAATATATTTCTATCTCAGAACTTGGGAACGCTATCCACAAGTTCTCGATCAAGGAACTTGTACCTGTGCAAGGTCTCCAAATGCTCTGGGTTGCTAGTATATCTGAAATATTTGGTTTGGATTTTCTTTCTTACCTTAGTAAGGGAATAGCATTATTTTCCTAAATCCCACTCTAGATAAACTAGATCAGAAGCTTTTTTTTGTCTTCTGAATCCCAACAGGGATGTAGACAAGCAAGTGTCAATACATGTTAAAGATAGTGCATAGGTACAAGTTCATGGCCACAAGTTATGAGATAGAAATATATCAAACAACACCCTTTCACTATACAAACCTCCTATAATGTGTATTGAGAAGTCATGATACATGTTGTCATGACTTCTCTTTATACAATGATGATAAAAATATATGAAACACACATGAGAATATACCTTGAGAGAGAAAAGATTAATGTCCTTTCTCTTGTTAGTCCTATGGGTAAAAGGGGTTGTTTCCCCACCTTTATTGTACACCTTGGTCTTATGGGTATGGAGTTTTCCTTGCCACCTTGTTGTGACACTTAGTTGACCTATGGTCCTTTTGGCCCTAGAACCCTTGTTGTATGTGATACCATGACCACCTTTGGTATGATGACTTAACCTTATTGTTTTTATCTTATATTACCACTTGACTGTTAATGTACCCTATCCTAAGTCAGCCTAACATTATTTTATGTTATGTTTGGAAACAACCCTAAAAGACATGGGTTAGTGGATTAACCTTTCTAGAAGGCTTGTTAAAATTATAAATTCAAGTCTTGAATTTCATTTTACAGAGTGTGTTGACAAGAGAAATTTGAAGATATGATCTTTCACATGTCTAGGGTTTGCTGCTGCTAATAGATTGACGTATAGGGTTTTGTTGCTATCTATGAGATGCCGCCACCTCTCCTCTTAGCCTGTTAATGTTTTTGTCTTCTAGTTCAAGTTGTTGTTGTTATGAATAATTCATGTCAATCTTCTCAGCTTGTTAAGGGTTTCCTTCACATGTTTTGATCTTCCTTGAGATGGGAATAATCTTTTGTAGGATGCTAATTCTGATAGAATCCCCTTAGGGTTGGGTTGTGGCTTATCTAAACCCCTTAGGTTTGAACCGTGATTGAGTTTCTAGCTAGGCCATGACTATGTGGAACCCTTCTTGAGCTGGGTCATGACTGGGTAAGACCATTCTTGGGAAGGTTGTGACTATTTTGCCTTACCTTAACTAAACCATGGACTGTCGATGCTTTCTCTAGAAGGTCGTGACTATTGATGAATTTTTTTAGCCCTCTTTGATAGGTCATGACATTTTTGTGACTTCCTAGATTGGGTCGTGATCATTGTTGGCTGCCCAAACTTAGGATGTGACCCTTTTGCTATTTATTAGAGCGGGTAATGACCCTTGGTACTTGGGGCTATTCAGACCTGATCTATGAATCTTGGATTCCTCTTTTGTTGGTATATCACCTTGTGTGTGCTCATAGTTGTGATTCTTATGGGCTGTTAGGACTCTGACTTGAGCTTGTTGGGTTGCTAAGATCTGAGTTTTGACTTGCGTTAATATTCTTAAACTGGTTGTGATCCTGATGGTTCCTACCTGTGTTTGGGGCTGGGTATCACTGTTGGGGTTTTCACACTTGGTGACTGAGTCATATTGACTGCGATTATATGTGCCTAACCTTATTCCTAACCTTTTCTCTCTCAAGCTATGTCAACTTTTTCATTGTTGATCTTGTCCTTTTAGTGACAATATTCGACCCTAAAAGTATCTGAGTATAAGGCTGATTCAAAGCAGATATGAACCAACATTGTTATTTATTGGTTGTTGGTCATTAGTTTGTTTTGTGTACTATATTATTGTTTATGTTCTCTACATTGCCTTTGATGAAGTGTATCTCAAGGACCAAATTTAACACAATGACCATTGGAGTGTTAAAGTTGAAAGAGATGAAAGTTATGTTTTTTAAATTTATCTTGCCTTGCTACAGTTGTACCAATTTTTAGGCTGAGTATCACAGTTGGGGTTTTCACACTTGGTGACTGATTCATATTGACTACTACTGTATGTGGGGCTGAGTATCACTGTTGCGGTTTTCACACTTTGTGACTGAGCCATATTGACTACTATTGTATGTGCCTAACCTTATTCCTAGCTTTTTCTCTCTCAAAGGTATGTCAATTGTTTCATTGTTGATCTTGTCCTTTCAGTGACAATATTTGATCCTAAATGTATCTTAGTATAAGGTATATTCAAACCAGATATGAACCGACATTGTTATTTATTACTTGTTGGTCATTAGTTTGTTTTTTGTACTGTATTATTGTTTATGTTCTCTACATTGCATTTGATGAAGTGTATCTCAAGGACCAACTTTAACACAGTGACCATTGGAGTGTTAAAGTTGTAATAGATGAAAGTTATGTTTTAGAAATTTATTTTTCACTGTTATACTTTTACTTCTAAGTACTCAATCTGCAATTTTTGCATAAGTTAGTTAAATTGTTAAAAATCCCTAAAATTTTAACAATACACTTGGGTGGCCTATTAGCACTCAAATTCACCTTTAAAAAAAAACATTTAACCTCCGTCAATCTTGTGTCAAACATCACTAGCGTGTCATCCTATGCATCAACTTCTGTAAATTTCCCAGCTCCTTCAAATCAATGAATGTTTGGGTCCTTCACTAAGGCAATATTCTTTTACTCCTTTACTTTCCACGGGGGATTCACTTGTTGGCCAATATCCTATCATGTTAGTTCATATTGTGGGTTTTAAAATTATAAAAAATCGAACCAATATATTGCAGATATTGGGGGGATGAAGGGTTTAAGGTGGGGGTGGGTAGGGTGGTTTATAAGGATTGAGGTATAAAAAGGGGTGGGGAGGAGGTTTTAAGTATTGGGAGGGGGTTTCAACAAAAAGAGTTTGGGTTAATAACTATCAAAATTAATGGTATTCTTTAATATCCCACGATCGCACGTGCTATGTGAGAGGTTCACTAAGTGAAGTTCCCATGTTGCTTTCAAACCTCATTTTCTTATTTTCTCCTTCTTTTGTAGAAGATTAAATAAATGAAAACTTATTGTTATAAAATTATTTTATTAATTATAAAATGATTTTATATTCAATAAAAAAATTTAATTTATTTTCAAAGGATAAATGTTTATTATTAAAATTGGTCTTTTATTCATTTTTAGCTCC
Organism: Pseudotsuga menziesii; assembly: GCA_001517045.1. Taxonomy (NCBI): domain Eukaryota; kingdom Viridiplantae; phylum Streptophyta; class Pinopsida; order Pinales; family Pinaceae; genus Pseudotsuga; species Pseudotsuga menziesii. The sequence goes on along the minus strand of LPNX010372439.1, from coordinate 15,578 downwards.
ACGTCAACTCATTTTCTTCCCACCTAACATGTAAGTGGGAATGATTTTCATGTTAACCTTATAATTTTCATTAAAATATGGTTAGCTTGTCAAGCATCAAAGCTTATTTGTTCATGCATGGGAAGTTCCCTCACAAGAATCAATGTAAATGCTCACTCACAATCAAGCTTTATGCACTACGAGTTGGAAGGAAACAAATGCACCTGGGTATATAAAACTATAAAAGATATCTTATTTTGTTGCATGTGGGAGTGCTCCCTAAATGCAAAATAAACAAGCTGAGTTCAAATTGTCCAAGATAGCGCATTCACGTTATGAATCTGAGTGAGCTAGTACCAAGATGATTTCTTCAGTTTTCCCAAATGTATTTTAAGGTGTCATGACAAAGATGATAGTCAAACATTCATCAAAATTCTGAGCTCCAGTGTTGTGGCATTTATGAAATTTATATATTTCGATGGAGCATCCAGCACTAAGGTTACAAAGTCTTTTGTATTTATTTTTCTATATTGTGAAGGAGGGGCATAATGTAAAATAATTATCATTTTCCAGGATGGATAGCTTCATCATATATATATTAACTTTGTTTGTTCATTGTGTCATGAAGAGGAATAATATCAATTCCAGGTTGAAGAGAAAGCTTGTTAATAAAGCTAATAGTCGAATCATTGCACAAAACATTGATATGAGGTTTATAGGACATGTGGCAGCAAAATTTGGAGTTGTTGATTCTACAAGTGGTAGCTAAAGGAATCCAGGGAAATTAATCATCCATTGTTCCAGCCTCCAGGCAAAGCACCGGATTTTGAGATAAATTTAGGTGTTGTTGACATTGAATGGGATGTTGGCAAAGTATTTGGTTTCGAAGCAATCCTGAATGTAAAGGCATCCTAAATGTAAAGGCAGAGGATCAACATTTATTTGAAGGAAGGTAGCAGTTGAGAATTTAAGGGCGCAGATCCTATGTTTATGTAACAAATTGAAATGCTTTGTCAAAGAGATGGCAGATCATTTAAAGATAGGTACCTTTTTCCAGATCTAAAGGCAAAAAGTTCACACACAGGTATCATCTAAGTGTCGATATTATATTCAAATGGATTTGAACAATCCCGACTTTAAAGATATTCAATTGATGAAGATACAAAAAAAACACAGATGGTAGACAAAGATTCGTTTTGGCACATTCTTCAGGTGGAATGGTTTTGTTGGCATATAGTCATCATCCTTCAAACTTTTTCAACTCATCCAGAGATCGCGAAGAGATTAAGAGTACCACTTGGTCAAAGGGTTGCTAGTGGCCACTAGTATAGATTTTTGAACGAATTTCAAATCTCAGGCTCATAGTCAGGAGATTTGGGATTAATTTTATTGCTTCTATGTTCAGAAAGAAGGATCTTTGATCCACTATTTTGGGAAACTGATCTCTACCATCAAACTATGAGTCCATATAATGAACAGGAAATCGATTGCATAGAGAGAGGAGGCTATGGAATGATAGCAAAGGAGTCAGATTGTTTTGGATATATTTTTGGATCTAAACTCTGTTAAATACTATAAATGTATACTGGAAGTTTTATGAATAATATAAATATTAGATGAGCGGGTTTATGATTTCTCTTTATACATATATTGTTAATCCCTGTAATGAATTTTATGATGATGATGTTATTATCCTAGTTTATCATTATACCTGCCAATGTATGTAATACTTTATACAGAATGTCTTTCTGTCTCAAAATATTATTATTTATATGATTAACTGTTTGTAATCATATATTACTTTTTTTACTAGTTCATACCTTGTTTACTATCTTTATTGCCTTTTTGTTATACCCTTATGGGTATGTAGTTTAGTTTATGTGTAAAAGGAAATATGAATAAGCGTGGCTAGCTAAAATGTTTTTACTGATAGGTACATATTTAAGTAAAACATTATTACTGACAGGTACATATTTAAGTAAAATGTTTAGTGAAGGGTGATGTGAAACCCAAAAATGTCCAAAAGGGTGGTGAGGTTGTGGCTTTATACCAATGGATCTTGATCTTGATCGTCTGCGTGGAGATCCATCCATGCCATATTTCACATAGGCTAGCCTCAGATCAAAGGATTTTATCTGTCACCTAAAAATCGTTCAAAATTGAACCCTTCACAACCCTTCCAAAGGGTTTTAGCCTTTCCCAAAAGTGTAAAGTTAAAATTGCCCTTCAAAAAAAAATTAAAATCTGAATTTTACCCTTCCAATCAAGAGGGGCATAATTTATATCAACATTTGAAAAGAAGGGAAACATTTGAAATTATCCATCTATATAAATTTGTCAATATGTTGAAATTCAAATGCTATAAAGTTCAACTCATAATTCAAAATATTGGAAATATGATAAATTATAATCAATCACTCACTCATGTCATGCACTCAGTGCTTAGTTGAACAACCAATATTTGTCTTTTGCATTTTTTTTGTGAAAGGGTTCAGTTAATTTATACTTGTCAATTGAAGTACAATTATTTATTTTGCTCTTCATCTCTAAAGGGCTTGGAAAATAAATACTCTTGATCATTGCACCTAACTCGCCCATTATTATTTTGGTTCTTTTAAATTTGTTTAAATTTTTTTGCCATAAGTATTTTAGAATTTATTTTTGCAATTTATTAATTAATTTTAACATGAAAAATTATAAATTATAAAATATATAAAAGTTTTACAAAATAAATAATTATATATATATTTAAAAAAATGTTATTGTTAAATTTAATTTAAATATTTTTATTTATTCATTTAAATGATAAATATATCTTATAGCTATTTAGAAAACTATAGATAAACACTAATATTATTACATATCAAATTTACATTAAAATTTTATATTTATAAATTAATATTTTAATTAATATAGTATTATTATTATTCTTATTTTAAATACACATTTATTAATTTTAAACTTTGTTTAAAAAAAAACTAAAAAAATTAGTTTTAATTCATTTTCAAATATTGTATACGCATTTGGATATGAATTGATACACAATTGCCATTTACTCACCACAACACAAAGTATACACTTGGATTAAAAATAAATAATAGGAACATATAAATATGGGTCAATCATATATATATATATATATATATATATATATATATATAGTGAAATCACAAAGCTAGAATATTCATGATTTTAATTTTCCACAAAGGCATTACTGAGCTTGCACTATGTTCTAGACCAAATTTGGAGCGCCCATTACAAAATAATGCTTGAACATCACCATAAAAGAACTCAGATAGGAATATCTCTCTTCCAAACTAGTAACAATTTGAACATTAATAATGTCAACGCCCCCAACAATCCTCACTTTAACTGCCCCTTTGATACTGTTGACCCCTAGCTACTTGTCGAACCATGAATCTAGTGGTCATGGGTTTAAGAAAGACCCACATGTTATCCCAAGCCAAGACATCCGATTGTTTGGCCACAAATCATTGCAATCCACCAAGGGAGAAGCATAAGTTACCAAATTTAAGCTATAATGTGAAACAAATGCAATAGAAACATTCCATAATTCTTGAGAACCCTCTTTGTATCTAAGAGCAAGGATTTCCACCTTTATTTTTATCATGCAAGATGAGGAGCTTTGGACTCCAACCAAGAGAAAAGGATTCAATGGGTACAAAAGAACTACATGATCTATGATAATTGTGTAGATACCAAGAGGTTTCTTGCCTCCTGTTCATGTAAATGAATCCTCAACTCAATTCCACTTCCATTGATTGAATGAAGCAATACATTCATAGTTTGAATTCTAGATGTCCTACCCTTGCAATGATTCTTTCCCTTAAGTATTTTATTCCATTACATCCATTCTTTAATTCTTTTCATACATATAGAAATAGAAATCTATGTCAAATATGTATACATATTACAAGGGATCAATTATTTTTTTCCTATAATACAATTTCAGTGAAAATGATGGATTCTTTTGGGGATTACGACAACTAGTTTATATGTGTTAGCTCTACATTTTTTTAATATCTATAACTCCTGTCTAACAGTCTTGTATGGGAATTGAAAATTTTAATGTGTATAACTCTTCTCTAACGCTATTGGATTGATATTCAAATTTAGAGGACACAAATTTAGAGGACAGATTTTAATATTTTCTATTAGGACTTCAATAGGTGAAGGTTTTTTATCGGTGCTAGAATTTATGCACGTGAGTGGGTGTGTAACAAAGTCGACAATAAAAAAGATTGAGTAGGAATTGCAATTTCAGTCACTACAAATTCACAATTTCAATTGGAATACTAAATAATAAAGTCACATTTTTCAATGAAAATTGCAATTTGATCAACCAAGAATTCCAATTTCAACATTTAAATAACTATAAAAGTTGCACTTTTAGCTTCCATAGATTACAATTTCAACAATTAATTCCTTGTAATTCATTTCAGTCATGAATTCAAGAGTTGCAATTTCAACAATTGGAAAAATATAAAAGTTAGAACTTTATAATTTCAATAAATAATTGATTGTCATTTCAATAATTGCATATTACAATTTCATGAACTTTTAATTCAAATTACACTTTCAAGTTAAAAAATTGCATGTTTTAAAATTAGTATTCATAAATGCAATAATAAATTTGTAGTTTGCACAACTACAAATTCACAATTTGAATAGCATATGAGTGAGGAGAGATTCACATTCTTCTAATGAAAATTGAAATTTCAATAGTTGGTTGACTGCAAGTTCAACGATCTAGAATTGCATTATCAACAATTAAAAATTTGTTAAGTTTGCCTTTTTTTTAAAATTGCATATTCAACTTTAGGAAAATGAAATTATGGCATTATTATGATTACAAATTTGACAATTTCAACAAGTATATGATTGAAAAGAGATGAACACAATTTTTAAACGAAAAGTGAAATTTCAACAACTGATTTACTGCAATTCGAATAATTGATAATTTATAAAGTTGGAATTACTTATGAGAAATTGTAATATGACCATCGATAAATTGTAATTTCAACAATTAATTGTAACAATAAAATTTCAATTTCGGCATTAAAAATTAGCAATTTGAAGTATATGATTAAGGATATTGCGATTTCATTGATCAAGAATTAAAGAAGAATTATTAAAACTGCAATTTCAACTCTTGGAAAATCCAATTTTGTCATTTTGATAATTACAAATTTGAGAATTTCAACAAGTATAATGAGGAGAATTCACATTCTTTTAGGAGGAAAAAAACATCGAGTGACTTGCTATTCAAAGAGAGAATCAAATTTACATAAAAGATCCTTGTGTGCAACAACATTGATCTGTGACAAAACTAAAGCTATACTAAGACAAAAACCTGCTATAATCCACCTCAAAGCACCTATATGACTTCAGGATTCCAAGGGAAAAGTTTACAACAAAAAAAAATATTATTAGGCCTACTACCCATAAAAAAAAAATTGTTAGGTGTAGATAAATATGAACAAAGACAAACCAAAATTAAGAGATTGCAAGCTCAAAAGACTGAGTAGAAGAAAATTGAAGCTAATAGAGTCTCAAGGACCCTGAGTTGATCTTTAAATTCCTTGAAGTACCTAGTAATCCTTCAATATCACCTACTGCTCTCCTCGAGAGTTCATCCACCATACCATTTAATTCATGATAAAAATGCTTTATTGAGATTGTATTGAAGCTTTCCATCAACTCGAGGACCCTGCTTCACCAATGGTCTAAACAAGAAACCTGCAAGATAGAGCACTCATTTTCCCAATCCACAATTATCTTAGAATCCCCAAAAACTTGAATTGACAAAATATTCTTATCAGAGGCAAAGGAAAGAAGACCCCAAAGTGCTAATAACTCTACCTAAGTGTAACTTCAGTTGCCATTGCACATCTGTAGGAGAAAATCATGATCCGAAGATAGCTTGAGGACTATTCCTCCCCCACAAATATTTTATTTGGAAGCTCCATAAAAAAAACCAAGAGGAAATCATGCATCGAACTCAGGATCCTATATGAACCTCAGAATATTGACTTTGTAAGGTTTATAGAATTCCTTGAAATAGCTTAATATCTTCATACTATAATTTACTGGGGATTGAATCTCATTTTCAAAAATCCTTTTGTTCCTTGCTCGCCAGATTCCCCATAAAGAAAAAAAAGGGCAAAGTTTCATATTATACATGAAAAAACAATTATTTTAGCAAATCCTTCAACATTGCATCCTCCCCCCTAAAATAAATGGTGAGAGCCCGAAACAAGTGATTCTAGACCTTTTTGACAAAACCACAATCCACAAATTATAGATGTTGAAAGGTTTCAACGTTAATTTTGCATATATAACATATATTAGGGTCAAAGAAGCCTCACTTCATTAAGTTATTATAAGTCAAAGATCATTCATTTTTTTATAAAGAAATTGTTTACAATAGTGAATAATTTCAAAAAATGTTTGATTGAGTGATTGTTATTTCATGGTGCTTAGGCATCAAAGCTATGTTTAAGGACAAATGTTGTTATTTTCCTTGCTTAAGAAATGTCAAGGTCCTAAGGCTATTGTTTACCTACCATGAATATGATTAAAGTCTCAATACCCATTCATAGTACATGAAACATATTAATAGTACCTAATTAAATATTCTCAAGCTCAAGCACCATGAACAAATCTTGAGCACACTCAGATGAGTCCTCACTAGATGATCCTTATAGAAGTTGGACATATGTTCCATTAAGATGTTTCTCGCATCATAGACAAATCTTGATGTTGTGACCATCGTTGCAATAGGGAGACAATATAGCCTTAGGCCCTTATGATCTAGCCTAAGTGACCTATTTCCTAGGGCCTCAAAAATAAGGGCCTTAAGTCCTAATTAAACCTCAAAGCACCATGAGAAAATCCTAGACATAATAAGACAAACTCTCACTATGGTATATTTTCCCTAAGAGTTGGAAATAAGATCCATTAAGATGTTTCATACATAGTGGATGGATCTCACGGCCTTGAAAAAAATCATAGTATGGAAAAAATAGCATTAGACTATTAACATTTTTAAGTGGAGGGAAACAACAACCTAGGGCCCTAAACATAACTTCTCAATATCAAGAAAAATGAAATATGGGTTGATCAATAAATTAATTGTTGAAAGTGCAAATTTTTAGTGTGGAAATTGTAATTAATAAATGGCTGAAATTGTGTTTTTTCCTTTAAAAATCTGAATTTCTCCTCAATCATTTGATTCTTGAAATTGTGAATTTATAATTAAATGTTCCTATAATTTGAGGTTGTGGTGGCAATCATTTTATTATTGAAAGTGTGAATCTGAAATTATTACAATTTTTTCTTGCTAAAATTACAATTTCTAATTCTTTAAATTGCAAAATCATGCGATTGTTACAACTCCTATCAATCAATTGTTGAAATTACAATTTATGGAAAATCCATAAAATATAGTTACTTTGGGATATTCAAAATGAATGTTGATGGGATGAATAAGTCAAGGGATCCAAAATATTTGAGTCTATATGAGTGCCCCATATAATATGTTTCAAATAGAATCTCTCCTAATGTAATGAATATTTAATAATCTTATTGTTCATCTAAGTCTAAATATCCTAAAGAGACCATGTTCTTAGCATGTCATTACTTCACTTACCCAAGTTGTTTAGTTTATATTTTCTTTTCTAAAATACATAAACATTGCTTCAATAAAATCCTAAAATAAATATTAAATTGAAAATGGATAACATGAGATAAGTAAATTTACAAATCATTTCAAAATGTTTCAAATAAATTAGAGGCCTCTCCCATGAACCACTCATAATGTGATGAAAATTTAACAAACTTTTTCATCTTAGAATGAACTATAGGGATTCAAAGTTAGACAAACAAATAGATCTACTAAAAGGAATATTATATTAGCATGTCATTACATTGCTCATCCACTTGCAAGTAGAGAATGTTATATTAACATCAATTAAAAAATATATACTTTTAGAATAAAATGTTTTTTTTTTAACTTTAATGTTAATAACATAAACTATAATGTCTTTTTAGTGATTTAAAATCTTACAAATCTAACTTCTTAATCCATTTATTTTGAACCTAAGAAAGTAAAAACCAATACAATTTATGCATTAATAATCTTGTCCATTTTTCTAATAATAATTTTTTACCTAAAAATGTAATAATTATAATTTTATAATTTTTAAATTACATTTTTTTAGTTAGATTGTATTTAACACTTTAAAAGACAATTGTTTTTAAATACCTGTTGCCGCAGCAACTGTTTTCCCAATCTTTTTAAAATTTTGGACCCTCCTTTTGATTTTATCTTGCCTGGAATTGTTTGGATTCCTGAACTCTGTCTTTCCTCTACTACAATTTTGGATCTTTTGAGGTTGAAAGAGGTCTATAATTTTTATTCATTTCGGAAGTTGAATGATCTAAAAATGCCAATGCTTTTGACTATAGAACTTAACATGTTTTTTTATTTTCAATGGTTTGGTTTTATCGCTGTCGAGGTTTGAAACGAAGGTTTAGTTATCTATGCATCCGATGTTGAAGAGGTGAAACGAACTAATTTTATCACTGCCCGACCTAGGGTCTTTTGAATACTTAATGTTTTTTGGTTTTTTTGATGATCGCTGTCGGAGGTCAGTTGAACAACAAATTGGGGCATTAGTTCTCTATGCCGCCGATGGAAAGTCCTATTTTCGCGGTCTTTTTGGTTTTATGGTTTAATCCTTTTTGGCTTTATCACTATCAGAGCGATGTTTAACTTTGATCGAAGGGCTAGTCTTTGTTGTTGCTGACACAATGGCTGTGTTAAGATTTAAACTCGTCGATTGGTAGTCGTTAGTTCTTCCGAGTGCCGATTGTTTTATTTAATCGCGGACCCTGTAGTCTATCCACTCTCCGTCGTTGCGGCTTTTTAGTGAACTATCGGTCGATGCATTAGTGGTTCCGATCTTCGACGCTTAACTATCAGCGGTTTTTAGCATTTGGGAATTCCGACATTACGGAAGGGTTGAAGCCTAATCTGTCGACGTTTTTTTTTTGGTTAGTCCTCCGAGACTCTGATCACCGATATTTTCTATTGCTGTGGAAACCATAGTCCATATGAATTCCACTGTTGCGGTTCCTTAGTGAACTAACTGTCCTATGCTATAGTGCTTCCGCCCGCCGAAGTGGATTATCTACCCAGTGCTTAGCGTTTATTGCTTCCAACTGCTGGTAGGGTTCTCCCACCATTTTTGTTGTGCTTTTACTCTATTGTATGGGATGGCGGAGTTTTCCCGTGGGTACTGGTCGAGTCAAGGTTTTTTCTGAGATGAAGAGCGGAGTTTGGGGTTTGGTTTTTTGAGGAGTGTTGGTTGCATTGTCTTGGTTCATGCTTTCTTCATGGGGTTTCAAGTTAGTTCAGATGTGGCATGGTTTTAGATGAAGAATCTGTTCTATTAGGATTGTGATTTTAGTTAGACAGCGGGCTCAGAGGATTTTCAGACCCAGCTTGCAGGATTTTCTTTGCTTTATCTTTTCATGCATTAATATTGTTTACAGTTCATTTTACAGAATTGAATGTATTGATACAGTTTGTGTTACCTTGTTAGACTCTAAATGGTCTAAAAGTATGCTATTTTCATGACAGAATTCGCTGTTGCAAAGAGGATATGTCTAAAAGGGATGTAGCAAGGAAGAAGGTGGCTAAAGAATGAAGACGCAGAGATAGAGAAAATAAGAAGAAAGTGGAGGTCTAAGCTCAATAGGATCTAAAAAAGGACCAACGTATTACTGAGCATAATCAATAACAGCAGAGGTCTAGGCTTGAGAAAAGTTCACCGATAATCAAGCGGGGCCCTCTTTATAAAAGTGCTATTAAATTTTAATTTAATGTAACGTATTGTACAACACTCACTAAAGGACAAAATTATGAGAATGAACGATTAGGGGGGGAGCCCAAAGGTCACAAGGGGTAGCCCAAAGGTTTTGTTGTTTTGTATAAGTATAGGAGAGTTAGATGTAGAGCAGGGAATTTTTCCCAGATAGATTTGTGAGATTATGTAATAAGAAGAACTATTTCCTTTTGCAATAAGAATTACAAGTTTCCTGTTGGAGAAAGCTTGGTGGAAGATTTCAAATGTTGTGCTATGGATTTGTTGAATGTGAACTATTTCGTTTTCAGCTGTTGTCCATTAACTGTGAGATCGTTCTAACTCTTTGAACCTATGTTCTTGTTATGAATGCGCTCTAGTTTATTCTATGAATATTCCACTATGAGTAATGAAGGCTTTTCATAAACAATGAGCTATATTATTGTTTATATATGTATTAATGCTCATGTGTTTTGAATTAAGTAACAACTATCTATGATTTTTCTTAATGCATGTGCAGAAATACATTACTCATTGATAAATTATAATCTTGCTCCCTAGGGATAGGTTAGATAGTCAGTTTTAGTTTCTTGTTGTGTGTGATTTAGATGCGAGAGAGTTAAGACGAGAGGTAAGAACCTACGCATCACATGTGTCCGCTCCTCGTATTCTATATCAATCTGCATTCTTAGATAGGCACTTGCATATCATTTTTAAATTCAAAAAACTAAAATATATATGGTGGACCAGGCCGTAACTGGTAAAACCTTTTATTTTATTACTTGACCTACCGTAGCCGAACCATAAACCGAACGGATTCCCCATACCAAATAGTAATGGGTTAGTTGGGAATGTTTACTGGGGAGAATCCCTAACCGTTGTTACCTGTGAATTTCCAGGCATCAATAGTTTTTGGCGCTAGAAGGAGGGCTGCCAGTGCATGGCTGGTCGAGGAAACCCATTTCCTTGAAACTATTCCACCGGTAACAGTTCTAAGAGCAGTTTTTTTCCCAATCCAATTCTTGAAGAAAAGGGTAAAGAGCATCTGTATTCTATCGATAACGAAGTAGTCAATGATATGAGAAGATTTACTAGGGCATATGCGAAGAAGATTGGAGGATTACCAATTATTCTTGTCTTACCCAGAACAGAATATCGGAAGAAATACCGCCCTATATTGGAAGATGCAGTGTTGGTTGAAGATTTTGAAGAACTGGTAGAAACAGACCTTACAGGAAGTTGTTCAACCTCTGAATCAGTTGGACCAAGATACACGTTATCGTTCACCTGTTCATACCCTTGTTCATTCACCACCTCAATCTCCACTTAAAATCATGGAAAATGTAAACGCAAATCAGCCACCTAACCCACCAAATCCACCACCTGCGTGGAGGGCTAGATCACCATTAAACCTAACACCTCCTTTGCATGAATTAGCTCAGGCTTTTGAGAAAATGTTGCCTAAGTTTGACCCAAGTGAAAATATTTTGGTAGATGATCATTTGAAAAACTTTTACTTGGCTATAGAAGGACTATGGGCTGGAGAACATGAAGATGTAGTTTGCATATTGTTCGCTCATACCCGGAAAGAAGCATCAGCCTCATGGTATTTTTCTCTACTTGCAAACTCAATCACAGATTGGGACACGTTTGAAAGAATATTTAGAAGTAAATCTGCAGTCCAAAATGCTCATGCAGCTCTGATGAAAGGGTTATGTGCTTTAAAGAAAGAAAGAAAGGAAAAGGTGCATAGTTTCACTCAAAGGTTTGATGCTTATCTAAAGAATTTTTCTGCAACTGATAAACCATCTGATAAATTTCTGAGTGAATACTATACTTCAGCTCTAGGGCCTGAATTGACCATGTTTTCCAAGATGTCATTCAAACCTGCATTGTCAGAAACTTATGAAGAAGCTGAGAGGGTAGAAGCTAAAAAAGAGAGCATAGAAGATTATCTTGAGCAGTTGGGAGAAAAAACTTTTGGTAAGAAAGCATTGTTACTGACTAAGTCCAAGGATGAGCAATCACATGACTTTGAAGGGATGGTGAAGATTATGCATAAGCTATCCAATAGAATAATAGATTTGGAAAAGGAAAAGGAGGCTCAGAAATCTTATAAGCCTTATTATTAAAGGAGAGAAGACAACAATCAATCTAAACCTCCTCCACACAGTCTTGCATCAATGAATTTAACTGAGGTGGGTATGGATAATTTTTGCACCTTTCATCAACAACCTCATTCTGAAAAAAATTGCCCTAAATGGATCAATTCGAAGACATTAGTAATGAATCAACTATTGGACTCTAAACTAACAGAACATGATGAGCAGGAAGAAAAAAATAATCAACCCATAGAAAAACAAGAAGAGGATGCTTTAGTTTTATGGGACTGTGTCTCACTTTTTGATACAGAAGAGGAAGGTTGATGGAAACGAGAAGAAACATCAGAAACAAATGTGACAACGAGAAGTCAAGGTTTGTTAAATAAAGACAATTACATACTCCCAAAAATTAAGAGACTTCAAGAGAATGTGAAGAAGATTCAGAAGAGTACCACAGCTGATAAAATATGTAAATTCACCATTACGAGTCAAAATCCAAAGAAAATCAACATGCCTATTAATCATGTTGAAGAGAAAATTGATAATGTAAAGAAGAATCCCGAAGAACATAAGATGGAGTATAATATTGTGGAAGATATTAAAAGGGATAAGGAAAATATCTCACTGTTTGAAATGTGTAATGTGCCTCAGCAGAAAGAAAAATTGTTAAAAGCACTTGAAGTACCAGAGGAAAAGCTTCCCATTGATAACCAACTTGAAGAAGAAGAAATTGGTGAAGCAAGTGTGGGAGGTAAGTCTAAATACAAAACCCTACCATTTCTCCTAACTTTTGAAATTTTCAACCATAACGTGCACAACTGTTTAGTATACTCAGGGGAATCAGTCAATGTTATGCCACTTTCAGTCTGCAAGAAGATAAATGGACAACCCAAACCATCTACCTGGCAGGTTATTCAGTTAGACAGAACAACTGTGAAGGTAATTGAGGAAATGGAGGATGTTCTGATTCGATTATATTCAAATGAAAAGGTATGTCAGTTCATCGATATTGTAGTAGCAGACATACCTGAGGCTTATGGACTTGTTTTGAGTCGGGATTGGTCAGCAAAGCTAAATGGATATTTTGCGTCAGATTGGTCACATCCGTGGTTGCCTCATAAGGGGAGTCCCAATCAAATAAAAGTATTAAGAGAGCCCCACATGAAGCACAATGTCACTCAATCGAAAGAAAAAAATGAACCAGTGAATTATGTGTTGGGAAATTATCCAATTGAGCTAGAACCAAGAAACTACCAAGTGAAAGAAGCTAGCGGTACACCAGACACCTAGCCCGATCTCCTTTGATTTTCATGGGATGATGAGATTGATTGTAAAATAGTAGATGTAGTTTTTGATAATGGGTAGGCCTTTTCAATCAAGCCTAGCCCCTCAATTTACAAGTTGTCATATTTATAGGGGTGGGCAGAGAACTGACCAGTTAGTGGTTTAGTTCTCAAACTTTATTTTTCTTGATTTTTATTTCTTGATTATCTTGTACATAAATAAATTGATTTGGTTGTTTATTTTTTATTATTTTATTTCTATTTGTTTTAGTTAGATTTTGATTGATTTCAATAAAATAAGCAAACTTTTGGTTGCATGGAAAGCATCAGAATTCTAGATTAACTAAAATCCTTGATTATGAGACTGTGTATTATTGATTTTTTTGAAATAATCCTTCTAGTTTAGCATTTTTTCCAAAATGGCTATGAACACATTGAAGTCCTACTTAATCCTTGTAAAATAAATCAGAATCGAAAGGTCTGGAATACTATTTCGAGGCTCCATCCATCTCACATTTAAAAATGTCTTAAGGGGTGACAGCAAAAGACCCATGGAAAGGAAGTAGGGTAAACAATATATTATATATAAATGATCCCATGCTAAGAATTGAAAGCCAAAAGGCAAATAAGAGTCAAAATCTCCTAAGAAATCAATATGTATCAAAACAAAGTACTGAGCCATATGAGTACAAAATTGCCAAAGTTCTTTTCTGTCCATGAGCTGAAAATTAAATACATCTCTCACACAAAAGGACACTATGGATAGAGGAGCATGAATACAAATTCAGAAAGAAGGCATGTAGGAGGACTCAAAAAGGACAAAAAGGTCCAAAAGCACAAAAGTGCAAAATGGCATGGGAATGAGGAACAAACGAATATTTCTGTTTACCATATGTTACAATTTTGTGGTGTCCAAGCTGGGAGCTACCCAAAGACAGAGGTAAAAAATGAAACTCATATTCCTTGCCTCAAAAGATTTATCTTGACTTTGAAATCTTGGTTTCCATATTCCTAAATTGGACTATCATCAATGATTAAAAGTACATACATCTGCCATTTGGGAAATCCAGAATTCTAGAAGAATCCAACATGTTGGTACTTATTGTCAAAACAGTCTTTTACTTAATGAGGAAATTGTCCAGAGATCTGTGTTCACCAGGTAGTCGCCAATTATTGCAGCTGCAACTGTTTTCCCAAAAATTTTAAAATTTTGGACCCTACTTTTGATTTTATCTTGCCTGGAATTGTTTGGATTCCTGAACTCTATCTTTCCTCTGCTACAATTTTGGATCTTTTGAAGTTGAATGAGGTCTATTGTTTTCATTCATTTCAGAAGTTGAATGATCTAAAAATGCCAATTCTTTTTTACTGTGGAACTTAACATTTTTATTTTTGATTTTTGAATGGTTTGGTTTTATCGTTGTTGAGGTTTGAATCGAAGGTTTAGTTATATATGCAACCGATGTTGCGGAGGTGAAACGAACTAATTTTATCACTGCCCAGCCGAGGGTCTTTTGAATACTTAATGTTTTTTTGTTTTTTCGATGATCGCTATCGGAGGTCAATTGAACAACAAATTGGGGCATTAGTTCTCTATGCCACCGATGGATAGTCCTATTTTTGCGGTCTTTTTGGTTTTATGGTTTAATCCTTTTTGTCTTTATCACTATCAGAGCGATGTTTAACTTTGATCGAAGGGCTAGTCTTTTTTGTTGCCGACACGGCAGATGTGTTAAGCTTTAAGCTCACTGATCCGTAGTCCTTAGTTCTTCTGAGTGTCGATTGTTTTATTTAATCGCGGAACCCATAGTCTATCCACTCTTTGTCGTTGCGTCTTTTTAGTGAACTATCGGTCGATGCATTAGTGGTTTCGATCTCCGACGCTTAATTATCGGCAGTTTTTAGCGTTTGGGAGTGCCGACATTACGGAAGGGTTGAAGCCTAATCTGCCGATGCTTTTTTTTATTAATCCTCCGAGCCTCCGATCACCAATATTTTCTATTGCTGTGGAAACCTTAGTCCATATGAATTTTGGGTGATTCCATGAAGATGGGTAACACTTTTTGGCCAAATTTGGCGATGAAAACCTGATTTTTTACTCATGTGCTAGATAGAAGCCCTCAAAACGCATATATGCCATGTGAATTTTGACTTGCAGTAAAAAAACAAATTGTAGAATATTATGTTGGCTTCATAGTGATATTTTTAAAAAAATATTTCGATGCCATTTAATGTGTGAATTTTTGCATTTAATGAACTGTGTGACCTTAAAAATTTGAAGAAGCTAATAAGTGGCTCGTGTCCACGTAGAGTAATTCAATCTT
>LPNX010372430.1:0-31268 GCA_001517045.1 Pseudotsuga menziesii | reverse complement strand
TATGGTCGTGCAACTAATGGTGTTATGACGCAACAAGAAGTAAAATGCACACCTAACAATCAATGCAAATGCATTGTGTCCATGAAAACAGGGTATGCGCACTACATGAATGCACAATTTCTTCTTCAAATGCTGAATGCAAATTTCCCTATATGAATTCCTAACTATTACTCCAAAGCAAATCTAGATCTAATGCAATTACAATGCAAAATGCAAAATGCAATGCATGATGATAAGCAAATATTTAGGATTTTTTGAAAATAAAGAGATACAAAAAGCAAGAGAATGATTCTAACCACCCCAGACTCTGCAAGCACACATAAACAGCATTCCAGCAAACAACTAAGGCAAAAGGACTCTAATGCATTAATCTCAAACAAAAAATCAAAGATGCCATGACAAGAACTTTCCTAAAAGAAAAAATTTAGGCTAAAAAAAAACGTTTCTGGTAAAAAACAGAGGCCTTAACAGACTCAGGCGGTGCCAACGGAGACTCAGCAACTAACAGCATTCACCCAGCAATCCACAATCTTCCACAAAAAGGTAAAAAATCAGGGTATACGCGACTGTGCGTAGTGAACCCGCGTGTATACGCGGAAATTCCAGAGGAACCCGCGTGTATAAGCGACTGTAAGTGACAAACCCGCGTACAGGAAGAAAAAGATGCAAAAATTCCAGGCAAACAGACAGGCTGAGACTAAATTCACACCAATCAGGCTCTACCAGGCATACATGCCCCCATACCCGACACAGAAACAAGAGAGAGAGAGCACTTCAAATACATTGAATGCCAAAAGATCAACCCCCAAAGGACAATTACTAGGAACCCCCCAGCGGAGTCGCCAATTTTGTTACGGAGATAAATTCCTATGGCTTGGGGTACCACAACAGACAGCTAGACTCCAGAAATCAATCTTTCCCAATATGCAATAGAAATAAAAACATCTAACACTAAAGGATCGAACCTCGTACCTTATTCCGGACGGTTGAAGTAGATCCCCATTGAGCTTTCCAATCTTCAGCTTGAATCGTTATAGCACGTCCTCAACAACAAGTAAACAATACAAGCATACTATATTTCATGGTGTTAGCCTTATTCTAGCATATATAATCAATAATGTATAAGCATTTGACATATTCCAATGGATGTAACATTCATTCAAATACACATTACTGGACAGGAAAAGATATTTCTATTAATATGAATCAGAGATTACAACTGACAACCTCTGACGGCACGTCTGCGAACTGGAGAAACTGAATCCCCCACTTGGGCCTCCACCACCTCAATCCTCCATCACTCCGATAGCAAGCTCACTAACAAAGGAAAACTTGGGAAGAACACAACAGTGCTCCAAAGGGACAAAGGGATGCAGACTCAAGTATAGTTCTGGCAACAATGGACTATAGTTTCGGTACTCTCAATTCTCTCTTATGCTTTCAATGTCTCAATGGTTCCTTATATAGCTTTCCAAAGTGATACTGAAAGGTCGAATCCGTGCAATCTCAAGGCATATGGAAGGCCAGGAGTCATATGAGTCAGATCCAAGTCAAGGAACGGTCCAACAGTTTTGGATTATGTACACATCCCGATGTACGCGACTATAGAGGGAATATCCGCGTATGTACGCGGTTATCGGGGAAAAGGCCGCGTATATCATTTTTCTAATGTTTTTAGGGATGGTCAATGATACATCAAAAGACAATAAATGGTTCATAGGGAATAATGAGTCTGCAGCGGGATAGGGTAAGGCCATACAATTTGTGATTCACCTAGTGTGGTAAAATCCGCTATAACAGGAGTGGCGTAGACAAAAGAGATTGATTAAAGCCTTTATACCATCAGAATTTCTCCTTGAGTGGTTCCTCAAATCGTTGTTACCTTACATCGTGAAGGATGTTTCTACATCCGGATTCCAAAACGAGGAACAAGCAATCTTTAGGGCACAAGAGTTGGATTTGATCTATGCTCAATCCAGAATTTTGTATGAGATCATACCTAATGCTCCGCGTTCTAGTTTCGATCCCAAGATCAAGCCTGAACGACATGCCGATGGCATTGTGGGTTGTACAAGTGCCAAACCTGCGGATTCGGTTGTGAAACAAGTGAGCCAATTGTCTATTAATCAATCCGCTTTGGGACAAGCCACAGCTTCATCTCAACCCACCCAAATGGCGAGTGTATTTTTCATGCAATCGTCGGACCAGAAGGGAAACCAGCAGCTCGGAAGGAATAAGAAAAAGGGTAAAAATAATTGTAAGGGTAGGAACAAGAATGAAAATGCTAATTTTAATGACAAGAACGCCTGGAATGATGGGGTGGACAAGCAGTCTAAACGTAAGGTAAAGTTTCCTTGCAACTTGTGTAAGGAGGATCACCTCACTCACATGTGCCCTCATATGGAAGATGCCTTGAGATTCATAGCACAAGGCCCAGCTATGCTAACTAATCCTTTACCCCATAATCAAAATATGAACTCGAGGACCAATGATCCTCATTATGGATCAGGTGGAGATCAAAATCCGCCGGAATCCAATACTGGTCATGGTTGCATCAACATGGTACGTGCTACTAAGGTTGTGACTCGTGCGAAAGATTATGGTTCATCGCAACCGGACCTTGGAAAAGAACCTGCTCCACCCGAGAGTCCTTTGCGTATCAAAAACCCTATGGATAAACCTGAAATTGCACCTCGCATTCCTAAGGGAGTCCTAAAGCATTCTGGGCACAATCCTAATGCTCAAGCCGCCTAGAACTATTCCGTTGTCAAGGATTTGGGCCAAACTCCTTGTGCGATGCCCGCACTGGAAATACTTCAGAGTTGTCCTCTGCAAAGGAAAGCCTTGCTTTCTGCTCTTGGGATTAATGATGATAACTCTTCTTCCGTCATCAAATTTGAAACCATGGGACTATAGCCTCGCTTGCCTTACTACGTGTCTCTTTTGATTCATGTAGAGAGTCTTAATATGACCATCAAATGCACTGTGATTGACGAAGGCGCTGCTGCTTCTGTGATGTTGTCATGCTGGAAGGGTTTGAGTTCTCTCGAGTTGTCTCACTCCGATATCATGTTGATTGCCTTTGATGGTAGACCATTTATACCGCATGATATTCTTCCTTCTCTTAAGGTCCAATTGGGAGGGAATATCGTCGCAATCGAGGTCGAGGTGGTTGATGTGCCCCTTGACTACAATCTTTTACTGGGCCGGAATTGGATGTATAGTATGCAAGCCATAGCCTCTTCTCTATTTCGAGTAGTATGCTTTCCAATTAATGGGAAGATTGTTACAATTGATCAGACATCGTTCCGTAATCTGAGTGTTAGTGCATCATTGGGAGCTTCTATCCCCATTATCGATCATTCTCAGCCAACAACTGAGAGTGTGGGTGTGGGTATGTA
This sequence comes from Pseudotsuga menziesii, assembly GCA_001517045.1. Classification (NCBI taxonomy): domain Eukaryota; kingdom Viridiplantae; phylum Streptophyta; class Pinopsida; order Pinales; family Pinaceae; genus Pseudotsuga; species Pseudotsuga menziesii. The sequence goes on along the minus strand of LPNX010372430.1, from coordinate 27,867 downwards.
TCCATCTCTTATGGGGACCTTTAGTTGTCCTACGCCCATTCTTATGATCGGATCTAGTTTCAGTGAAGATTCATCTTCATTGAATTTGGTGTCTTTTTGCACTACCCATATGGAAGATCCTTGGATCCTTCCTTCACCAAGTCCTTCGAATGGACTTGTCGAAACAGATGTGCCGTTGCCTACAACAATGATAGCATATCAAGCGAATCTTGATTGTGTTGCAGAGCCTAGTCCTTCCTCTTTGCGGATGGAAGAGGAGGAACCATATGTGCTGCCTGCATGGGCAGTTGAGTCCTCTCACACACATGATTGCCTTGACGATATTTTTCCATCAGATGAAGCCATTATTGAGGCCATGTCTAGGGTTGAGCCACCTTGGGAAGAGTTACACCATAGATCCTATTTTCTTCCCGAGCTTAATCGTATGGAGCGTGAGGACTTTAGGGAGATTCTTAGTGAGAAGATTGGTAGTCCCGTGGTTCCATTGAGTTGTCCTGGTCAGATGGCTGATGGGAACATGGTGAATTTATCACCTACTATTCCTATCAATATTTCTTGCGATCTTGGCAAAGTTGAGAACGTCTATATTGGGGCAGATTGTTCCCCTGATGAAATCAAGGAGTATACCAAGTTATTTAAAGAGTTTCATGGCATCTTTGCTTGGTCATACGAGGAAATGCCAGGTATCGACCCTCATATTGTTGATCATGAAATTAAGACCTATCCAAATGCGAAGCTCATTCGACAACGTTTGCGTGCGGTGAATCCTAGAAAAGCACTTGCTATTAAGGCTGAGATAGAGAAACTGTTAAAAGCCGGTTTTGTCTATCACGTTCCCTTGACAGAGTGGGTTTCAAATCCTGTTCCGGTTGATAAGAAGTAGGGAGCAATATGTATATGCATTGATTTCCGTGATTTAAATCGTGCTTGTCCTAAGGATAATTTTCCCACACCATTTATTGATCATATTTTGGATGAGTGTGTAGGAAGCGAGGTATTCTCCTTCATGGACGGTTTTTCTGGATATAATCAGATTCAGATCAAACCTGAGGATCAACAAAAAACTGCATTTATTTGTCCTTGGGGTACGTTTACATATCGAAAGATGCCTTTTAGTCTTAAAAATGTCGGAGCCACATTTCAGTGGGCTATGACCTTAATTTTTCATGATCTCAAAACGATTATCGAAGTGTATTTGGATGATCTTGCTGCTCATTCTCATATGAGAATGCGTCATCCATACCATTTGATATTAGTATTCGAAAGATGCCTCCATTACCAAGTTAGGTTAAATCCTCATAAGTGCATCTTTTGCATGACTGTTGGTTGCTTTCTAGGGTTCATTGTATCCAAGGAGGGTATAAGATTCGATCCCTTAAAGGTTGAGGCAATACTTCAATTGTCTCCCCCGCATAATATTAGACATCTTCAGTGTTTGCAAGGCATGGAAAATTTCTTGTGGAGATTCCTAGTTAATTTTTCCAATTTGACTAAAGGATTTATGTGTATTTTAAATAAAGACACTACTTTTTGCTGGGATGAGCGAGCCCATGAGTCCTTTGATGCTCTTAAGCGAGCCTTAGCATCAGCCCCTGTGCTTAGTCCACCTGACTATAGCCGTGATTTTTTTATTTATGTGGCCGCGTCCATGGAGACGGTTGGTATGGTTTTGGTTCAAGAGGATGAGGAGCTCCACGAGCATGTCATATATTATTTGAGCCAGAACCTTATTGATGCGGAAATATGTTATTCTCATGTGGAGAAACTTGCCCTGGCCACCGTTCATGCAGTTCAAAGATTAAGACATTACATTCTCCTTCTCCAGACCTTGGTGGTGGCTCATGTCAATCCATTTCAGTTCATCCTCAGTAGAAGGATGATCGGGGGGAAATATAATAAGTGGATTGTTATTTTGAAAGAATTCAATCTCAAATTCTTTTAAGCGAAATCGAAGAAATCATTGATCTCTGCAAAGCTCATTTCTGATTTTCCAAGTGTGGAGGAGGAGGAGGCTTATGAGGATACATTTTTCAATGAGCATATTTTTCTTATCTCAACTTTGGACCCATGGTATGGGGATATCATTATATATTTGCAAATGTTGAAGGTCCCTACTCACCTTTCATGGGATGAGCGATGACGATTACGTCATGTATCTAAGAACTACCTTATAGTGGATAACACTTTGTACCGTCGTGGGGTAGATTCCATTTTATGTCGTTGTTTAACCCATGATGAGGCTGAGGTTGTGCTGAATGATTTCCACGGAGGGGTGTGTGGTGGTCATTTATCTGGGCTTTCTACAGCCCAAAACATCTTGAGAGCGGGATATTTTTGGTCGTTTATCTTCAAAGATTGTGTCAATGAGGTCAAGAAGTGTCACCCTTTCCAGGTGTTTGCACGCAATATGCGCTCGCATCCTACCCCGTTACATCCGATTATCACCACTGGTCCCTTCACTAAGGGGTGCTTGACTTCATGGATTGCAACCCAGCTTCGGTTGGGGGGCATCATCACATTATAGTGGCTATCAATTATTTCATGAAATGGGCTGAGGCTATGCCCACGATTAAATCTGACGGTGAGACAGCCGTGCATTTTGTTTTCAACCAAATTATTACTCAATTCGGCATTCCCGAAGAGCTTGTCACTGACCATGGTAGGCAATTTTAGAATAGAATGATGGAAGAGTTGGCTTCGAAGTTAGGGTATAAGCAATAGCACTCCTCTTCTTATTACCCTCAGGTGAATGGACAGGTTGAAGGAGTGAATAAATCACTTAAGTCCATTCTCCAACGAGCCATCACGCAAAGTAAGACAAATTGGCATATCACGTTATATCTTGCTTTGTGGGCCTATAGGACAGTGGTTAAGATTGCCATTGGTTTCTCTCCATATCAGCTCGTACATGGGGTGGATTTTGTCTTGCCAGTTGAATGCGAAATCCCTTCGTTGAAGCTAGATATAGAGATTTTACCATACACTTCCGCATTGGAGGAACGTTTGGTCCACTTAGAGTAGCTTGATGAGCAGTGTCGGGATGCCTTAGTGGATCTAGAAGTAAATAAGCATCACGTTAAGGTCCAATATGATAAGTTTGTCCATCCAAGGAGGTTTAGTGAAGGTGATTTGGTCCTTTTGTGGGATCAAGCTAAAGAACCCTTGGGGATAGGGAAGTTTAATCTCATGTGGCATGGTCCTTACGTAGTCAAACGTGTGTTAGAGAAGGGTGCCTATGAGCTGGTGGATTATGAAGGGACAGCCTTGGCAAAGCCTAGAAATGGGCTCTATCTTAAAAATTACTATGCATGATCTTCAGCCAGGGCTGATTATTGTATATTATTGTATAGTTTTTTGCATAGTTAGGTTTTCTTATGGTGATCGGGTTTGTTGATTAGCTTTCATTTCTTATGGAAGATGTCGATGGAGTCTTCTTCTTACGTAGGATTTGCTGACGGTGCTAGCCACCACACTCAAAACTCAGCTTCTGCTACTTGGGTGATTTATACTCCTATGAGTTAGGTATTGTCTTCAGGAGGTGTCTGTTTACGACCTTCTTCGAACAATGTTGCTGAATATAGTGTCGTTATCGAGTTATTGCGGGATGCCATTTCACATGGTGTTCTCTCTCTTGAGGTACGTCTTGATTCGCAGTTAGTGGTTTCACAACTTAATGGCTTGTATCGTATTAGGGATCCGACATTATTACGAATATTCTTACGCGTGAGATTGCTAGAACGACAATTTGAGAACATAACATACATACATGTTTCAAGAATTTTTAATCAAGTTGCTGACTCATATGCTAACTATGTGTTAGATTGACATTTGTTTCATAGACCATAAGCATATCACAAACATACGATTTTACACACATGTAAATAAATAAAATCGATCATCATAATTTTTTTCATTAAACATCCAAAATGTGACGTCATAATACAAAATTGGGGCTTTTGAGCCACCAAAATATAATACACGGTAGTACAAATATGAAACACTCTTGGGTCTCTAATCCTGAGGAGGAGGGGGGGGGGTTCTGATCATGGTAGCACACCACGGCTCTAGCTAGTCGTCGAAATAATCGAACCCATGCCCGTGGTACACCAACCACCTGGCGCTGCATGGCCTCAGGCAAGTGCTCGACTTGCTTCATGGGTACCCTATGTGTCAAGTGTACAAAGTTTGTGTGGATGCTTTGGAGCATCCGCTCCACATCCACACCCATGATGTCATCTCCTCCTCCCCTCCATCTATGACAAGGGAAACTGTCAGGTTGCCGTGGTCCAACATCTGCATACACATGACAAATTGTCACTATGTGTTGTCACACCAAAACATGTCTTTTGAATCAATATATCAAAAAACACAAAAAAATTAATAATTCAAAAAACTTAAAAAGAGGGTTTGGGATTCGTTACCTATGTCGCCATATGTCGCTCCTAGTGGTAAGGGCATGTCCGGATCTCCTCGAAAATCTATCCCTGCATAGGGATAGTAATCAATGGCAATGATCTGTTGCCTCCACCATGGAAAGAAGTCTGCTAGGTAGGGGTTAACCACCCTACCTCCGCCCAGTCTACGCATAACATTTTCCCAACATCGTTGGGCCGGATCTCGAACTCCGTGTAGAGAAATGTCCACTCTAGGGCTTAGCCCTGGTACACGCTCAAAGAAGAACATGCTTAGTATGCTGCCGAAACTGAATTTTTTCACCCTGCCCATCTTGCAGTCATTGAGCTGCTGCTTCATGTTACTCAATAGCACAGTGCTCTAGTCATACACCGTGGGTCTCATACACTCCACCGCATAGAACATCAATGGTTGCAAGGCCTGGTGGAGTGAAAACTGACCAACTATCCTGGCGAGTGCCAATAGTATGGCCTTCAGTCCCAGTACCTGGATCGAGTTTGTCGGGATTTGACTCCCAAACTTTTCCGTGTCCGAAAAGCGATATACCACAATATACTCATCAATAGTAAGCCCACCTCTAGGCCCGCGAAAGCGTAGGTTCACCACCTCTTCCCGTCGGGATAATCTAGTAATAAAATATATGTCCTCAATCTCTATAGTGAGAAACATCCCGTCGATGTAAAAAGACTCTAATTCTTATGGATACCAGTAATCTACTAGCATCTACAAGAGTCTTGGTTTGGCCCTTAGGCTGCCAAGACACCAAAACTCATACAAACTGCATGCACGTAGAGCTTGTTGGGCCATTAAGTCACCTTGAACAACCTCTTCTACATCTCAATGTTCCCTCTCCCTCCATTCTAGAACCACCCTGCACATAGAAAATAATTTTTGGTCATTGTTTACCTTAAAAATCCTTGTACGCGGCCACATACGCGACTGTTTGCAAAACAACCGCGTATGTACACGGTTTTGGGAGGCTTTTCCGCATATGGCCGGCCCTATACGTGGAAAAAACCCCGATATTCGCATGGGCTGAAATGCCTATTTTAGATTGGCCTAGAAAATAAAATTGACCGTGGAAATTGAAAAAATTTGCATGAAATGGGAAGAGGAGGACATGAGGAGTTGCCTAGAACAAATGGTGTCGAATTTCGCCGGACGAAGCTCCCGGAATTCGCGTTGGAAGTTTTGAGCTCAAATGGGTAAAAATTTCAAATGATATGGAATTTTTGAATTTTTTACTATTTATAGAAATTTTTTGAAATTTTTGAAATTTTTTACCCACTTTCTATAGTTTTGGACCGTTTCTGACCATTTTGGACCGTTTTGGACTAATTTGATGATGTAGGACTCCATTTTGAGCGTCGTTTTGACCGTGGTTTTGACCCGTTCGTGCCGATTTCAGGTATTATGTCTAAACTGGCATATAGGTTAGGTTTCACATCCATTTTCACTTTGCATGACCTTATGACCGTTTCATTATAACCTTAGGTACAAACCCATTCTATCTTGTCACAGAACCTTCTTGTTGCTTTTAGAAGTGACATGATGTGAATGGTAGAGCTTAACCATACATGGGTGCCCTAGTTAGCTCCTATTTTTCATTTGGTGCCCATGCCGGCATTTTTCCCTTAGGGCATGGGAGTCCTTTTTATAGTATCGCCATGACTTTGCACAAGAGCCTCATACTCCTCTTGATCTTTTTGCTAGCCTTTTTCCCTAGGACTCCCTTATGTCAAGTTGTAATTGCATTATCATGAGTTTTGCTTGCCTTATTGAGCCTTATGCCGGCTTCCTTGACTTTGATTATCAGCTATATAGCCCGAGCTTGTCTCATGTCTAGCCACGCAGAACCATTTTACATATCCTTTGCAGCTTGATTCCCCATTTTTTACCGGGAGGGGACTTTCCCCCGAGTGTCGTTATCCTACACATGTGTCCTTGCATTGAGCATAGGTATGTTCCGCTGCTTGGAACTAGTTTGTTTGTCCCTTGACACTCATCTCCTCCTAGTCTGTAACTATAAAGCACTTTTATTCTTTTTCAAGCTTTTCAAAATATTTGAAAAAGTACAAAAAAATCAAAAAACAAAAAGCCGAACAGGAAAAGATGTTATCTTTGGTAGCAGTCGAGTCGTGTCACCTTCAAATAGAGCACTGTATATCACATCCATTGGTTGGGTTAATAGTTTGATTTTAGGAGCTGTACTCGTTTCTTTGAGTTTATCTCCACCGACTGGTTAAGCTTCCAGTCCCTATGGAGCCTCTATTGATGCCTCTTGTGTTGCAGAGATGTCCCAATTTTGTATATTGAGTCTATGCTACCTACATTCAGTCACCATTCACCTTTATGCTCTTGTTCAAAGGAAGTTGAAACCTAAGTCGTCCATGCCTCGGTCATTCCCAGTACTGATATTGGTCCGTGCACATTATGATCAAGTCCTTCCACATTATACAGCTTTACTAAGTACCTCATGTTGGATGATGAGGGATGCCTTAATGCCCTCCTTCCAGCGGATTTCATCCCATTGACTTTAGATCATTTATTCTGGGATGGGAATCTAGAGTTATTTTGAGTGCCTTGAGACTTGCAGTCATCAGTGGCAGGTTCTCTCGTCATCGAAAGTTTTGGAAATACATCAATGTCCCCTGATTGATGGATTCTCTTAAATGTTGGACCTCAACACGTTTATTCACACTTGTTAGTTTTCCCTCTAGTACCTTAATTCCCATTTTCATTATTAGTGGGTTATCTTGCGTCTGTTAACGGTATACATCAATGATCGATAATCAGACGATGGACTACTATGTTCGACCTCGACACCTTTATTCACATAGTAGGACATGTACTCATAGCGGATTGTGTAGAAGACCGTCCAGACTAGTGGCATTTCATATATGCTACCTCCTTGATCGTGCCAGTGTTCATGGGATTTCAGCTCTCGTGACTTGATTCCAGTATATGTCAGATATCTTCAGCTTTCATGGAGATCATGATCCTTTGTATATCTTCATCATGGAGATTCTGATCTATCTATATTGTACATGGCGATGACCACACATGTCATATTTTGTATCATGCCTATTCATGGCCATTATACTCTTATGTATCCGGGACTGCTATATGTACTTGCAGTTATGTGCAAAGTTTGATTATTGTATTATACTATTGGATGGTTGGTTCTTCCACCTGGTTCTTCATCACTCCACTTCTGGGATGGACTTATAATGTACTTCGTCCATCGTATCACCCCTCTGACCTCACACATTAGGGGGCGTCTATTACAGTTGATTTTACCACACATGGTGGATCACACATTTATGGCTTTCCCTGTCCCTCTACAGACTCTTTGGACCCCATGGATCATTTTTGTACCTTTGATGTTTCCAAGATCATCCCTACAAACATGCATTATTTTCCATACGCGACTTTTAAACCTATTCTTGCGTATATACGCGGATATGACCCTCAAACCTGCGTACATCGGGATGTGTTCAAAAGGCCAAATAGTTTTGGAGTTTTCCTTGATGTGGATCCGAGTCACTTATCTCTTTGCCTTCCATATGCCTTGAGATTGCTCAGATTTGACCTTCCATTACCCCATTAAAGCACTATATAAGGAACCCTTTGGATACATTGAAAGGGGAGGAATTGAAGAGAAAGAAAACTATAGTCCATTGTTGTCGAAGCTTATACTTGAGTCTGCATCCCTTTGTCCCTTGGAGAACTTTGTGTTCTTCCCAAGCTTGCCTTTTCTTGTGAGATTTCTATCGAGAGATAGAGGATTGAATTGGTGGAGGCCCAGGTGGAGGACTCAGTTTCTCCAGTTTGCAGACGTGCCGACAGAGGTTGTCACTATTGTAATCTCTGATTTAGATTAATAGAAATATATTTTCCTGTCCAATAATGTGTATTTAAATGAGTATTGAATCCATGGATGCTTTTAAATTCTTATATGTTATTGATTATATATGCTAGAGTAGGTATAACACCATTATATAACATGCTTGTCTTGTTTGCTGAATGTTGAGAGAGCAAATTGCTAAATACAAGCGAGAGTGGAAAATCTCAACGGGGATCTACATCAACCATCTGAAATAAGGTATGTTTCGAGATCCTTTAGTGTTATATGTTTTGTTTCTCTTGCATATGGGAAAGGATTGATTTCTACGGTTACTTTGTCTGTTGTGGTACCCCAAGCCATAGGGAGTTTTCTCTGTAACACTCTTCAAGATGAGTTGCAAAAGCAACCTGAGGTTTTGAACATACCACCTATAGAAACTGTGGTGGGTCAAGAAGAAAAAATTATGAATGAGATGAAGCTAATCAAAGAAGAATCCATTGAATGTTTAAAGGATCAGTTGAACAGATCTTCAGAGAAGAGTATAGGAAACATCAATATGAGATTGAAGAATAAAAAAAGAGTGGAAAAAATAAAGAAAATGATTCGTAACAAAGATCAAAAGTTGAAAGACAAATATATTGAGTGGATTGCTGCAAAAGTATGTGCAAAAAAAAGATAAATAAAAGAGGAGAAGGATATGAAAGGTATGATAATCTTGCACACCAACAATCCTTAATACAATATCTAGGTCATTACAAATGTGAGAGAATACAATGGAGCATGATATTGCAGCAATACAATCTAGTCAAAAAAACAAAAAATAGTTACTTAAGTTTAATGTCGCCTTGAAAATGCAAGAGAATACCATGATGGATGTTGTTGCAACAATGAATGATAGAGCTGATATTTTTATCCCAACAACAATGTTGGAACCATTGAAGAAGGAGGTAGCTCAGAAATATTCCAATATTGAAGAGCAAAAGCATAAAATATTGGAGAACAAATGAGTACAACATTTGGGATGCAAATGTGAGATAAAGAACTGAAATCTCAAATTTTGACTTTGCAAATGCTCGTTCTTCAATGAGTGTCACTTTTGAATACTCTAGATGATGAAGAATTGTGGGCACGATAGTTTGAGACATAGGCATGGTAGCTTAGGAGACAATTAGCTCAATTTGAATATGAACTGAAAAATACAAAGGTTGAGATTGACAAAGAACAAAAGGAAATCAATGAGAAGTATAAGAAAAATGCGGATAGCTTGACGAAGTATATTGATGAAGAAAATAACCAAGATCCAATGCTCAATTTTATATGAAGAAATCCAAAAACCTAGAAGAAAAATTACATGCATTTGCTGCAACTTCTGAAGAACTAGATCCTTCTACACAGTTAGGAAAGATAGGCTCTACCCACTTATCTTATTCTTAAGAGGATGGTTTGCAGAAACCTCCCAAGCAATATATAGCTCCTGAATAACATTTTGCTTGTAATAATGTTGCTTTTGTAAATACATTTGAAGGTTTAAAATATATGTGGCGTGCTAGTATTTATCATGAATGTATGTTTTTTTTATGCAATTGATGTGAATGACATTAATTTTTTCCCTCATAAAACAAATGTAATATGCATTCCAACATTTATTACATTTCCAAAATCTAGTTATAAAAACATAGTATAAATCATCTACATGTAACACATTTCCAAAATTTGGTTATAAAAATAGCGTATGAATCATCCACATGTAACATAAATGTAACTTGATTTCAACCTCTTGCCTCATGTATCCTTCTATTATGATTCCAACTATTGGTATCTTATCTGAACTCGTAGAAGACTATGATCTGAGGTCAGAGCTACTTAATTCAACTTCAAAATTTTTAGTGATCAACCTTATTTTTTGTTATTAGAGAAGTATTTCCTTTTGTGAGCATGTTGTCTTAGATGGTGGGAATTTTAGAAGCATAGTAAGGTGTTACAAAACCTTACCTAATGCTAACATATTCCTCTTTTGTGGGCATAGTTGTTGTGTCATCCACCTTATCACATCATCATCCATGATGTGCCATGTCAACATTTCATTTCCCATGTCATCATTTTTTTAGGTGGGTATTTATCAAGCCAAGGTGGACATATTTCATCATTGTGGAGTGCATTTTCAATGCACTGGCGAGCATTATTGTGACCTTCTTCAAAATTGTCCAGTAGGCATATTTGGCAGAGCGGATTTCACATGTGTGATTTCCATAGGGAAAACTGAGAATATGGATAGATGGAAAATCCTCCAGATAACAGATTCATACCATTGGGTAAATTTATTGACTTAAAGAGAGCATCTGGCTTGCATTTGAAAAGGACCTTTTAAATCCTTGTTTTAACACTTAGACAAATTTGCCAAAGCCTTGGTCCACTAAGGTGAATTCTCATTTTCACCAAACATGGAAATACTAAGCTTCCAAAGTATTGGGGATAGCATGATGACTCCATACATGTCAATTTCATCCTCTGCAACATCATCCTCTATATTGGGTCTACATTCTACTGGAACAGTGCAAACCATGCTAGAGGGCACTTTTGGCAGACCCGTAAGTCCACCCTTAGAGACTGTTTGTAAAAACCAATCATATGGTCAAATGCACAAACCAACAATCTCCATTCGTATAGTATCGTATTATATTTATCATTAAACAATGAGAGTTGTAGTGCATTTTCCTAGAGCCACTTTGACTAATTTTCCAACACTTAGTCAATTTCCTGCACCTAGCCAAATTGCATACTCTTGCTCAATGATGTCAGATTGTAATAACAACTTCATGAGGGAACTAGAACACCATCATATGGATTTGAAACCTCATCACGCATGCGACATCATCATACATTGCATGGCATATAATCAAAGTATAAAAATGAAGTAAATAATTATCCAAGTGACTCAATAAAGGGTAATAAATACACTGGAAATGCAACCCACATTAGATGAAGCAACCTAAGAAAATCTCTACACATTGAAATCCAAAAGACTAAACACAATGGTGTAAAAACTTATGAGGTAACCCTAAAGATAACAAAAACATTCCAAAAATACATGTCTATCAACATGAGGACCATACATATTAAACACTGAAAAAGTTGTATGTATGATATCAAACATGTCATTTGTAAATCCCATGATGTATGGATTATAAAGAAAACTTCTTGAACTCAAGGCACTGCCATATTGTGTAATAAAGACGATAATACAAAATAAGTATTTATATGAAAACAAATATTTTCTAGCATACTCAAACATAAAAATTTATTTCTTATGAAATGACAAAAAAATAATAGGATTTCTTTTAGACCATCCAGTATCTGTATCACCAGCTACCCATTTCTACAATCAATAACACCTTTTCTCCTTAGGATACCTCCATCCAATGAGATAGCTCCATCTCTTATATAAGTTATCGCTTGTTTCATGTGGTTTCTTATTTTGTAAACTTGCAAATGTGAGAAAAAATTAAAAAACAAATGTTCCTCTCAATCTAATTCCTGATGAAGTTGAAGGACATAGCTCCTCTTGATCCATATTTATCACATTTACATCATATCCCATATGTCCTTTAGGGAGAATTCCATCTGATAATTGTTTTCCCTCTATAATCAGTTTCTTTTGTGGTTCACCAACTTTGAATCACGATCTATCATAAGGCCTACATGGCAACCATAAGACAGTCATCATTGCATGTGCATGAAAATATTACCCCATAAAATTTTAATGTAAGACACCTGTAAAATATTTTATGTCAATTCTAATATCATGAAAATATAACCTGGCCATTTAACATATTTTAAATCCCACAATTCTCCCTTTATTCCCAACATTTATGTCTTTTCATTTCAATTTTAGTGTATTGTCATAATCAATACATAAATATTACTTTAACTTAAGTATTCAAGGCAAATCACACAGAACCTTCCATTAATTATTGTTGTTTGGGAACTTTTTATCCCATGGATACCCAACCCTGTCATAGTATGCTACCACTGTGATAATATTTCTCAAATGTTTCAACCCCTACACAAGACTTACAGACAACTGCAAGCATGTTTTCCCTTCCCAAATACTTTGAGAGTGCCCCTGCAAATTGGATATTTACACTCAAAATAAAAGCTACAAAATAATAAAACCATATGATTTCCTATCCCTTGGAGATATCATTTAAGTTCTTACCAACTGAAGACATCATCTTCTACTTTCCCTAATAGCACAACAATTCCAACCACATCTGTTATGATGGGGCTTTGTCTTGATTAAACACTTCACCTACTTAATTCAATCCATAGGCCAACTGCAGTCGTTCCTTGTATTTTGATTTCTTCTAAAGTAACATCCACACTATGAGAACCTTGATTTGGCATTCCTTTCCCATCACTTTTTCCAGAAGAAATACATTTATTTATCTCTCATATATCACATAAACCAGATACATATTGAAATAGATACATTATTCAAAATAACAACATTTTAGGAAGAAATGCGGCAAGAAAGAGAGACTTTATCATGTCAAGATAACAACATCACAAAATTGTTACCACTAGATGAGAAATTAAGAAGAGTTAAAAGAACCTACTTTCCAAGTCACTCAAATAATTATTCACTTCATTTTTATACTTTATACTTTCCATAGTATGGGGGATAACATGCTAACTACATCCATGCCAATTTGATCCTCTACAACCTCATCCTCTATCCTGGGCATGCATTGTACTAGAATAGTGCAAAACATGCTATAGGGCACTTTCGACAGACTAGTAACTCCACCCTCAGTGATTGTTTGGACAATCCAATCATATGGTCATATGCAAAAACCACCATGCCTATAGTATCATATGATTTTTATCATTAAACACCTGAGAGTTGGCGAGCCACTTTGACTAATTTTCCAACACTTAGTCAAATTCCTGCACCTAGCCAAATTGCCATACTCTTACACAATGATGTCAGATTGTAACAATGACTTCATGAGGGAACTAGAACACCATCAATTGGCTTTGAAAACTCATCACACATGCCACATCATCTACATGCCATGTCGTACTCATGCCAATTTTTCTCTATAAACATTGAGGGCATTTTTCTAAGCCAATTTTTACGTATTTGCACTCTTTTTTTACATAGCAAGATTATTATTTTAGCCGATGTTTTTAAATACGGCCTACTAATTTATACGTATCAATACAAGTCAATAATTATATCAATATTAATTCAATATATATACAATAGATATATTAAGGAATTCCTCATATAATTCAATGCAATTGATCCTCTTCTTCATCCAAGTCCACATCCGAAGCATCCAATCTAGATTCAACATTGAAAGGATTAATGGCCATATCATAACCATCATCGATGTCAATTTCAATACTCATGTCATCGTTGATATCATCTTCATCAACATTGTCGGCTACATCATATGCTTCATACAATTCTTCGACATCTTCCCGTGGAACATGATCATCTAACTGATGTCGATCCTCTACATCATCTTCTTCTTCAATACCATTTTGATCTTCCTCTACATTATACTTTATCAGCCTTCCCCTTGGATCGTGTCTCACAACAAATGACCAAACACCTCTACTTGGAACCTCTGAATAAAATACATGTTCGCATTGGCTTGGAGGAACATAGAGCTCCATTCCTAGCTCGGACAACCTTGTATTGACCATGGTAAATTCATTGGCATGTCCAATAATAATTCTAATGGGATCATGTTTATTCAATATTATCTTGTACCGTTTGATAATGAACCAAACTAATTTGAAGGATTTAAAGTCACACTGAATAATATCTTCCAAATACCCATAGTATCTATTTTCTAAGAGTTTTGGATGCATGTCACTTTTAGATGAAACATTGGTCACCTCAAAGAATGCAGATATCCCACAATAATATTTTTTCTTTGTTTCAACCAACTTTTTTGTGTGAAATTTACGACCGTTGCACCACATAGCCTTATGGTGTTTTACCTACAATAAGTCAGACACATAAAGATTTAATTGTCAATTGATAATTAAGTACATATTGAAAGTAATTAAATAATATGGCTGATTAACATGCTTTCCTATTAATATTTTAAACCATATGCTAAATCGATTTCCCTTTATGTAAGATTGCATCTCAATTGCGATGAGATGCTTAAACCAATGATGCCACACCTTCCCATGTTATTCCATGACCATATTATTTACATCGTTCAATCCATACCTTCATCAAATCAAGATTTTTTGTGATATATAAATGTAGTGCATCCCACTCTCGACCAGCTTCATGAGGAAAATAAAATTACAATTCACAAATGTATAATTGCTTAAGACGGTATACATACATTTATAATTGATGCATACTGAATATTAAAAATTAAATAAGTATGATATATACATAAAAAGAAACAATAAAATGTATTATAATTAATCTCCACCATCAACTAATAATTACCTTTCACCTTCCTCAATCTACCTTTCCCCATCAGGGACTCCCGTGTGAATTTGTTAATGGAGTTCATATCACAAATGTGACCTAAATCGATATTTGACACTAATTTAGGAAGATATTCACTAATATACACCGTGTTCTGGTATACCATATATCCCTCCACCATAGAGCCCTTAGGATGCTCTTTCTCTAACCAAAGCCTTCAAAAATTTCAAGTGCCTCTCAACAATCCACATTGACCTTGAGTGTACAGGTCCACACAATTCAATCTCCTAAACTTGGTGTATGAGGTAGTGTTTTTGTGCATTGAAAAAATTAGAAGGTATATAATTTTGCATTTAACACTTTATATGAGGAATTTATTTCCTCCAATACTTTATATCTTCCTTATGTATTTCTTTAGATGACAACCATCTACAAGTGATGCAAGCAAATCACAAGATTTAACAAAAATACACATTATAGTACATAACAACTAGTAAAACAAATGGCAAATATAAGTTCTATAATGAATTTAACAAACACTTAGATGCATGCAAAATTTTGCTACTTACCTCATGTATTTTCCAATATCATATATAACTTGTTTGGCATTGTTGTCGAAGATGTTCGGGAGAGATAGAGGTAGAACATACGGTAGCAATACAATCGTTTCATTATTGTTTACAAGAGTAGACAAAAAAACACAACCAACATGCACCAGAATAAAAAATACAGCAATATATATACCTGAATAATTACCTTGATGAAGATATGCCAATCATGAGTTTTCACCCCCCCAAAGTCACCTTTCTTTGTTAAGATATTATTCATGTTCGAACAAAATCCAGTGGGAAATTTATTTTTTTAAATGACTTCTTTTACAACATTGCTTTGTTGCTCCGTTAACAACCATGGAAGTGAGATTATATTAATTTGGTCTCCATTTCTATTTAATTGAATGACATCCTTCATTGTATGATTGGATTCCTTAATGTCATTGCAAAATTTGACAATTTCTTCTTTGTCACTCCTTCCATCCAATATTCACTGTCACATACCCCAGATTTGCAAAAACATTTTATGTTTGGGAAGACATTATGCTTTAATTTTATTATAAAGTTTGTAATTATTGAACAAGTGGGGTCAAGGATAATTGTATTTAATTGCTGAATATTTTATTAATTAAATAAGTGTCTACTGGCCACTTGGTAGAATAGGTTGGGTTGAGAGCAAATTGACACGTGGCAGCATCCTCAAACTACTTCTAGTTGTTGTAGGAGGCAACTTCCCTATTTTTGTGCTCATGTTCCCCAAGAAACTGGAACAAGAGAAGGTGGCTCATTAAGTGAAAAACTGACCCAAAAGACCTAGGCATGCTGATAAAACTACCCATCGAATTCAGCTGAGGCTGCTCAATCTTTACTTGTGAAATTTATGTGTGAAATTGGTGCACAAGAAGTTCGATGGAGGGGACAGGCAGAAGTATTTGAGTGGAAAGTGTTGATTTACTGAACTAGTGCAGCTGTTTTGGGTTGAGTTCTTACTGCCATAGGAAAAAGGATTACTACTAATTACTCTGTGGAGTTGCAAGGGTTTCTAAACCTATTCTCGCACCCAGTGCTTTCAACTAGGTGGACCAGTAAACAGGCTCGGGGGTCCTAAGATTTGCAGTTCAGTTGTCTTCAGGAGTTGGTTGGGAGGAACGGGCTCCCTAGGTTGTTGTCTCTTCTGCTATATTACTAGGTTCTAAATATTATTTTAATTTTCTCTATGCAAGCATAGGAACTGGAATGTATGAATTTAGGAGTTAATATATTTATATGACTGCTTCATTTGTTTATTAAAATTAGTTAGTGAAATATTTTACTGTTCAAAAGATAGATAAATTATGGTTAAATATGTATTAGAATAAATGATTTAGGGTTAGTTAAATTTATTAATGAATGAATTACGTGACTGTATTTTTCCACACCTTCGAGAAGGTAGTACTCTAGTACAGTAGGTGAAATTAAGTTTGATAAATAAATCAACTCAAGATGTGTAGGAACCTAAGTATTTACTTTTTACTATTAATCTTTATAGAAATGTTTACAAGAAAGATTCCTCTATTTCCGAAGTTCCTTTAGTTAAATACAACTGTTTAATTTATAACCATAAAGTACCTTAAAAAGAATGTTTATTAAAAACCAGTACACAGTTTGTGTAATTGTGTTCTTTTTAGCACAGTAAGCACAAGTGTCATTAAGGCTTAAAATAATATAAATACATATAATTATTAACTATTACAGAAACAAAAAATTAACGTCAATAGGAACAACTTAGATTATATAAATAATATAATGAAAGTATAGTAATAACTTAGGTTTTACAAATAACAAATAAGTAATTTCAGTAATACTGTAAGTAAAACATCAGATATTAAATACATCAAAGTAAAAAAAGAACAATGCAGAGTTTTAATTTAAAATAAAAATACAAATAGAAAAACTGTCAACCAAGTCTTTCCATCTTTCCTCCTTCCAGAATAAGGTATTTACAGTTTTATCCATATCCTCGATAATCAAATTCTTCATTATATAATTATAATATCTATATTGTAATTGCCCTATATTAAATAAATTTTACACAGAAACAGAGTTTAGACTGCTTATCATTTATATACTAAAATAAAATAAAATAAAAAAGATAATTTAAATTGTTCTAAATCAAATTTACACAATCATGCTCGGGTTGTAGTGACAAACCCTTTTCCTTTCATTATTTTTATAAACAAATCTTTATACTAAAAAGAAAACCCAGAAACTAGTTTTCATATTAAAATTTCACATAATAACCTCATTTTAACAAAAATAAAAATTATGGACATTTACAAACTACGAAATCCTTTCATCATTTTTTTATCAAATCATTTACCAGATACAGGTAAATAACAACAAATTTATTTAAAATTTCATTAATCTAATCTTAAACAAATTGAAATATAAAACACAAAAAACCACGATATCCAAGTTTATCAAAGACTCCATTTTACATAGGCCGGTGCACCCATAATTACTGTCAAAATCGTTGCAAGTTAAAAACAAGTGTTTACAAATTGCGAAACCCTAAGAACACTTAAACAATCTAATAGAACAGTTCTACAGCCACATAGCCTTTACAAACAAAGCGTTGCTCAAACACATCTATGGCAAGGGATATCTTTGTGAGACAATATCTTTCCAAATCCCACACATCACCATAGAAGTAACCTCATGCATGAAACCGAGGCTTACCTAGTTATTTGAGAAGCGTGGAGCATTTTCCTAAAGTATCCTATGTCTTCCATCTCACGGTAGCACAACAAATTTGAGAAATGTCAAGTTCTTTCTTCAAAAAAACTTATAGGAGAAGTCTGCACAACAAATTTGAGAAATGTCAAGTTCCTTCTTCAAAAAAACTTGTTACAGTAAAGAATTTTTATGGCATTTGCAGATTAGAGTTTAAATGAGTTACCTGGTGATATTTTGTCCTCGGGCGCACAGTAAATTGTTTTGCAGAGCAACCCTAGCCAAGGAAAACTTCATACCCTAGCAACTAGGCAAGAGAAACATAATCTAAAAACCTCGATGAGATTGAGAAAGCAAACAGTAAAAGCCACGATGAAACCAAATCTCCCTACTGTCAACAATTTCCACAAGTAAGCTGTGTGTTATAGATCCAGTAACCACACTGCTAATATTCAGAGGATTCAAGTTTGGCTGATAAGTAGGTTAAGTCACTCATAGATCTAAAACATTGGCATCGAAGGCTGTCACTCACATAGCTAAACGATGGCATCAAAGGCCCAAGAGGCCATGAGCCTAGCGGCGCTACCAAGCAGTGAAATGTTGGGTAACAATGTGAAAATTTAGGGTTTGATCGATTTTGTAGTAGGGTTTTCCAACACTTAAACCCTATCCACCAACCGTTACCCACATGGATTCCACCAAGAGTTAAATCTTTTGGGTTTTGGACACGAGTTTCTCCACAGTCTCAAAATGGCATTGTTAAACCTGCAATACCAACAAATGTTAGATACAGTGATAAATATAATTATTAAACTTTGCTTATATCATTATTGTCACTTATGCCTTGTTCACTCTTAAAACTACGATAATACCTAGACAAATACTATTACATATTTATATTAACATCCTGGTTAAGATTAATACCATTTCATATGTAAATACTTTAGTAAAAGTATTAAAGGTATTACAAGATTTAACTTATAGAATTATTCATCCTTTAATGTTGCATGTAAGATTAGGAGCTCGTACACCATCGATGGGTTAAATAAAGATTTTACAAGTTCATTCATAGTTTTAGGCTAGAGACATAAGTTTCTATCTTTGCTCGTATTTCTAAGTACATAAGCCTTTAAATAAAAAAATATATATATAGGCAAACATCATCGTTTTACAATAACATAACCAATTTCAAGATTTGGAAAGGAAAACGGGTCTGGAAATACCTTCATCTTTTCACAAAACGTTAATTTAAATAAACATGCTAGCATTTTACTTTTGCAAGTTGAAATAATTAATCTCGATCCAGAAACTGGAAACAAAACATTTTACCTGTAAATAGACCTGTACAAGAATCATCATTTTAACTGCATTAGATTCAATAATCTAAGTAAGCCTTGGCACATCTAGAAAGTTCCTTCAGTGAGCAAGAAACAAACCTTAGTACCTTGCACTCAGATTTAAACAAACATTTGATTTCAATACTTACTATTTTGAACCATTTACTTTCTAGATCGATCTTCTTTACTAAATTTTGAAGACATATAGTAAAGAAAGTACTATCGAAATTAATAAATGAATTTGTTTTAGTATCTAGATTAGACCTTAGTATGTTAACTGTTAGCAGTTAAGTTACTCTCTTAAGCGACGATTGTAAACATTAATTGTCACAAGAAAAATTTTAAATTTTTATGAAAATTGAGTGGGTATTACATATGGTATCAGAGCACACGTTCAGGCACTAGGCCTGAATGCGGCTCAACTCACATAGACAAACAGTAAATAAAATGCATGCATAACTGATTTATTATTTTTCTTTTGAAATGTTGTTACCAGAAAAGTTTTCTGATCTAGAACTGCAAGTATGGAAAGACTCAAGGAATATGCAGATGAAGGGTGCCCGTTAAAGGAACAAATTAATTCTAGAAGAGAACCGGTTAAGGAAGAAATAACTAACAATTCTTCAGAATTATTACAAACTATAAAAGAATTGAGAACTAAAATGGAAACAGTAAAAAAAGAGAACGAAAGAATTCTAAGAGCTCAAGAGGAGTTGAACCAGGTACTAATGGACAAATTTCAGAGTGAAGGGAAGGATAAACAGATAGGATATGAAAATACGCCCTACCAACATAAAAGTAAAAAGTCCAAACATTCTAAAATTGGAAGTAGTTCATCCTCTGAAATTTATGGTGATTCACACAGGAAGAATCACTAGTACTCTAGCGATAGCAATGAAGATAATTACCAATCTAGAAAAAGAAAATATAAGCCTTATGAGGAAATTTTAGGAGAATTTAAAAAGATAAAACCGCCAACTTTCAACGGTGAAACTAAGAAAGGGGAGGAAGTCGAAGCATGGCTGTCTGGTATGAAGAAGTATTTTCAAATTTATAGTTACTCCAACCAACTAAAAGCAAGAATGGCCATTTACAACTTAACTGGAAAGACAGATATCTGGTGGGAGGATTTAAAATGAGTAAAGGGTATTAAAGAAAAGAACATTAACTGGAGTACCTTTAAAAAATGCTTTAAGAAGAAGTTTATGTCGGAACAGTATTATGAAGAGCGAGCTAAAGAATTCTATGAACTAAAGTTGGGAACTATGAACATGAAGAAATTAAACAGTAAATTTTTCAGTTTACTACATTATGTGCCTTACATTGTGGACGAGAAGCCCAAGGTGCAGTGTTTTCTGAGTTGTTTACCTTTTCACATTAAAGATAGAATTGAATATGATAACCCTAAAACCCTTGAGGAGGCTATGCGAAAGGAAAATTTTTGCTATGAGCAGAACTGAAAAAGGGAAATCATGCCAAATTGGAAGGCCAAGAGGTCTAATAATTTTGAACATGAAAAGAAGGGTTTCACATATAACCGCAATTTTGGGAATAATAACACACATAAATTTCCTAATAAGAATTTCCAAGGTAATAAAGGTAACTCACAATCAAACCCTAATGGGCCTAGAAATAAAGAACCTGCTAATAATCATAGCAACTACGTTAAGAATAATGAACATAAAGAACCAATAAAGTGTTGGGATTGTAATGGACCTCATTATGCATCAGTCTGCCCTAATAGAAAGAAGACTATCATCAACATTCATACAGTGCAGGAAGACATGACTGTTGGTGACTTAGCAAGGGGGATTCCCAGGATCAACGCGACACTGAAAAACAGGCAGGCTAATTATAAAACTTCCATGGTGGAAGTAGAAGGTAAGTTGAATCAAACACCCATTTCTATCTTAATTTACCCAGGGGCTAGCCCGACTTATGTTTCTCCTAGTTTAGTAGAAAAATGCAATTTATCAATAGAAAAGTTTGCAAAGTCATGGTTAGTTCAACTAGCTACAAGAGCAAAAAGAAAAGTGATTAATTTTGTAACAGACTGCATTATGTTTATGAATCAGTTAGAAACTTCTGTGAATCTAAATGTACTTCCTTTAGGCTCTTATGACGTGTTAATTGGTATGGACTGGTTAAAACAACATAGAGTATTTTTGAACTATTTTGATTAAAAAAATTACATGCGTAAATAATGAAGGAGAAACAGTAACTGTAACAGGAATTCCTAGGAAAATAGCAATCAGACAAATCTCTACCTTGCAATTAAAGAGAGTTGTTCGAAAGGGTTGTAAATCCTTTGTTGTAACTGTAATTGACGAAGAACATATTAATAATGAAGATAAACAAAAACTGGAAGATATTCCAATCATGAGCGGGTATTTAGATGTATTTTCGGAAGAAATTCCGGGACTGCCTCCAAAAAGGGAATTAGATTTCATTATTGAGTTGGTACCTGGTGCAGTGCCCAGCTCAAAAGATCCTTATCGGATGAATATATTGGAACTAAATGAATTAAAATCACAATTAAAGGAACTTATTGATAAAAAGTATATAATACCAAGTGTGTCTCCTTGGGGAGCACCTGTCATTTTCGTTAAAAATAAGGACGGTACTCTATGCTTATGCATTGACTACCGTCAACTTAATAAAATGACCATTAAAAATAGATACCCATTGCCCCACATATATGATTTGTTTAATCAGTTGCGCGGACCAACTGTATTATCAAAGATTGATTTACGATTTGGTTATCATCAAGTCTGGATCAAAGATGAAGACAATTTTAAAATAGATTATAGGACCAGATATGGTCACTATGAGTTTGTTGTCATGCCATTTGGGCTCACTAATGCCCCAGCTATCTTCATGTGTTTAATGAATAATGTATTGCATAAGTATCTCGATAAATTCATAGTTATTTTCATTGATGATATTTTAATTTATTCTAAGTCTAAAGAAGAACACGAGGAACACTTAAACATTGTTTTACAAGTATTAAGGGAACATCATCTTTATGCTAAATTTAGTAAGTGCGACTTCTTTAAAAATAAAATACAATACTTGGGCCATGTAATAACTAAAGAGGGGATCTCGGTTGATCTAGAAAAGATAAAAGCAATTGAAAAATGGCCAGTCCCAAAGGATGTGACTGACATGCGATCATTCATGCAGATTATCGGTTACTATCGAAGATTCATTGAGGGGTTCTCAAGAATCGCAAATCCCATAACTTCTTTACAGAAGAAAGGAAAGAAATTCGAGTGGAATCAAAAGTGTGAAGAAAGTTTTAAGAATTAAAAAACATTATTAACTATTGCACCAATCTTAAGAATTGTTGATCCTAATAAGGACTTTGTCGTATGCATTGACGCATGCAACGATGGTCTAGGTGGGGTCTTAACTCAAGAAGGACACGTAATTGCATACAAGTCTAGGAAGCTTAAAATTCATGAGAAAAACTATGCTACCTTTGATTTAGAGTTGGCTGCCGTCATACATGCTTTGAAGATGTGGCACCATCACTTAATCGAAAGAAAATTTATGTTAATGACAAATATTAAGGGTTTAAAATATTTGTTGGATCAACCAAATTTAAACGCAAGGCAAGCTATGTGGCTAGCTTTCCTTAGTGAGTACGATTTCGAGATCCAACATATTAAGGGAAAAGAAAATAAGGTCGTTGATGCTCTAAGTAGAAATGCAAGACTGAACTTTGTGGTAGCAATCAACACTTATAAAACAGATTTAGAAGATCAGTTGGAGGAAGGATTAAAATTGGATGAAAATTATCAGAAATTACAAGCTAAAGTGGCAGAAAATCTAACTGAAAGTATAAGTACAGGGTATATTCTAAATGAAAAATGATTTATACTTTATAAAAACAAGCTATATATACCTAATGTACCTAAAATTAAGCTGCTAATTTGAAATGAAATACATAAGAACCCTTAGTTAGGACATTCTGGTTATCAAAAGACAATAACCATGTTACAGAAATATTATTTTTGGCCAAATATGAAGAATGAACTGGAAGAATACATTGCCAAGTGCTTTGAATGTTAACAGTTTAAGACTGAACACCAGGATCCAGTAGGTTTATTACAGCCATTTCCCATCCCTAACTGGAAATGGGAAATAATCAGTCTTGATTTATTTTAGTTCTACCTACAAATCAAAATCAGAATGATTCGATAAGGGTAGTTGTCGATAAACTCGGTAAAGCAGCTCATTTTATACCAGTAAATACCACCTACAAGGATGCTAATATTGCTAATATATTCATGAAACAAATATTTCGTTTACATGGGATACCGAAAGTTATAATTTCTGACAGAGACCTTAAGTTTACGGGCAATTTCTGGAAGTCTTTATTTAAAGGCCTGAATACTACTTTAAATTTCAGTACATCTTTTCACCCCCAGATAGATGGACAGATTGAAACGATGAATCAAATATTGGAAGATATTTTAAGGATGTATGTTATAGAACAGCAAGGTAAATGGGAGGATTACTTACACTTGGTAGAGTTTTCTTATAACAACCACTACCAAGCTTCAACAAGATACAGTCCATTTGAAGTTCTGTATGACAGAAAGTGCAATACCCCCAATTCATGGAGTAACCCAGTTGACAGGTTAGTACTAGGACCTGAACTATTAAAGGAGATGGAGTTAATTGTAAAGCAGGTGCAAGGTAATTTAAAGATTGCACAAGAAAAACAGAAAAGTCAAGCAGATCTTAAATGAACTCAGAAAGAGTTCCAGGTGGGTGAACATGTTTTTATAAAGGTAAGGCCTAAAAAGAGTTCTTTAAAGTTAGGAAGTTCTGCTAAGTTGGCACCCATATATTATGGGCCTTTCGAAATACTGTCTAGAATGGGACAAGTGGCATATCAACAGCCTTTACCGCTAAACTTAAAGGTTCATAATGTGTTTCATATCTCTATTTTAAAAATATATGTACATGATGCTATTGGACTGATGTGTAGGTGGAACCCGAAGGAGATTTTCTGGTGGAACTGGATTGTATCCTCGATAGGAGGGAGATCTTGCTTCAGAATCGCACCATTGGACAGGTGAAGGTGCAATGGAAGCACCTTAGTCCAGAAGAAGCCACCTGGGAATTGGAGAGTCATATGCGAGCAACATTTCTAATTATGTTCCAGGTAAAATCTAAGGACGGTGAATAAAATAACATTGAGGACGATGTTATATTTAAGGGGGTGTGTATGTCACATACCCCAGATTTGCAAAAACATTTTATGTTTGGAAAGACATTATGCTTTAATTTTATTATAAAGTTTGTAATTATTGACCAAGTGGGTTCAAGGATAATTGTATTTAATTGCTGAATAATTTTATTAATTAATAAATAAAAGATGAGACAACGACTTAAGGAGGCTGTTAAATTAGTGTCTACTGGCCACTTGGTGGAATAGGTTGGTTTGAGAGCAGATTGACAATTGGAAACATCTTCAAACTACTTCTAGCTATTGCAGGACGCAACTTCCCTATTTTTGTGGTCATGTTAAGAGAAGGTGGTTCATTAAGTGAAAAACTGACCCAAAAGACCTAAGCATGCTGATAAAACTACCCATCGAATTCAGCTGAGGCTGCTCAATCTTTACTTGTGGAATTTATGTGTGAAATTGGTGCACAAGAAGTTCGATGGAGGGGACAGGAAAAAGTGTTTGAATGGAAAGTCTTGATTTACTGAACTAGTGTAGCTGTTTTGGGTTGAGTTCTTACTGCTACAGGCAGAAGTAATACTGCTAATTACTCTATAGAGTTGCAGGAGGTTCTAAACCTATTCTCTCACCCAGTTATTTCAACCAGGTGGACCAGTAGGCAGGCTGGGGGTCCTAAGATTTGCAGTTCAGCTGTCTGCAGGAGTTAGTTGGGAGGAACGGGCTCCTTAGGTTGTTGTCTCCTCTGCTATATTACTAGGTTCTAAATATTATTTTAATTTCCTCTATGCAAGCATAGGAACTAGAATGTATGAATTTAGGAGTTAATATATTTATATGACTGCTTCATTTGTTTATTAAAATTAGTCAGTGAAATCTTTTACTATTCAAAAGATAGATAAATTCTGGTTAAATATGTATTAGAATAAATGATTTAGGGTTAGTTTAAATTTACTGATGAATGAATTACCTGACTATATTTTTCCACACATTCAAAAAGGTAGTACTCTAGTACAGTAGGTGAAATTAAGTTTGATAAATAAATCAAATCAAGATGTGTAGGAACATGAGTATTTACTTTTTACTATTAATCTTTATAGAAAGGTTTACAAGAAAGATTCCTCTATTTCCGAAGTTGCTTTAGTTAAATACAACTGTTTACTTTGTAACCATAAAGTACCTTAAAAAGAATGTTTATTAAAAACCAGTACACAGTTTGTGTAACTGTGTTCTTTTTAGCACATTAAGCACAAGTGTCTTTAAGGCTTAAAATAATATAAATACATATAATTATTAACAATTGCAGAAACAGAAAAATAACGTAAATTGGAACAACTTAGATTATATAAACAATATAATGAAATTATAGTAATAACTTAGGTTTTGCAAATAACAAATAAGTAATTTCAATAACACTGTAAGTAAAACATTATATATCAAATACATCAAAGTAAAAAAACAACAACAATGCAGAGTTTTAATTTAAAATAAAAATACAAACCCTAATTAAGGAAAAACTGTCAACCAGGCCTTTCAATCTTTCCTCCTTCCAGAATAAGGTATTTACAGTTTTATCCATATCCTCAATAATCAAATTCTTCATTATATAATTATAATATCTATATTGCAATTGCCCTATATTAAATAAATTTTACACAGAAACAAAGTTTAGACTGCTTATCATTTATATACTAAAATAAAATAACAAAAGATAAATTAAATTATTCTAAATCAAATTTACACAGTCGTGCTCGAATTGTAGTGACAAACCCTTTTCCTTTCATTATTTTCATAAACAAATCTTAATACTGAAAAGAAAACCCAAAAACTAGTTTTCACATTAAAATTTCACATAATAACCTCATTTTAACAAAATTCAAAATTATGGACATTTACAAACAGCGAAATCCTTTCATCATTTTTTTTAATCAAATCATTCACCAGATACAGGTAAATAACAACAAAGTTCTTTAAAATTTCATTAATCTAAGCTTAAACAAACTGAAATATACAACACATAAAACCACGATGTCCAAGTCTATCAAAGACTCCATTTTACACAAGCAGGTGCACCCATAATTACTGTCAAAACCATTGCAAGTTAAAAACAAGTGTTTACAAACTGCGAAACCCTAAGAACACTTAAACAATCTAACAGAATAGTTCTATGGCCACATGGCCTTTACAAACAAAGCGTTGTTCAAACGCATCTACGGTAAGGGAGCTCAGATCTCTACGAGACAACATCTTTTCAAACCCCACACATCACCACATAAGTAAACTCAAGCATGAAATCGAGGCTTACCCGATTGTTTGAGAAGCATGGAGCCTTTTCCTAAAGTATCCTATGTCTTCCAGCTCACAGTAGCGAGATTTCACCTGTAGGAGAATTATGCACAAGAAATTTGAGAAATGTCAAGTTCTTTCTTCAAAAAAACTTGTTACAGTAAAGAATTTCTATGGCATTTGCATAAAAGAGTTTAAATGAGTTACTTGGTGATATTTTGTCCTCGGTCGTGCAGTAAATTGTTTTGCACAGCAACCCTGGCCAAGGAAAACTTCATACCCTAGCAATTGGGCAGGAGAAACATAATCTAAAAACCTCGACGAGATTGAGAAAGCAAATAGTAAAAGCCACGATGAACCCAAATCTCCCTGCTATCAACGATTTCCACAAGTAAGCCGTGTGTTATAGATCCAGTAACCACACTGCTAATATTCAGAGGATTCAAGTTTGGCTGATAAGTAGGTTAAGTTACTCATAGAGCTAAAACATTAGCATCGAAGGATGTCACTCATAGAGCTAAACGATGGCATCAAAGGCCCAAGAGGCCACGAGCCTAGCGGCACTACCAAGCAGCGAAATGTTGGGTAACAATGCGAAAATTTAGGGTTTGATCGATTTTGTAACAGGGTTTTCCAACACTTAAATCCTATCCACCAACCGTTAGCCACATGGATTCCACCAAGAGTTAAATATTTTGGGTTTTGGATACGAGTTTCTCCATAGTCTCAAATAGCATTGTTAAACCTGCAATACCAACAAATGTTAGATACGATGATAAATATAATTATTAAACTTTGCTTATATCATTATTCTCACTTATGCCTTGTTCACTCTTAAAACTACGATACTACCTAGACAAATACTATTGCATATTTATATTAACATCCTGGTTAAGATTAATACCAGTTCGTATGTAAATACTTTAGTAAAAGTATTAAAAGTATTACAAGATTTAACTTATAGAATTTTTCATCCTTTAATGTTGCATGTAAGATTAGGAGCTAGTACACCATCGATAGGTTAAATAAAGATTTTACAAGTTCATTCGTATTTTAAG
>LPNX010372391.1:0-39336 GCA_001517045.1 Pseudotsuga menziesii | reverse complement strand
AGTTCCTCGACAAGTGCAGGTCTCTTGTACAGACTGTTACCCCAGGACCTGTCGAAGCTGCTACCGACCGACCACTAGACAGAGCATATCAGCTGTTTGAAGTTTTGGTGTTGACCATACAGATCCACCTCCACGAGACTAAGGCCGGGCAAAAAGAAGAAATTGTCCGACTGCTCCTAACTCAACACACAGCATTCTCGGAGGCTCACAAACTTCTACAAGACCACATGGAGGAATCCATTGTAACTGAGGAAGTACTCCGAGAATGGCCTACTCATTATGGGCAGGTCTATAGTCAGACGAGGCAGACCAGACAAGGCATTCAGGCCTTATAAAGAAGGAAGTCGACTGAGACAGAACTGAGGCAGACAATCGAGGATCAAATAGTGATGGAAAACACTAAGCTGCAGCAGTTGGAACGTGAGGCACACCAGTGGGTTCAGCACGCCCTTCCCAACTTGGAGAAAGTCGACAACATCTGTCCGCAGATGAAAAGACTCCTTGAGACTGCGGAAGAACACAATCAGCTGCTGGGCCCCAACATGGAAAATATTGCAGAAATGGCAATGGCAGAGAAGATGTCGGTACTCTCAAATCTCACTACTCTGACTATCGACATTCAGAAATCCTTGCAGACATGGACGGACTTTCAACATCAGCTCGCCATCACAGCACCAGCAATAGTCGAAGTCTGTGTACAGAGAAGACCAACTATTCGGTTGCACAGCCCACCTCAGTAGCAGTCTCCTTTTTGCAGATCTAATTCTTGTCATTCTAATCTATTTTGTTTTACCTCCCTCTTTCTTCGGGACGAAGAAATGTTTTGTTTGTGGGGGAAATGTAGAAGGAGCAGGTCGACATAAGTCGACTTGAACGAAGACCGACTTAGTCGATCAGCCGACTAAGTCGAGAGACCGACTACGTCGGTCGGCCGAGTAAACACAGTAGTTAGTCTGTTAACTAATAGTCGTGTCGGTTCGGTGAACCGACAGGTAGTTATGATTGTAACTGTTTGTAACCTGTATATTAGGCTGTTGAGCCACACAAGAACGCAGTTCAGTTCTTGGCTTTGTATGATCTATTGAGAATAATATAATCTGTTCATGTTATCAGTTCTTGTCTCTTGCATCTGTGTATATTTTTGTATGTATTATTGGTAACCTTATGTGATCTGAAGGATTACAACACAAAGGTTGTAAATTGTAATTATGTAAAATTGATTCCTCCAAAATAAATGGGTTCTTTTACTGATACAGCAGGAATTAAATGATTAAACATGTGATCTATAGTTTTCTTTGGTGTATTTTTATTGTTTGCAGATTGCCACTAAACCTAGTCCATTTTTGTCTGTAAATGACATATTTTTATTGTTTGCAGATTGACGTTGCATTGATTGTTATGAACATCGTTGCTCTTCTTTATTTTTCCAATTCCTTTTCGTTTGTTTCCTGAGTGTGTAGGGAGGGGCATTGAAGACTTGGAGTACACTCCAAAACCAGAATTTGAAGGAAATTTCAAAGTAGAAAATGTGCCAAATGAGGTACATCTGGCATTTACTGTTTACCTAAGACTATAATTCTGAAAACAAGTATTGATCTCTTGGAAGTTTGCTATGTTTTCCAGAGAGAGATTCTTAGGCGGTGGTTCAATCACATGCAAGAATTGAATCCTGGGATTTATGTGACGTATAATGGGGATTTCTTTGACTAACCTTTTGTTGAGAAATAGGCTAAGCATCTAGGAATGAAAATGAGTGATGTATGTTAATTTTCTTATCTAACATATTGGAATCTTATGCTTGCTGACTGTTGTTGGATTTTTTCTCAATTCTATGTTTAATTGGAAAAGGAGCTTATTATTTAGTGTATTACAATGAATGTATTGATCCACAAAGTGGACATATCAGGGCCCCAATGTATACTATATTCTTGAAGCCTTTATATTTTTTTCTCTACCTCTTAAAATTCCTGCATTGTTTTGCAACCAAGGATAGGTTTTTGACCATCATTATAAATTTTGACCCCTCTATTCTCTAGCCACTTCATTTAGCAAGAACAGTCTGTGATTACCTTGGTTGTTTGGAATTTGCAAGAGTGAAGTTAAATATCTACTGTACATCATTAATAATGATTTAAGGTAACATACTCTGTTGTTTCTTTGTCTCTTTGCTATATGAAGTGGTTATGTATTTGTAGGAGTCAATCTTATTCTATATCCCTTCCTTGAGAAAAGCTAGACTATTCTAAAAGTGTTGAATGCTTCTTGGTCAGCAAGTTTATTTCTGTTATTTTTTTTATCTTAACTGTTTCCTTTGGTTCCCTCTATTTAGAGACTTTGGAGGTTCAATGTCCTCCATCATCACTTATTAATATTGGGGATGTAAAGCACCATTTGCATGAGAGCTCTTTCTTATATAGGGAGAAACATATGCATATACTTATACAATTAGCACAATGCATATGGAGGATAAACACAATTCTTTAGACCCATTTCATATTAATCATGTTAGAAAAATCCACCCTTTAGAACTTTAGTCTCCTCAAAATGGAGGTCAGGGACATAGACAATGTATGGGGACTGCTTCATTCCACTTTCCAACTAATAGTCTCACCTAGAGAAGCACTACATTGTGTTCAACTAGGAAAAATTTATTGCAAGCAAACCTTTCTCCGACTCTCTAGAAAGCCAAGTCACATAGGAAGAGACAAACAACCAGTTTTACATGGCATTTAGGTTAGAAGTAAGTTTAGGCCATTTCTAAGTGGGTAAGTTGGAACATGCTGGCATGGGATTACGTGACCTTTGTACATGTGGTTCACACTACCTGAGTTACTTGGAGAAGTGTGTAGGCAGAAGTTGTGTTGTAATCACCTACCCTTAGCACATGTCAGGTCTCTAGTTAAGGAACATTCTCTTGGAGTGTTCATGGATTGGTTAGATTGGACTTTGTCTTGTTAAGTGGTCCACTTGTAGACCTAGTATAGGGTTTGCTTGTAATTACTCTCGTCCTTATTCCATAAATAGGAAGGAGGGTGCTTCTCTTGAGGATATTAGGTTTTCTATTTTGTGAAAAGTAAAGTTAAGAGTAAAGTAGTTGTGATAACTAGATGTAAAAGCAATAAACAAATAAAGGATAACAATTATTGTGATAACTAGAGCGGAAGGATAGTGATAACTAGAGTTAAACCAATAAAAAAAGGGAAAGAGTTATAGCATAACTCTATGAGGCATCATATTTTCACAATAATTGTTGACTTAAAAATATTTTATTTCAAGAAAAATATCCAAGAAGGTCTCACAATAATTTCCCTGAAATGTATATCAGCTGAGATTGATACTAAAGTAGTAGAGAGAGGGTTGATTGGAGGCATGTGCAGTCAACCTTTTTCTTAAGGACTTTTTTAGGCAGGCCCTGAATTATATAGTAAATCCTCTTACATTTAAAGTTAAAGGACAGTTATTGGTTAAAGCATTCTTGTAAATCTATATTATTTTTGTGATATTTTGTGTTATGTAACTTTCCTTCAGGACGTCTTCTGAATAGACTAGCAGAGAAAGAGCTTTGTTTCGATATAGTTTCAAATCAAGTTCAAAGCACAATTTTGTGGAAGATGAGCATGCCAGATGAAGATTCTCAGGTAAGTCTCAAACTCTCAAGTTGTCTAATTTAGAATTTGTTAATATAGGAGCTTTTATATTTGCAGTTTTCTCATCAATTTTGTGTAGTTACATCAATTCACTCCAATTTGTCTCAATTTGTAGTGGCGTTATTTATGATTTTGCAGTGGGTTTATTATCCTTCATTCTCCACAAACATAGTTAATTACATCTATGTATTTTCAACAAATTTATAGGTTTGAAGTAGATCTCTTAAATAAATTGGCCATGAGTTTGCCTCCAGAGCAACCCGTCCAAAGGGAATTTCAGCCAGTAGAGATGAGACTAATATAATAAAAGGAGAAAGAAATTGTCAAGACTAATATAATAATATTTAAAGTATCAGATGAAATACTATGCTTAGATAATATTGTAAAACGTAAGGTCTATTTGAACAAAAATGCATTCTCCCTATGAATATCAATTCTTAAGGCATGTGCATGTAGCTATTATTTTCTAAAGCATATATATTTGAATTTTAGTTTAGTCTAAGGCTCTAAGTTATAGTCGACTGTTGCTTTCTAGTTGATTTGGTTGGCATAGATTGGGGGCACAAATAAATATTTGAGACCTTTAATGACTGATATTCACTCAATCTACAAGTTATGTCTCACAGAAATCTAACCTAAGAGCTAGTCTCTACTTTTCTAGGCATTTCTTGAGCTGAGACTTTGGAAAATATTCCATGCAACCCTTTGTCTGCAATCATTTTTCCACCTTAATGCACACTCAAATATAGAACTGCAACAAGAAGTTCCCAAAGATTTCATGTATGTATCCCATTCGACCATTTCCATGCAATTATAAAGGCATTAAAAATGGAATAATGAATATTTTACTTTAGCCAATTACCAATTCCTAGTTGATACAGAGTTTGGACTAATATACAAGTTGATGCTTATTCAGTGGAAGGATTCCAAGACCTAGAAGGATAGTAGATAATTACTCAATCATATGGCCTGGATGAAGCTGTGATCAAATCCAATCCTACGTGTAGACTCAGAACAATTTATGTAGTGCAAAGTTCTGAAAGCTTGCTTTTTTATTATGGGTTTCAAAATATTTATATTTGGATTTATTTGGGAGAATGGAATCTTTCACTCTCTGACGGTTTAGTTGTCGCAATAGACTTTTGTTTACCAAACATAATGGTGGATTAAAACAAAACAGATAGTTTAAATGGTCATAACTTAAACTTGAAATAAAACGACCACTTAAAGAACTATGAAGGAAACTGAATGAATGGTACCACCCAATAAATCCCTTGGCTAACTCTTTCTAGGGCTGATCCTTCATCTATCAACACAACTCATAAGGATTCTTTTGGAAGGGTGGGTCTTCAATTATCTTGGCCAATAAGATCCTAATCAACACTTTAAAGTATTTTCTAAATAAAAATTCGTTTTCAACTATGGTCTAAAAAGGATTTCTTTGGTCTAATGTTGACCTATGGTCTAAAAAGGATTTCTTTGGTCCACTAGTGATAATGAAAGGGTTGAGAGTTTGATAAAGAATTGATTGATCGAATTGATGAGAGAGATTCATTAAGAATTTTTTTAAGCACTCACTTGTGGATTTGGTTGCCATCTTTGATATGCATGTTAGTATAAACATATTGGTGTTCGATGCACATTACAGTGGCGAATATTTGACACAAATTAAACTTTGGAAGTAATGTTGTGGTATAAACACACTAGTATTCTTAAAGACTAGGTTTATTATCAGAGCAGAACGGTTGTACTGTAATGTTTTTAAGGTAAACAATATAGACATAGCATGATACAGTAGAATATGTGAGTGTAATAAACTATGCACCTTATCTTATGAAGTAGAGCAATTTGCATTAGGATTATTGTACAATTTTTGTAAGGCACTAGTATTCCAATGCAACTACTAATAGGCTTCTATTCGAAAAATTGAAAAATATTCCAAAAAAAATAGAATGAGTTGTTTTGTGGATGGATTTATTGCAAAAGATGGCATAAGTTTGTCAGAGTTGTTTAAAGTAGAAAGATATTTCGAAAGATTATTATGGCCTGTAGTTTGAGTTGCATTTTAGTAATTGCAACTCATTTCTATGGATGGGTTATGCTGGTTTTTTGGATTTATATCTAAAACAAGTCTATATTGAAAATGAAAATGGATACAATTTGTACCAATATAAGGGATGAGCTATTTGGGGTTGTTTGCATATTACAACGGTGGATGAAGCAAAGCAGTTCTACCCTCTGTTTGGCCTAGGAGCCAATGTAGCCTTGACTTTTTCAAGGAGAACTGTTAAGTATTTCTCCCATATGCGTAAGAATATTGGGCTTGGTGTGGATGGTTGGGTAGTATCCTTAAAGTGAATGATGCACATTTTGGTGTTGCTGGGGCTTACATTATGTGGAATCTATGGGTGGGTAAATAAATTTGTAGTGGATTATCCTACAATTCCCAAGGGAGAAGCTCGTAAGAAGAAGGTATATCTATATTATATTTTCTTGCAGTTTTTCAAATGTGATATGTTAATAACATAAGTTATTTTAGGTTCTTTAACTCAACCTCTTGTACTTTTTATAGGAGAAACCAAAGATAGGAATGATGGAGAGTTTTAAGTTCCTATTGACTTCAAGATATGTGAGAGACCTTGCCACTTTGGTGGTTGCATATGGTATTAGCATCAACCTTTCTGAAGTCACCTGGAACTCTAAACTGAAGGAACAGGTAATATATGTCATATCTTAGGTTCTTTGGCAACATAATTCCTGTTCATAAATGATACATAATATGCATAATAATATGTGTTCATCAAAAACTGATTGTTTGACAGAGCATTAGGCAGTCACTGTACAACACATGATCTTAATTTTTAAACCTCTATTGCTATCCACGCATTTACAGAACAACCTTTTCTATCAATCCAAGTACAATTCTAGATTCTTAAATACTAACCAACTACAGTTTGGTTGCGTTTTGTTCCTATATTAAAATTACAATAATTTGTCATTTAACTCATTGACAATTTCCATCAGTTGAGCCATTGGTTCACTACATAGTAGAATTGTAATTAGGTGGGCATGTTACTTACTGAAGTTGCTACTTTGTGGGTTTGCAACTAAGTCAATTTACTAGGGGTGTCAAGTGTTTTGGCAGGAAGGGGGTGTGTCTTTGATCCCAAAGGAAACAAGTCATTGAGTTTGCATGGGGAATTGGCATCAATTCTATTAATATGGAAGAAGCATTAGCTTTACTCTAAGGCCTATCATTATTGTGAGAGTAGAGAATTTGCAAAGCTACAATATTATGGGACTCCAAAATTCTTATTAGGTCTTTCTATCTCAAATTTCAATTGCCTTCCAAGGAGAATATCCCCTATGTTATCTAGTTCAAAAAATTCTTCCAAAAACACACAGGGTTTTGAATGGATTGAGTATTACCATGTTATTTATGGATTCGAACTTTAGAGTTCATAATTTAAGGACATATATAATGTAATGTGTCTATGATTGCAAAGAATGATAGGGTTGTAGCATAGAGTAATATTGAAAGTACTTCAGCTCCGTCCCATTTGGACTCTACTATACTGAACACTTCAAAGTGGGCGACCAATAAATCATTTTAGTAGCTAGGTTGATGATAGTAAGCAACTTAGAGGAATGAGTGGAACTACAATAGAATTAGGAACTGAGGATAATTTTGTTTCTTAGTTATAGAGGGCTAAACCAATTGATGACACTCAATCAGATTAATCCCAGGATACCATCAGATCACAGAAAAAAAGTGATGCTACTGCCTCACAAGATGTAGATGTTGGTACTGTAATGATAGAAACTTTACAATCATAGGAAAATGATATACAAAGAACCAAGGAATGTAATCAATCCCATGTTGAGGATAATACAATCTATCATCCTTTGTCGACCATTAGATACTCAAAGTTGTGTATTGATCCTTTTTACCATTATAGAGGACTCTATAAGTTAGATTCCCAAATTCTTAAAGGGTTCTAGCTAAATGGAAGAGCGCCTGCCTTACAAGCAGGAGGTTGGTGGTTCGATTCCTCCATGCCCTAATGATATTATAATATCAGTTAAAAACAACTAAATTAGTAAGCAAAAAATAAGAGATAGGTGACCAAACAAAATGACCAAAACTTGTATATAAATTTACTAAAAACGACTAAATTAGTCACCAAAACATGAGAGACACAAAACTAAGCATTAAAAAGGATGCAACACGTGGCGCTAATGATGAAGCCAAACATGGAGTTGATATGTTAGAAAAATAATACGTTACTTTCGATGCAAAACATGGCGCTACATAGGAAGAAAAATATGGTGCAACAATAGAAGAAATATTTAACGTCATTTTGGTAGAAAAACACGATGCAAAAAACGAAGCAAAAACTGGTGCAAATTTGGAAGCAAAAATTGGCACATATTTGGAAGTAAAACATGGTGCAAAATGGGATGCTAAAGTGGTAGCAAAAATGGATGCAATATTGGATGTTAATTTGGATGTTAACATGGTGTTATTAAGGATGCAAATATGGCGCTAACAGGGGTGTCATTTAATAAGCAAAACCAGACACTCGCTAGGAAGGAAAATAGGACGTTATTTAGGAAGAAAACCTCGACATTGTTTAGGAAGCAAAGTTGGGTGCTATTATGGAAGAAAACCTTGATTTGTTTAGGAAGCAAAGTTGGACACTATTCTGGAAGCAAAAAAAGAGACGCTATTTTAGACGTCATAAAGGATGCTATCTAGGAAGCAAAAAAAGACATTTTTTGAGACGCTTTAAGTTTTGTCCATGACGTGTCCCATTTAGCATCTAGTTTGACCACTCAATGTAAAAAAAACTTACACTAAAAAGGGATGCTAAATGGGATGCTAATTCCAGGATTTGTTGTAGTGCATAAATCCTTTTTGTTTCGGTCAATCTAGCACAAGAAGACACTTTGGGTAAATAAATTTCTGAAGACACTTTCTATTTTACTATGTTATAAATATCTAAATAATACTTTTGAAATAACATGGAAATAAATACTAGACATGATACAGTTTTTAATTGAACATGACTTCTCATTGAGTAATTTAGGAAGCCGCTATTGGTTTATGGTTGTCATCTTTAAGAAAATTGTTAATTTTCTTATTTGTTAATTTTGCATATATTTTACTTAGTTTTTTATGCATTGTTGTTAATTGCGCCAGTTCATTGGCTTCAGAATGTCTCATTTACCACTAAGTTAAAGGATAAATATCCCTTCATATTCCTTTCTGAATTCACTTTTTTCATTGTACATTTTCATGATTTTTTCAACCTATAAGTGAGGGTCAATATTTGATTTAATGTGTCTTCTACCTACAAAATAATGGTAGGAAATAACATCAAATAAAACTGGAAAAATACCACCTCTCTTGACCTGTAACAACTTAACACTTCAGCAAACAACCAAACACTTCAAGGAAGGAAATACTTACCACTAATGAGAAGAAACCTACTCACCTTATTGCTTCATCTTACTAGCTAAATCTTGAGGAGAAGACCAAAGCAAATGAGATTAAACACAAAAAAAGGAAATCCAAGCAGGAAGCACATTCTTTTAACTAGTATTGCCAAGGATATTATCCTACTCACCCTACCTCTAAAAATTAGGCCTTATTCCTCCCTACTCACTCATTTTATGGGTTAAAAAGTGAATTGGTGTAGCTATTACCACTTCTGATCTAAGAACTAATAAGCTCCAATACATATTTTTGCCCTATAGTTAAATATTGAATTGTCCCTCTCATCTGACATTTCCAAACAAAGTTCATTCTGAAAGGAGAAATGAAGGGATGGAAATTATGATGGTATACCTAAATTACCAATCACGAAACATATAATTTCTCATATACATTGGCTTGCACTATCACGGTCTTGAAATTGAAGTGCAATTCCATTTACCTTTTTCTTATTTTGTTGCACCATTCTCTATACGGTTTTTCTTCATTAAAGAGAGGATTTATCTTCTCCAAAAATTCCTTATGGTGTCCCTACAACAAATCAGTGTATATTAGTATTATTACTCACTGAAATTATCACTAATATGTCCTAGAATCAATAAATAAGATACCATAGTGATTGTAAGCATGAAAATAGAAAGCTTCTGAAGGCTTTGCAAATACATTCTCATCATACGAATCGACAACTACTAGCTTCTTTATTTACTGAGCAATACAATTTTAAATGATGAGCTGTGTTCACAAGAAAAGGAACTCCAATGAAAAAATCAAAGAGAAAATAAATTTATAAAATTTTATATTTGTGACACATAAAAAATAACACAGATTTCCCAATCACAATATACACTAAAATAACTCACAATTTCTACTACATTATTATGGAGGAATAAGTTGCTTGACTCATAAACTTGGGCTACAGAAGTAACTAGTGGCGTAAGTGGGATCCTTCAGTGACAACAAACTAATGCACCGAGGGGGAGTAGGTCCTCATTTGGATACCTACAAAGAATCTACAAGGATATCTAGGCTAATGATGATTCCCGTTTGAATACAAGCAATTCTATCTAGCAATTTGATCTTCTCATTGTCATTTCTCTTGATGCTATGGTATTATGACTCCTTATTTGTTTATTAATTCTAAATTCATAGGCTGAGGCCTTTGAGGAAATTGAGCGGTTTTCAAGATTCATTGATGAATCGTTCATTATGATTTCATATGTCATTGTCTTGGTGGACTCCATCCATGAGCCAACTAATAAGGAGGGCCGTTGGTCGCAGTTTCCAACTATTATGAGCTCCTATGACTGTTAGGAATAAAATATGAAAGAGAAAAATAAATACAAATATTGAAAACCACAATAACAACAATAGATTTATCCTGGAAAACCCCATAGGAAAAAACCAACCATCAATAATAAATATTTTATTTCTCCTTGGCCAAAAGATGCCAAGGCCTCCAAGAGCATCTCTCCTACTCACTTTGGCACATTACAATGGAGGATTTCCATCCTATAAATAGGTCTCATTACATGCAAATACAACTATAAAGAAACTACAGGCTACCAAAACAATGTGCCTGAAACCATTTACTTGCTTTCTCATTCCCAAGTCAAGGTTAACCCTAACAATCCCCCATTTAAACTTGACTTATGTAATTTCTCTAGATCTAAAGACTACTTTCCTTCATGGTGATTTGGAGGAGGAAACATATATGGAAAAATGAGAAGATTTCAAAGCAAAAGGTAAAGAGAACCTAGTATGCAAGTGAAAGAAGAGTTTGCATGGGATAAAACAAGCTCCATGTCAATGGTATAAGAAATTTGACTCTTTTATGTTTCATCATGGTTTAAAAATGCTAAATGAAGATCATTGTGTATACACAAAAAGAGATCAAAATGGAAACTACATTGTATTATTATTATATGTTGATAACATGTTGAATGTTGGCCAATATAAAAATATGATTAACAGATTGAAGAAGGATTTGAGGATCCAGTTCGCAATGAAAGATTTGGGTCCATCACAAAAAATATTGGGCATAAATATTATGCATGACAGAAAGAAAAAAAGGTTGTGGTTGTCACAAGAAAAATATATTGAGAAAGTGCTTGATAGGTTTGACATGAAGGATGACAAGTCGGTTGGTACACCCCTTACCACCCACTTCAAGATAAGTACTAATTTATTCCCTCGTGATGATAAGGAGAAGGAAGAAATGAGAAAGAATCCCTATGCTTCGCGGTTGGAAGCTGATCTATACCATGGTATGTACACGACCATATATTGCACATTCAGTGGGAGTTGTGAGCAGATTGTTGGAATTATGATAGGTATTGCGATCATATGGAAATAGATCAGATTATGATGTGGTTGTCATTCATGGAAACACATAAGTTCCAAGCATATGATTGAACAGCAAGGAGGACAGATAAGCAGAGACCAGAGTGTAATTAGGCTCTTCTCTCATGTATGAAGAAAACCAGTTCCCTCGATGAATTAAACTATGACTCATCCCGGATGAATACCTTCAATATAGAAAATCAAGAAGCTGAGACATGATGTCCATTCAATTCATTCGACAGAGATTGAACGGTCCAGAGACTACATTCAATTCACTCGACAGAGATTGGACGATCTAGATTAAAGGAGGAAAGATGGTTCGATGGTGGGAAAGGATTCACGAAGAGAACATGTATGGGAGATAGGAAATCCATAAAAGAAAATTGAATATCTGCAATGTTAAGGTGATATTTCCATTTGATCATAGATCGAAGATTAGGAGGGATCTCGCAAGAAATCAATGGCTCTCATAAGTAGCGAAAATAGATTTGCGGAAGCCCATTTCAGGAAAATTTAAAGGCACATCCGCAATCCGCAACCCAACTATGGAAAGATACTTGCAGAAGGAAAATTGGAGAAGCCCAATTTTGGGAAAAGTGGGAAGGTGTATTCGCAATCCTATTGCGGAAATGACCATTGCAGCCACATGATTACCAAAGTCAATTTTTGGGAAAACTGGGAATTGCATACACACAACCCGCAATCCGCAATTGTAGAAAGGAGCTTTCGGAAAGGTTGTTGTGGAAACTAAGTTGCTAAAACTCAATTGCAGAAAGATTGAGTTACAGAAAGACTAAGGTTGCGAAATCAAGCTTGCAGAAAGTTGTATTGTGGAAAGATAGCCTGTGGGACAGAAGTTGCGGAATTAGGATTATAGTAAGTTCCATGAGAAATATTTGGTCATGCTGCTAAATTCGATTCGAGCAGTTATGAATTCAAGAACCCGACGCTAGATGGCTAAAAAGGTTTACAATGCTTATCAATTGGGTTCATTTCCTGCCATGAGTCATTGAATAGTTTTTTTTGTCAATTATCAAACTGAAAGTCAGGCATACGAACATGAGAAGGGATTAAAGATTAGAAAGCATAAAACAAGGAGCAGAGAAATGGGTGATATGCACGGAAATGGGGAGAAAACGCAGAACAAAGACAATGAAGGGAGCCAAGTTTGAATGAACAGAAGAAGAAGAATATCAGAGAATGTAACAGAGTTGGTAAGCATAGCTATATCTAGTTTTCAACATATTGTACTGAACAAAGTTTAAATCTATGGAATAAGGGTGGTAGGGTGGTGCTAAGGAATACTGGTAGTCTTCTGTGTGCAAGTTGGAGCTTGTACAAGTCTAGTGGGTGATATAAAACCAGGAGAGTTGGGGATATCCATGAGTTGTTTCTTGTAAAACAGAGGTTATAGCCTCACTTGAGTTGGTGCTCAAAGAAATTTAATTTATAATAAAATAATTTTCTCTTATGTGATTCCTCATGAATATCTATCTATGTCCCCATCATATGTGTGATTGATAATAGTTGCTTATGTTATATATTTGTTGCATTATCATGGCTGTAAATTTGTGAATAGTAATAAAGTTTTAAAAGGTCAAAAAAATTTAAGCTTAGGAATAACTTATTCAACCCCCCCACTTCTCAGTTATTCGAATAATCTCAACAATCGGTGTCAGATCAGGTTCCTTTTATTTAAAGGTATATCTTTAATCTTAAAAATGACAAGTCATGAAAGGACTTTAAACAATAAGGTTCATCTGTTTGATGGAACAAATTTTACATATCTAATGTCCATAGGTGCTGATGTTTGGGATATAGTAGACACTCGCTATATAAATCCTGTTGTGCTAGCCTCCAAAGATGATAAGTTGGAATTTAGTTTTTACGCAAAGGCAATGAATTCTATCTTGAGTGGTCTTGTAGAAGCTGCGTTTGTTAAGGTGATGCATCTTGAATATGCAAAAGAGATGTGGGACAAACTTATAAGCAGTTATAAAGGAAATGAGAAAGTAAAAGATGCCAAATTGCAGACACATAGACTAAAATTTGAACAGTTAAAGATGAATGAGGATGAGGTTGTTAGTAAACATTTCTTAAGAGTAGAAGAGACCGTCAATGCTATGAAAGGTCTTGGTGAAAAGATTGAGGAAGCACCACTAGTTCATAAAACTTTGAGATCTTTGCATGATAGATTTAATCCCAAAGTTTCCGCAATAGAAGAATTAAATGATCTTAAAACTTTGCCTATTGACCAACTCCTAGGAAATTTGACTGCTTATGAAATAAGGATTAGTAAAGATAAATCCACCACTAGAGAAACATCCTTTAAAGCAAATAAGAACACTGATTCTGAAATGGATGTGATTGAAGCAAAATTTGTAAGAAGGTTGAATAAAGGATCGGGTAAATATAAAGGTAAGATGCCCTTTAAATGTTTCAACTGTGGTAAGATAGGTCATTTTGCATCTAAATGTCCTCACAAGCAAAAGGGTCAACCTTTTGATGATGAAGAGAACTATACATTCAAGAAATACAAAAAAGAGGCTAAATATAAAAAGAAAAACTTGTGGGCAAATGATGTTGATTCCTCAGAAGAGATAGACAGTGATTCATCTTGTGAAGATAAAGTGAATAATTCTATGCTTATGGCCATAGAAGATTTTGAAAATGAATATAAAGAAAGTGACATGAATGATGAAGAAATTATGGTTGATATGGAGGGTGAACTAATCAGTTCTCTGGAAGAGATTGACAAACTCAGACTAAAGAAGAGGAAACAAAAACAATTGTTCATGTAGTATGAAAAGAATGGTAAAAAACCAAGTGAAGATCTTGCTATGTTAAAATTAGAAATAGAGGAGAAAAAGAAAATAGAGGAGAAAATGAGATATAAAGCATTGGAAGAAGTAGTGACAACTAAAAAAGAATTGGATAATTTTCAAGCTTTGTATCACCAAGATCTATCAAGTATTAAAGCTTCAAAGGAACTGAACAATATTCTGAGTAAATATTTTTTTAACAAATTACAAAACTAATATATAAAATAATTAAGAATCACAATAATTGAAATAACATTCCAAACATTGTGTGAAAACCATAATCAATTAATGACCATTTACAAAATAAAATGATATTAACGCTCCAAACATGGTGTGAAAACCAAAAATAAGTAAAATAATTGAGATCGTAGGATTTAGATATGTTTACCAAAAAAATATCACTACAGAGCATTATGTTCATGAAATAACAATAACGATTTATAATTTGTATTATAATTTAAAATTATTTAAAATAAAATTCTTCACTTCTCTAAATTCTAGTTTTACACAGATAAAATACTCCAAACACTTGGGAACAATTTCAAAAACCAACATATGGATTTAAAAAGGCAAAACGAAAGCTCGTACATACTAGTTCACAAAACATTAACGATTGTATAAAATATGGTCGTGAAATTGTTTTCTGACCATTGATAAAATTGCCATGCAACCAAGCGATTCTTTCCGAAAACAGTGTTGTTACTAACCCCCCCACCATAAAAAACTCAGAAATCATATTTCATTCTCATTTGGCTGCATATGATTTATATTTAGGTATCATTTTAATTCAAGGTTCACCAATTTCCATTGAATAAACATAGAAGATAGGATTTAACTAACTGTATTTTTTATCATATTCTTCTCACTCAACCCTCTAAGATTTATAAAAGCGAGCCTTATTGAATTAATTTATCTATCCCTCATTGAATTATTTCCGACCAGATAGGGAAATCCAAAGACTTAATTATGAACACCACGATGGGTGTCCATCTTTCATGCATTAACCAATTGGTTAGTATGTGGGCTTTTAAATGTAATACACCAAACAATGAAAGAGTTTAAAACTTTGATTATTTATTTTAATACATTTTAACAAATAAAGTAAAAATAAGTGTAATGAAATTATTAATATTATATATTAAATAACTGAGAAAAATTGGAATTGAAGTAGGCATTGAAAGAGCGTTTGTTGACCCATAAGGAGGAAATGATAAATGGCGAAAGCTGCTGAATAAAAACTCAAGTGATGCAAGAGGAATCTTCCCTAAAATTAGGTCAAGACTCATTGTGAGGCATTAATGAGAATGTGGCTCATAAATTACCAAGTCCTAGGAAAAATACTATAAAGTATTGTTTCCATCGAATAAGCAGGAGGCTTGCGATGGAGGGGAAATGATCTATTTGATGCAAAGATAGAGATTGTGCATTGATGGAGATTTTCCTTTGTGGTTCAACAAACATGTTCCGAGGTTCTGGAGCAAGTAAATTTGGTTGCTCTAGGAGTTGGTATGGAGGAACGACATCTTCAATTTCGTTTTCCCACCATTG
The DNA here is from genome assembly GCA_001517045.1 of Pseudotsuga menziesii. Lineage (NCBI taxonomy): Eukaryota > Viridiplantae > Streptophyta > Pinopsida > Pinales > Pinaceae > Pseudotsuga > Pseudotsuga menziesii. Next base: position 23,482 of record LPNX010372391.1, on the reverse strand, counting down.
GTGATAGGTTCTTTGTCGGTTTATCTAATGGATTGATCTTGTTATTTAAATTCTGAAAGTATATTATAATTCTGATAACATTCATAAACAGTAAATACAGAGAGGTTTTCATTAGTTTTTCTTTCATCCTGTTAGATTTTTTATTACCTTATAATTTTTTGTTATTTACTAATTCAAGTATGCACATAAATTTTAGGAATCACAAGTACTGTTATTATGAAGTAAAATCAATTTTAAATTGTATAAAGCTCTTTATATTATAGATTAAACTTAAGAAAATCCAACGCAATCATATTTAACTTAAAGATCAAAAGCATACAGTCGCAGCATACCAAGACAATAGTCCAATGAACGAATCCTTGGATTTTACAATCTTCGAACTGACTTACCTCTAAGCAAAAATTTCAATCAAAATAATAATCAAAACATGGAATTTAAATTTAATCTCATAATCAAAATTGAGGAGGCCTAGTGCCATTTTTTTTGTAATAACCCTACAGTATTCCTTTTAAATCAACGATGGGATTCTAGTCGCAAATCCTAATTGCTAGATTCAAACAATTACAATTTAAGCCTACTAACTTATCTTAACAAACCACAGAGATTGAAAAATCCCTTTTCTTCCAACCCTGAAGATGAGAAAACCTTGAATTACAGCCAACTAGATTGTAGTAAATTTAAAACATACCTTGTCTTTGTAGAGTAGATCTGTCATTCATTGAAGGAGCCGCACAATTTATTTTTGTACATGCACACATTCCTGTAATGTTAGATCATTTTGAGGTAGGTTAAACACAAATTTCAGATTTAAAAGGTATAGGTTAATGTTTTCTTACCTTGTAACAAAGTATTGGAGGCATAGAAGGAAGTGAACCCCGTTGTTATCAAGCATGTCCCTTACAATACTTTTGCAATCTCTTTAGAAAGATTTCAAGATATCTGGGTAAACAATCAACAAAACCAACATTTTAAAAATGTGAAAAGAAGCATTTCATCTATAAATAAGAGAAGTATAATATGTCTTTTGATTCTAATGAATATCAAAGACTGGTATTTTTTCCTCAAAAAAAAATAAGAGAAAAGCTTTTAAACCTTAAAACCTATGTTTTCATTTTAAAAACGTAATGCTTACCTTTTGATTGAATATTGGGCCATAATGGCAAGGCCGGAGCCTACTCTTGATTCATCCAACCAATTGAGAAAACCACTCCTTGGCCCTCTTTGCCTCGTCTATCGAACAGAGAAATATTTTGTTAAGATGATTGAAATCAAATTAAATTTGATAAACACAGAATTGGAAGAGATTTTTACCTTCAACAAAATTCTTATAGAGCTGAGGGTTCTTATCCTCCAAGCTATCCATTATTTCTCTGCTCTGCACACAAACAAACAAAAAAGAGATAAAGTCTTCCTCTGTTGCCTACGAAAAAATCAAATAGAATAGAGTTTCAAATCTTAACCAAAATTGTTTACCTTTCCTTTTTGCAAAACTCACTGGCCTAGGAAGCTCCTCCATCAAAGATTCAAGGAAAGTACACCTGGAGCCTTGCACCTTATCACACAGAAACAAAAATAGCTAAAACTGCGCAAATGTTGAAACTCGGTCGAAACTGGCTGATAAAAATACTGATAGCATAATGTCGTTGTTCGTTAACCAAACATATCTCTACCAGTCATGCTTGGAGGAAAGTTAAAAGCAAAAAAATCACAACCGTGCAACAAAGAAATGCATAACAAAACCATCAAGCAACCACCATAGAGAACATAAACCTCCATGGTTGATTAACTGCACTGAACTCGACATAAAAAGCCCTAAGAGTTCTTTCAATGTTGTGGATCGTGTGGAGTACAAATATAAGGACAGGATCTACCTTGTCTTTTACGGAAAGCATTTAAATCTTGTCTTCAACATTAAATTGGTTTGGTTGCGCTATCAATTCACAATCCATGGCTAAGGACAACATAAAACATCATTTAAAACCCCATCTTAACTCCTTAAAGTTGTCATCCATTCACATGTAGCCTCATTAACCCTTGCGACTCCCTTAGATCGCATAACATACTTTAGCATAGGGTGTTTCAACATAGTACGTAAGCATAGGGTGTTACAGCATAGTACTTTAGCATAAGGTGTTATAGCATAGTACTTTGGCATAGGATATGCTTGATATTAGTTCCCACATCACATATAAGCTTGCAAGGCATGTACACCCCCTTTTTATAATCACTCACCTTATATAAGTGGGGTAAACAAAAAAATTAAACCACATGTTATAACCTGAACACAATCAAATCTAGATACATATGTTTAGTATTCATGGCGTAGGACTTTAGTCCAAGACTTACGATTCAATCCTAGTTAATTTAAAAGAAGCACATTGTAACATTAACATATCACCTTGTCATAAAGTGATGATTCCAGAAGTGTCATGGTTGGATTTATTATCGGACGGATGACAAGTCCTGTCTTCATACATACAATAAATTGAATTAGAACTATTCTTTTAGAAAGACATAAATGAACTTATGACTAAGAAAACACTCTATGACATTTTAATAAAAATAATTTTTTTTATGGTGTAATTTTTGGGTCTGTGAAAGAATGATATCAAAGCTCAATTACAACAATTGACCTAAAAACTCCCAACACTCAAACCGATATAAATGATAAAACTAATTTTATTGTTATGGTTTGATTCTCTTTGCAAACAGGGAGAGAAGAATAACCTTGATTTTGCAGGAATTATGGCAGATGTGGGATTGCTCCCTGAAGGAGAATCAAATCTTAAAGGACCAAAAAACATAGAAGAAGGTAATATTAGAGATGGTGAAATTTGGGTAAATTTGAATGAAAGTAGGAATGATAGCCCATCTGACCTCTTATAAATAGTAAAATATTTGAAAGTAGAATTGAAACTTATGGGTTAAGGAAGATATGAATGTATCTTAAAGGCTCAAGAAGAACTAAATAATGTTCTACTAACTAAGATACATAATAATGAAAAAGAAAAGAATAAAGGAACCAAACTAAATATGACAAGAACTGCACCTTATAAACGCAATGTAAGAAAATTTCAATTTTCTAATCATGAGACTGAATCTTCAAGCGAAGAATCAGCTAAACATAGTAAGGAAAAATACACATATTCTAGAAAAAGTAGTGATAGTAATCAATAGAAAAAAGAAATATAAACCATATGAAGATATTAATGGTGAGTTAAAAAAGATCAAACCTCTTATGTTCAATGAAGAAATCAAAAAAGGAGAAGAAGCAAAAGCTTGGCTATCTGGGATGAAAAAATATTTACAAATCTATAATTATTTTGATGAACTAAATGAAAAATTGGCAATTTATAATTTGATAGAAAAAGATGATATCTGGTGGCAAGACATCAAAAAGATGAAAAACATTAAAGAACGTCATGTAACTTGAAAAAATTTTAAGAAATATTTTAAAAGAAAATGTTTATCATAATAGTATTATGAGAAGAAAGCCAAAGAATTATATGAATTACGATTAGGTGCAATGACAATGAAGGGACTTTGCAGATTTTTTTTAACTTTATTACATTATGTACCCTACATTATTGATGAAAAACAAAAACAAAAAAAATCAATTTTTCCTAAGTTGTTTACCTCTTATGTTTAAAGAGAGAATTGAATATGATAATCCAAAAATTCTGGAAGAGACCGTGAGAAAAGCAAACTTCTGCTATGACCAAAATAAGAACAACCTAGAGAACATACCTAATTGGAAAATTAAAAGACATGAAAATTTTGAACAAAAACTGGAAAGTACTAAGTTTTATTAGAATTCTAGAAATAATTATCGGGGATATCAAGAAAAAAAATTAAAAAATTATAAACAACAGAATCCTGCAGCAATAAAAGAAAGGGAAATACCCAATACTTTTAATAAAAATACTACACAAAGGGAACCATTAAAATGTTGGGAATGTGGTGAAACACATTATTTTAAATATTATCCTATAAGAAGGAAAGGTATTAATAACATGCATACAATTCAAGAAGCTACTACAATGGGAGATATAGCAAGGATCATGCCCAGAATCAGTGCAACATCGAAAAACAGGTAAGCAGATCATCAAACATCTATGGTCGAAATCGAAGGTATGTTAAACGATAAACCAATTTCTATGTTGATTTATCCAAGTGAAAGTTTAAGTTATATATCGCCAAGAATTGTATATCTATAATGGTTTGCAGCAAGATAAATTTGAAAAGTCTTGTTTAGTTCAACTTGCTATAGGAACATAGTGAAAAGTAACTAGCTTCGTGAAAAATTGTCATTTTATTATGAATGGTTTTAAAAGGCATGTTGATTTAAATATTCTAGCTTTAGGATCTTATGACCTACTAATAGGAATGGATTGCTTAGAGAAACATAGATTTATTTTAAATTGTTATGATAAAATGTTCTCATGTTTGGATAATAAAGGTAATACTATTGTTGTAAAGGGGATTCCCAGGAAAGTCACCATAAGAAAATTTCATCCTTACAAATGAAAAAGGTATTTTTGTAAACGTTGCAAAGTTTTTGTAGTTCACATAATGGATGAGAGAGAAAATTAATCAACTTAATGTATAATACATACCAATTCTAAAGGGATTTAAAGATATATTTTCGGAAGAGATTCTGGGACTACCTCCGAAAAAAGAGATATAGATTTTACAATTGGTTTGGTACCAGGGGCAGTACCAAGATCAAACACTCCCTAACGTATGAACATATTATAACTTACCGAGTTAAAATCACAAATATAGGAATTAATCGATAAAATAAAAATTCGACCTAGTGTTTCTCCTTGGGGAGCACCGATATTGTTTGTAAAGAAAATGGATCGTACTTTACGGTTATGCATAGATTATAGACAACTTAACAAAATTAAAATTAAAATCGATATCCCCTAACTTGTATTGACGATCTATTTGATCAGTTTAGAGGGGCATAAATATTTTTGAAAATAGACTTGAGATCTGGATACCATCTAGCGCGGATTAAGGATGAGGATATCTTTAAAACTTTTTTTAGAACCAGATACGATCATTATGAGTTTGTTGTAATTCCCTTTGGGTTAACAAACTCCCTAGAATCCTTTATGTGTTTAATGAACAATATTTTAATTAAATACTTAATCTATTCTAAAAATAAACAAAAACATGAAGAACACTTAAAAATAATTCTACCAGTGTTAAGGGAACAACAATTATTTGCCAAGTTTAGAAAATATGACTTTTTCAAAGATAAAATTCAATATCTAGGAGATGTGGTGTATAAGGACTAAATATCAGTAGATCCCAATAAAATTAAAGCTATGACATAATGGCATGTTCGTAAGAACGTAACTGTTTAATGATATTTTATGGGGATTACCGACTATTATCATAAATTCATAAAAGGATTTTGTAAAATAGCATATCCTATAACTTCATTACAAAACAAGGATAAGATATTTGATTGGAACGAAAAATGCGAAGAAGGTTTTAATAAATTGAAAAACTTATTAGCAATAACCCCTATTCTAAAAATTGTTGACCATACAAACATTCGGTTGTATGTACAGACACATGCAATGAAGGTTTAGGTGGAGTACTAATTTAGGAAATTTATGTTGTAGCCTATGAGTTTATGAAGCTAAAGGAACATGAAAAAAATTATGCTACTCATGATCTAGAGTTAGATGATATCATTCATGCACTTAAAATGTGGCGACATTATCTCATAGGAAGGAGATTTTTGTTAATGTTTGATAATATAAGTTCAAAATACTTATTCAATCAAGAGAATCTTAATACTAGAAAAGCTAGGTGGTTATGATTCTTAAGCAAATACGATTTTGAAATAAAACATATAAAAGGAAAAGAGAATAAGGTGGAAAATGCTCTAAGTCATAATGCAACAATGTTATATGCAACTGTAAGAAGAAAATATGAAACAAATTTAGAGGAAAAGATTTAAAATGTAGAAAAAATTGATAAAGGTTACCAGAAATTAAAAGAGAAGACAACATAAAATGAATTAAATCGAGTAAAAATAGATTTTAACCTGAATAAAAAAGGGTTATTATTACAAAAAAAATAAGAAAATATACACCTAGCTCAGAAGAGATTAAATTAATTATTGTGGATGACTTACATAAAATACTTTATTCAGTACATCGTGGATATCAGAAAATGATTACCATGACAAGGAAGGATTTATGTCCTAACATGAAAAAGGAAGTAGCAAAATTTTTAGCACAATGTATTGAATGTCAACATGTAAAAAATGAACTTCAACATACATCCGAATTGTTACAGCCATTACCTAATCTAGAATGAAAATGGGAAATTATCAGTATGGATTTCATAACCGGGTTACCTAAAAATGTTAAGAAAAACAACTCAATCATGGTTGTGGTAGATAAACATAGTAAGGAAGCCCAATTTATTCTAGTAAAATATACATATAAATCTATTAATATTGTTGATATTTTTATGAAGGAAATTTTCAGATTGCATGGTGTACCTAAAATAGTAATTTCGGACATAGATACAAAAATTACAGGAATTTTTTGGAAGGATTTATTTAAAGGTTTAGGCACGTAATTAAATTTTAGCACCACATATCATCCTTAGACCAACAAAAAAAAAGGAAAGGGTAAATAAGGTTTTGGAAGAAATGCTTAGAATGTACCTAAATGATAAACTAGGTAAGTGGGAAGATTATTTGCATCTGGTAGATTTTTCATATAATAATAATTTTCAAGCCTCAACTGGATTAAGTCCATTTGAGATACTGTATAGATGAATGTGTAATACTCCAATTTCTTGGAGCAACCCCATCGAAATACTAATGTTAGGACCTGAAATATTAAAAGATATGGAGCTAACAGTGAAACAAGTACAACATAACTTGAAGGATTCTCAAGATAGGAAAAATAGTTATGTTGAATTTAAAAGAACTCCACAAGAGTTAGAGGTAGGAGATCATGTTTATGTAAAAGTGAAATATAGAAAAAGTTTCTTAAGATTGGGAAAATACTCAAAATTTCCCCCTAGGTATTGTCGACCATTTGAAATTTTAGCAAAATTTGGAGCAGTGGCATGTCAATTAGCATTACCACCTACAATAAATGTACATAATGTTTTCCATGTCTCAATTTCAAAGAAATATGTTCATGATGCTACTCATGTGATTCAATGGAATGTTATACAGGTGGAACCCGAAGGAGAATTTCAAGTGGAGCCATAATGAATTCTTAATAGGAGAGAACTTTTACTCTGAAACCGTACCATCGTACAAGTCAAGGTGCAATGGAAGCATCTTAGTCAATATGCGAGAAGCATATCCAGCTCTATTTCAGGATGAAATAATGGAAGTAAAAAAGGACGAAGAAATAATAACACCGAGTATAGTGTTAACTTTAAAGGAGAGATGTGTGTGATACACCAAACAATTATTAAATTGTTTAATACTTTTATTATTTATTTTTATATATTTTGAAAAATAAAGTCAAAATAAATGTAATGGAATTATTATTATTATTATTAACTAAATAACTTAGAGGAATTAGAACTGAAGTAGCCGTTAAAAGAGTGTTTGCTGACTCACAAGGGGGAAATGAAAAATGGCGAAAGCTGCTGAGTAAAAACTCAAGTGATGCAGGAGGAATCTTCCCCAAAATCAGGTCAAGAATACTTCTGGAGCATTAATGAGCAAGTGGCTCATAAATGACCAAGTCCTAGGAAAAATACTATAAAGTATTGTTTCCATAGAATAAGCAGGAGGCTTGCAATGGAGGGAAAATGATCTATTTGATGCAAAAATAGAGATTGTACATTGATGGAGATTTTTCCTTGTGGTTAATCAAACAGGCTCGGGAGTTCTAGAGAAAGTAAATTTGGCTACTCTAGGAGTTGGTTGGGAGGAACATAATCTTCAATTTTTTTTCCCATCAGTGGTGGTAGGTTCATTACTAGTTTATCTAATGCATTGATCTTATTATTTAAATTATGAAAGTAGATTATAATTTCGACAGCATTGATAAACAATAAATACGTAGAGGTTCTCATTAGTTTTATTTCAACCTATTAAATTGTTTATTACCTTATAAAAAAAATTTGCTTTCTAATTCAAGTATGCACATAAATTTTTGGAATCGCAAGTACTATTATTCTGAAGAAAATTCAATTTTAAAATATATAAAACACTTTATATTACACATTAAACTTAAGAAAATACAAAACAATAATCTAACTTAAATATCGAAAGCATACAGTTGCATCATACCAATACAAGAGTCTGATTAAAGAATCCTTAGATTTTACAGTCTTGGAACTGGCTTCCAACCAAGCAAATATTTCAATCAAAATCATAATCAAAACATAACATTTAAATTGAATCTCATAATCAAAATTGAGGCTTAGTGCCAGCTATTTTTTGTAGTAACCCTATAGTATTCCTTTTAAATCGATGATGGGATTCCAATCCAAATCCTAATTGCTAGATTCAAACAATTACAGTTTAAGCATTCTAACTTATCTTAACAAACCACAGAGATCGAAACGCCCTTTTTTTAACAAGAACTAGGAAGATATTGAGTTTATATAAAAAGGATGCTAACAACCAAGATTACAAAAAAATAGGTCAAAGACCTACAATTCATACTGTCTTTACCCAGAAAAAATGAATTGTTTGTGCTAGAGACTATTAACTTAAACTTACTATTGTGCCAAAAAAACTTCTATCACCCTTTGAAGGGTATATACAGACATAGATGCCTAAAACCAAAATACATAAATACATAAAATACAATTTGAAATTGTGTTATTTCTATTGCTTTCCCTTTTGATCTTTGACTGGATGAACTACTAAGGTCTCCTCCATTGGTTGATCTCTAACAGGTGAGTCTTGGAAATGGCTACTTTGGTTCATGTTTACCAGCTTCTGCAAATCCTCCTTGATGTAACCAATTATTCCCATGAGCTCATGCAAATATCTATGGTTGTCTTCAATCCGATCGTCATGATTAACCATTTGTTGGGCCATCCATTTTACCTCTTCAGCGATTGAACTCCCTTCTGTAACCCCTCGATTCATGATGTCATAGAGCCATTAAATGTGTTGCTTGATGTCTCTTAAAGAATACTGGAGTTCATTCAAAGTAACATCCATGTCTAGCATAACTTCCTAAGAAAGACACAAATATGAATACGCAAATAGAGCTAAGCCTGCAGCCAGCGAACTGGGTAGCCTATCCTTGTCTTCGATGTTGAGGGATCCAAAGGAAAACCAATGCAGGGACTCTACAGGAAAAAAATTCTTTGCACCAAGAAAAAAATTCATTGCACTAGGAAAACCATTCATTGCACTAGGAGAAATGATGACTGCACTAGGAAGAACATTCGCTGCACCATGAGCATAATGACCAAAAAAACGGAGTTGGAGGAGGCTTCTTGATGGCGTATTCCATGGATTATGTAGAGACTATAATCCTCTTGAGTGATCCTAGATTTGCATTAAATCCCATCACATGGGCTGTGGAAGTGCATGGGAGCTAGTTGGGTGTCAAAGGCCATGCAGTCTATCAGTTGTTGAATCATCGGGGGGTGGGGACTTCGACCCAAACATTAAAAATTAATTTTTTAAGAAAAAATGAAAGATTAGAGTCAAGCCAAGCATCTCCCTTGGGCGACCCTTGAGCCCATCCTTCCTTGCAAATGTTCCTAGGGGGCATAACTTGTATTTTTTGAATTACCATTAACCCTGTACAATCTAATTTTTAGCTTGACTCCTTGCTTCGCTAACTTTAAAGATTCGTTGTTGTTTCCTCTGAGGATGTGATAAAAGTGGTTTGAACATTTACAAAATTTTTCGAATTCGCTCATAAATTCTTCAAATTTTGACTTCTCCTTTATTGTATCCATAGATCATTTTGTGGATAACTTACTTGGAATCTCCCATGACTAAAATTTTTGTGATCTTGTGTTTCTTAGCCAGATCCATTCCAAAGAGAAGAGCAAGCCACTCATCTCATTATTGGTTTTTCGACCAAGACCCTAGGAATAAGTCAATACTATATTCCCTCCAAGATCGAATATGATCCCCCCTGCACCTACCTCCCCGGATCAAAAAACCTTTTTTTGGAGGTTTTGTGGTCATGTGGAAACATATTAGAGTGTGATTTGGTTGTCATTGATGGAAACCTAGTTCCAAGCATAAGATCCAGATAAGAAGAGGAATCAGAAGAATCCATGGCTTCTGCGTCATCAAATAGATCCACAATTGTATTTGATTTCCGCAGAAAAATGGTGTAGATCTATAGAGTTAGGTCGTGATCAGCATCAAAAATAGATCCGACAGTCAAGAGTGAACCCACACAAGAAATCGACGATCAAGAGAAAATCCATAAATTTTGAAAATTAATAGGATGAACAGATTCAACGATAGAGAGTGAACCCACACAAGAAATCAATGATCAAGAGCAAATCTGCAAAGTTTCAAAGGTAATGTGATGAACATATCCGACGGTCAGGAGTGAACCCGCTTAAGAAATCGATGGTGTTGAAAGAGTTTTGCAAGTGAAAGTTAGAAAGAGAAAAAGTCTAGAAATTGTTCAAATGAATGTTGAAAACCTGAGTTCCGCATTCCACACTGGATCTAAGATCGATGGCCGGGAAAGGGTGCACAAGAAATCAATGCCGCAGAAGGAGTTTTGCAAGAGGAAGTCGGAAAGCAGAAAGTGTGGAAATTGTTCAAACAAATGTTGGAAACCCAAGTTTCACATCCCGTACTAGATCTCAGATCGATGGTCAGGAAAGGGTGCACAATAAATCGATAGCATGGAAGGAGTGTTGTAATCAGAAGGCGGAAAGCGGAAATTCTGGAAGTTTTTAAACAAAATGTTGAAAACCCAAGATCCACATCTCGCACCGGATCTAATATTGACAATCAGGAAATTTTTTACAATAAATCAATGACGTGGATTGAGTTTGCAGAAAAGGATGTGCAGAAGCAGGTGTTTTATTTAAGATCAACGGTCGGTAAAGAGGCCGCATGAAATCGACGGTGTGGAAGACGTCATGTGGAAAAGAATGTGCACAAGGTGCAAAGAGAAAATCAGAAAATGATATCTGGAAAATCACATAACCATATATGATTTTATTCTCATATCAACAGTCACAGAGAGCTCAAAGAATATCAATGGTGCAGATTGATTGGTGCGGAACTAGTACTACGGAACCATAACCATGGAACCAGGAGTGTGGAAACTCTTATTTGTTGAAGAAAGAAAATTGTGGAAGAGCCGAGTTGTAGAAAATGATAATTGCAGAAGAAGCCAAATGACAAATATGTGTTGTAGAAACTCATGACTACTCAGCGATTGGACTTCTTGTCTATCATAAGGCATTGAACGGTTTGATAAATTATGGAAATGGACTGTGAGGCATACGAATAGGTAAAGGGTTTAAGGATAGATATGTATAAAATGATGTGTATGATGAATGGATGGTCACGCTCTCTGCAGATAGAGAACTGGTGCATGGATTGTTGTCCAAGTGAATATTACAGAATGACAAATGAATCTAAGCTTTTTCAAGAATATTCAGAACAGAGACAATTAGGGGAACCAAGATGAATAAGCAAATCTAGGAGCAAATCATAACAAAGTTGGTATTCATTGTTATATCTTTTTTTCTACATATTGTACTGAACATGTTTTAAGTCTGAGAAACAAGGGTGGTATGGTGGTGCTAAGAAAAACATGTTTTCTTCTTTGTACAAGTTGAATCCTGTACAAGTGGAAGTTGGTGCTTTCGCTCAGTTGTAGCTGGAGAATGTTATTTTAGTGGGTGCTAGAAAAACATGAGGGTTGGTGCTCTCTACAAGAAGGATTTTGTAAAACAGAGGTTGCATCCTCTTTTGAGTAGGTGTTCAAATAAATATGAATATCTGTATGTCTCTATCATGTGTGTGTGATTGAGAATATTAATCTCTTATGTTATACTTGATGTATTATCATAACTATAAATATGTAATCAGTAATAATGGTTTAAATATTGAAAAATGGTTCTAGCTTTGGAAATAACCGATTCACTCCCCTCTTAGTTATTTGAGTAATTTCAACAATTGGTACTAGAGAATGTTCCTTTTGTCTAAAGGTAGATAAGTAAGCTTAAACATGACAAGTTATGAAGGGACTTCATCCAGTAAGCCTTTCCTTTGTTTGATGGAACAAACTTTACCTTTTGGAATGTTAGAATGAAAACCTATATAATGTCCTTGGGAGTTGATGTTTGGGATGTAGTAGAGACTGGCTATGTAAAGCCAGTTTTGCTTACCTCTAGAGCTGACAAGTTGGAATTTAGTTTTAATGCAAAGGCAATGAACGTTATTATGAGTGGTCTTGTAGAGGTTGATTTTGTTAAAGTAATGAATCTTGATTCTGCGAAAGAAATGTGGGATAAGCTTGTAAATAGTTATGAAGGAAATGAAAAAGTAAAGGATTCCAAACTACAGACATATAGACTAAAATTTGAACAACTAAAGATGAATGAGGATGAAAGAGTCAGTAAATATTTCCTAAGAATAGAAGATATTCTGAATTCCATGAAGGGTCTTGGTGAAAAATTTGATGAAGCATTCTTAGTTCAGAAAATTTTAAGATCTCTTCTTGAGTGATTTAATCCCAAAGTCTCAACAATAGAAGAATTGAGTGCTCTGAAAACTCTACCTATTGACCAACTCCTAGGTATTCTGACAGCCTATGAAATGAGGATTTTCAAAGACAAATCCACCACTATAGAAGCTTCCTTTAAAGCAGATAAAAAACATTGATTCTGAAATGGATTTGGTTGAGGAAAAATTTGTAAGGAGGACAAAGAAAGGTTCGGGTCAATACAAAGGAAAGATGCCCTTTAAATGTTTTAAATGTGGAAAAATACGTCATTTTGCATCGAAATGTCCCCACAAGCACAAGAGCCATACTTATGATGATGATGAAAAGTATACATTCAATAAATACAATAAATAGGCTAAACACAAAAAGAAAATCCTGTGTAAATGATGTTGATTTTTCAAAAGAGACAGACAATGATTCCTCTGATGAAGATGAAGTGAATAATTTTATGCTTATGGCCATAGATGATCAATATACAAGGAATGACTTGAATTGTGAGGAAGCCATGGTTGATATAAAAGGTGAAATAATCAGTTCCCTGGAGGAGATTGACAAAATCAAATTAAAGAAAAGGAAACAAAAACAATTATTATTGTAGTATAAAAAGAATGGAAAAGAACCAAGTGAAGATATTGCCTTGTTAAACTTGAAACTAGAAGAGGAAAAGAAAATAGAAGATATTCTTAAACAACAATTGACAGAAGAAAAAAAAGAAATGTGAAGCTTTGGAAGAAGAAGTAGTGACAGCTAGGAAGGAATTGGAGAAATTTCAAGCACTGTACCACCAGAATCTGTCAAGTATCAAAGCCTCAGAATAATTGAGCACCATTCTTAGCAAGAAAAGGTCCCCATGGTTGAAAACAGGTCTTGGCTATGAAGAAGGTTCATGCAACAATCAGTCAGAATGCAAACATACCATGCAAACAAAAGGGAATGAAGCAAGTAACAAAATACAAAATTTAGATCTGAATTATCAACCAACGATAGCTCAGAAACATACTCAACAAAAGGGAAGACCTCCAAGATTTAGGTACCAAATTTTTTTCCATGGTTACTGTTATTGTTTCTCTAATTTTGGTCACAAAGCTGCAAACTGTGCATTTAATTTTAGAAATATGCAATCAAAGAATAATCAATTGCTACAACATAGAACAAGACAGTCAGCAAGCAAACGAGAAAAACATACAACTCAATTCACAACTAAGAGAATAACTCATGATAGAAATAACAATTATTTTGATCTACTGTACAATGAGCCAGAATGTTATGTTTGTCATAACTTTGGACACAAGGCTTCAAACTATCATCTAAAGGATTACAAACCAGACCCAAGAATGAATTTCTCTACTGAAAGTAATAAAGTTTGGAAGAATAAAGAAAATAATAAATGGGGCATAGTCCTTTCTGTTCAAAAATAAAAAGGCCCCTAATATATTGACAGTGGATGTTCCAAACACATGAGTGGAGATAAAGTAAATTTCTATCTCTAAGTGAAAATAAATCAGGAAATATAACTTTTGGAAATGATGCTCCGAGGAAGATCAAAGGAAAAGGAATGGTCAAGTTGAGTAATGGAAAAGGGAAATCCCAAGATGTGCGGTTTGTAAATGGACTAAAACATAATATTCCTGGTATCAGTCAAGTTTGTGACAAAGGATGTGAAGTTGTTTTCACTTCTAAAGATTGCAATATAAAGTTTGTACCCTCATGACAGTTGGTTGCAAAAGGTATAAGAACTGAAAACAATGTCTATGCCTTGAAAGAAGAAAAAGAAGAATGTCATCTAAGAAAGTATGATAAAAGATGGCTTTGGAATAGGAGACTTGGACATTTATTCTTTGATCATAAAATCAAACTTGTGAACAATGGGGTTGTAAGATATCTTCCAACGATATCCAATCCATATGAATCTGTTTGTAAACCTTGTCAAATGGGAAAACTGACTCGCACATAGTTTTAATCCAAGAACTTCACATCAACAAAAAAATCACTTCAGCTAGTACATATGGATCTATGTGGACCATGAAGAAAATAAGGCACAATAGGAGAAAGATATTTTATGTTGGTCATTGATGATTATTCTAGACTTACATGGGTTTCTTTTCCAAAAGAAAAATCTGAGGCACATGAAAAGTTCAAAATTTTTAAAACCCTGACTAAGAATCAAACAAGAAAAATACTGAAGGTAGTAAGATCTGATATAGGAGGAGAGTTATTCTCAAGAGACTTCAAGGGTTTTTGTGATAAACATGGAATTAAGAGAGAATACACTATTCCAAGTACCCCACAGCAGAATGGAGTTGTCAAGAGACAGAATAGGTGAGTGCAATAAATGGCAAGATTAGTGATGAATGAAAGGAATATTTCTCAGACATACTGGGTAGAGGAAATTCACACAACTGCCCATATTCTTAATAAAACTCACCTAATACCGAACAGTGATAAGACTCCCTATGGACTATGGTTTGGAAGACCTTCTTCTATCAAACACTTTAAATTATTTGGAAGTAAATGTTATATCAAAAATAATGATGAACATCTTGGGAAATACAATGGCAGGGACTATGAAGGTATCTTCTTAGGATATGCTTCAAATAGTAAAGGGTACACTTGTCATAATAAGAGGCTGCACAAATTGGTTGATTGTATTGGCATTAAAATTGATGAAGGAATCCCTATAAAAGACATTCAAATAAGAAATGTTGAACCAGATACATAAGACACAGTTGAATTTAAAGAAGAATGGGTCCAAGAAACAAAAAAAGAAGATCCAGAGTCAGATGATGAAATTGCAAACACTCAGACATATTCAAGACAATAGACAGAAACAAAATAACCTTTTAGAATCATTCATAAGAATCACCCTAAAAGTTAGATAATTGGGGACAAGAATAAATGAGTGCAGATAAGAAGAAAGTTGATCAAAGCTTCAGAACAATATCAGATTGCTTTCCTATCAATGTTGGAACCTAATAATTTTGAAGAGGCTGGTGAGGATGAAGATTGGGTTAAAGCCATGAATGAAGAGCTTGATCATATTAAGAAAAATAACACTTGGGAGTTGGTTCCTAGACCTACAGATAAAAATGTAATAGGCTCCAAGTGGGTGTTTAAAAACAAGATGAATGAACAAGGAAAATTTGTGAGGAATAAATCTCGATTGGTCTATAAAGGGTATGCCCAAGTTGAGGGACAATATTTTAATGAAAAATTCACACCAGTAAAAATATTGGAAGCTATCAGAATATTTCTTTCATATTCCACTCACAAGAACTTCAAAGTGTACCAAATGGATGTTAAGTCAGCTTTTCTCAATGGAGATCTAGAAGAAGAAGTCTATATAGAGAAAACTTAAGGGTTCCAACTGACAGACAATCCTGACAGTGTCTGCAAACTGAAGAAGGATCTATATGGATTGAAACAAGCACCAAGAGCCTGGTATTATAGATTAGATAAATATCTATAGGAAAAAGGTTTCAAAAATGGTATTGTTGACACTAATTTGTATATCAAATTTGAAGGTGATACTCTATTAGTAGTTTTGGTGTATGTGGATTACATGATATTTGGATGCACATGATTCTTCTATGAAATGGTTTGGTAATGCCATGTAATATGATTATGATATGTCAATGATAGGAGAACAATCATTCTTTCTTGGTATTCACATTATCCAGAGTCCTGAAGGCTTATTTCTCTCCCAATAGAAGTATTTGAAGGAGATGTAGAACAAAATTCAAATGGAAGAGTCATCACCTATCAGTAAACCTATGGTTGTTGGTTGTAAATTTAGCAAGGATGATCCCTCACCTAATGTTAATCAGAGAAAATATTTGTCAATGATGGGAAGTCTCTTATACATCACAACATCTCATCCTGATATAATGCATGTTGTTGAAATGGTAGGAAGATTTCAATCTACTCCTAAGAAAAGTAATTTGGTGGCTGTGAAGAGGATATTAAAATATTTGAAGGGCACCATGAATTATGGTCTCTGGTATCCTAGAAATCAAAATCTTTAGTTAACTACATATTCAGATGATGATTGGGAAAATTGTTTGGATGAAAGAAAGAGCACAAGTGGAGGTGCATTTTTCTTAGGTGATTCTTTAGTTGCATGGATGAGTAAGAAACAAGGCTCAACATCTTTATCCACTATAGAATATGAGTACATTGCTACTGCTACCTTCTGTACACAAATTCTCTGGATGATTCAGATGCTGGTGGACTTGGAGGTAAAATATATTGATCCCATTCCTCTCCATTGTGATAATACCAGCGCCATTAGTATGTCCAAAAATCCATTCTTTGATTCTGAGACTAAGAACATACCTATTAAGTATCACTTCTTAAGGGATCAAGTTACAAAAAGAGTAGTTCAATTGGATTTTATTCCTTCTACATAATAAATTGTTGATATCTTCACTAAATCGTTACCAAAAACATAGTTTGAGTACGTACAACAAAATCTAGGTATCATATTTTATTCCAAATATATTATTCAGTTTGATAGGGGGAGTTGTGCTATATAGAGTCTTCTTTGACATTGACTTCAAAGAAGGAGAAGTTGTTTGTTACATATGATAAATAGATTTATGATTACTAGTACAACATGCATCCAGAAGTTGAATATTTCCATCAATTCCAAAGGGGGATATTGTTGGAGGTTTTGTGGTCATGTGGAAACAGATCAGAGTGTGATTTGGTTGTCATTGATGGAAACATAATTCCAACCATAAGATCCAAATAAGCGTAGGACTCATAAGAATCCATGGCAGGTGCATCATCAAATAGATCCACAATCGTATTTCTTTTCTGCAACAAAATGACACATATCCGCAAAGTTAGGTCGTGATCAGCATCAAAAGTAGATCTGATGGTTAGGAGTGAACCCACACAATAAATCAACGATCAAGAGAAAATACGTAAATTTTGAAAAGTAATCAGATGAACAGATCTGAAGGTCAGGAGTGAGCCAGCAAAATAAATCGACGGCACAGAAGGAGTTTTGCAAGCCGAAGTCAGAAAGCGGAAAGTTTGGAAATTTTTTAAACAAATGTTGAAACCCCGAGTTCCTTATCTTGCACCAGATCTAATATTGATGGTCAGGAAAGGGTGCATAAGAAATCGATGCCGTGGAAGGAAAAAATTATAAAGTTTGGAGTTTGTTTAACAAAATGTTGAAAACCCGGGATCCACATCCTGCACCAGATCTAAGATTGACAATCGGGAAATGTTGTATAAGAAATCAATGCCGCGGATTGAATTTGCAGAAAAGGATGTGTAGAAGTAGGTGTTTGATTTTAGATCAATGGTTAGTAGAGAGGTCGTACGAAATCAACAACGCGGAAGAAGTCATGCGAAAAAGGATGTGCGAAAGGTGGAAAGCAGAAATTGGAGAATGATATCTGGAAAATCACATAACCAATATTTGATTTTCTTCTTAGATAAATGGTCACAAAGAGATCGAAGAATATCAATGGTGTGGAACTAGTACTGTGGAACCAGAACTACGAAACCAGGAGTGTGAAAACTCTGATGTATTGAAGAAAGAAAATTACGAAAGATTCGAGTTGCAGAAAATAACAATTGCGGAAGAATCCAAATGACGAAGATATGTTGAAGAAACTCATGACTACTCAACAATTGGACTTGTTGTCTGTCATAAGGAATCGAACGGTTTGATCGGTTATGGAAATGGATCGTCGGGCATATGAAAAGGTAAAGAGTTTAAGGACATGTATGTATAAAAGGATGTGTATGATGAATGGATGGTCACCGTATATGTAGACAGAGAACTTGTGCA
This sequence comes from Pseudotsuga menziesii, assembly GCA_001517045.1. NCBI lineage: Eukaryota > Viridiplantae > Streptophyta > Pinopsida > Pinales > Pinaceae > Pseudotsuga > Pseudotsuga menziesii. Next base: position 4,993 of record LPNX010372391.1, on the reverse strand, counting down.
TGGACCATCATCGAAGTGAATATTATAGAATGACATATGACTCTGAGCTCTTTCAAGAATATTCATAACAAAGACAATTAGGGGAACCAAGATGAATAACCAAATCAAGGAGCAAATCAAAACAAAGTTGGTATGCATTATTATATTTGTTTTTCTACATATTGTATTGAACATGTTTCAAGTCTGAGAAACAAGAGTGGTAGGGTGGTGCTAAGAAAAACATGTCTTCTCTGTACAAGTTGAATCCTGTACAAGTGGAAGTTGGTGCTTTCACTCAGTTGTAGCTGGAGAATGTTATTTTAGTGGGTGTTAGAGAAAACATGAGGGTTGGTTCTCTCTTCAAGAAGGATTTTGTAAAACAGAGGTTGTAGCCTATTTTGAGTAGGTGCTCAAATAAAGATGAATATTTGTATGTCTCTATCATGTGTTTGTGATTGATAATATTCATCTCTTATGTTATACTTGTTGNAAATCTGTAATCAGTAATAAGTGTTTATATATTGAAAAATGGTTTAAGATTTGGAAATAATTGATTCACCCCCCCCCCCTCTCAATTGTTTGAGTAATTTGAACACCCTTTTCTTCCAAACTTGAACCTGAGAAAACCTTGAATTACAACCAACGGGATTGTAGTAAATTTAAAACCCCAAGATCTATTTCAATGTCGTGGATCGCACGAAGTATAAATGTAGGGCTAGGATCTACCTTCTCTGGATTTCTCTAGATCTGAAGACTACTTTCCTTCATGGTGATTTGGAGGAGGAAACATATATGGAGCAACCAGAAGGTTTAAAAGTAAGAGGTAAAAATAATCTAGTATGCAAGTTAAAGAAGAGCTTGTATGGGCTAAAATAAACTCCACGTCAATGGTATAAGAATTTTTACTCTTTTATGAATGATCATGGTTTAAAAAGGATAAATTCATATCCTTGTGTATAAACCAAAAGAGATCAAAATGGAAATTTCATTGTCTTATTATTATATGTTGATGACACGTTGATTGTTGGTCAAGATAAAAATATGATTAACAAGTTGAAGAAGGATTTGAGGATCCATTTTGCAATGAAGGATTTGGTTCCATAACAACAAATATTGGGAATAAATATTATGCGTGGCAGAAATAACAAAATTTTGTGGTTGTCACAAGAAAAATAGATTGAGAAAGTTCTTGACAGGTTTAATATGAAGGATTCCAATATGGCTAGTACGCCCCTTACCTCGCACTTTAAGCTAAGTACTAATTTATGCCCTCATGATGACAAGGAGAAGGAAGAAATGAGAAAGAATCCCTATGCTTCCCGGTTGGCAGTTGATCTATACCATGTTATGTACATGACCAGATATTGAAAATTCAATGGGAGTTGTGAGTAGATTCCTTTCCAATACAGGAAAACAACATTGGGAAGCAGTAATGTAAATTTTAAGATTTATTAAGGGAACTATTCATCATTGTTTATTTTTTGGTGATAATATCGTGCTTGAAGGTTTTATAGATGCAAATATAGATGGAGATGTGGATAGTAGAAATTCCAACACTGGTTACATATACACTTTTGCAGGTGCAATAGTTTCTTGAATGTCTAAGATACAAAAATTAGTGTCTCTCTCCACATCAAAGGGAGAATATATGGCTACAATAAAGTCTTGCAAATAAATGTTGTGGATGGAACAATTCCTAGGTGAGTTGGGAATAACACATGACAATTATCTGTTGTATTGTGATAGTTAAAGAGTTATTCACTTGGAAAAAACCCCAACATTTCACTCAAAGACCAAGCACATTGATCTAAGGTATCATTGGTTTCGACGAGCGTTGGAATAGGGGCATTTACAATTGGAAAATATTAATACATCTGAGAATATTGAAAATATGCTCACTAAAATTCTACCAAGAGATAAACAAGAACTTTGTAGAATATTGTCAGACTTGGGAGTGACTTGATGCAACATGGTGAGGGAATGGATCACTACCTCATATTTCATATCAAGTGGAAGATTGTTATGTGTGAGACCAAATATTATTAAAATAAAATATATACTTGTCACTTTTCATTTTTTGATTATATTATTGGAACTAGCTAAGATTAGATGTATAAGTTTCCGAACCATATTTTTGGACCCATGGTTTGCGGCCATGGTATTTGTTTATTGAAACAATATAAATTTGTATTGTTGGTATATCACTGGGGTGCTCGAGTTTGAAGTAATTGGGTCAAAGTATTATGGTGTATGCATATGGTTTGTAAGTAATAAAAGTTGTTGATCCTTCCCTCCCCGCAGTTTTCCCAATATTGTGTTTTCCACGTAAAATTATGGTGTTCAATTTTAATTTATGTAATTATTTCTTTATGTTTAAATCTGAAATTTTATGTGATGTGAAAATTGATTATTAGATCTAGATCTAAATTTGTTGTATAATTTAGAAAAGGAAATTAAATCTATTATATTTTTGAGATATTCAAAAAAAATTATTGGTTGTTGTTTTTCTAACAATAACATTATCCAATTATGTTACCACCATTGGAATGTAAAAGTGAGAACCTTGTACTATATTTACATTACATGTGTTATACATGCATGAGGAATTGAAACAATATTAAGTCCTTTTTATGTTTGAGATAATATTTAATTATGCTAAGATAATGACTAGACATTGAAGAGAGATTACCACTAAATAGAAAAATCTGACACATCCAAGTCTTTATCTAAATTGATGCATACAATTCTTTGTACAAAAATGTGAAGGTTGGCACAGGTAATTTTACAGGCCTAGTCAACTCCAGTTTGTAACTTTGGAAAGTCTAAAAAACACCCTTAGTGTGTCATATCATTCCTTTCATCTCATTAATAATGAATATAATATGCCACAAGTGACTAGCATTAAGCGACTCGCCTCCAAAAGGGAGAGGAGCAACCTGGATCTTAGTTTCTTCATATATGACCAAACATTATAGATAGCTCACCCTCTGTGGACATGATTCTATAGAAGCCTAAACTAAGAGAGAGGTATTGAAACTTAAATTCAAACACTATGAAACTTAAGAATACTAAACACAATTGAAAGATTTCAGATTTTAAGAATGGTTTGCATACTTTAATTAAATATTAAATATTGAAGAACAATAAAACTACAAAACCAAATTTGTTGATATTTTGTAGAACAAATATTTATCTAGTCAACCATTCATAAGGCCTCATATTTTGCTTGTTTTTTATGGTCCGAATCAGCATTTATATATATAAAGTTTGTTTTGAGGCATCTAGATAAGAGTAATTAGAAAATTTCCCATATACATATATCGAACATAGTGGCATGAAATTTTATAGCCAGAATATGAGTCTTGAAAACAAAAAACAATATTCTCATGGTTGTCAAGTTGTTAGGCATGAAAAGAGGAGTTTCACTGTAATACTCCAAAATTTCATAAAAATTTAAAAATCTTCCTATGACAATAAATGTTTACAATCATCGCTTAAAGGGGACATTTAACTCTTAACAATTAACAACATTAAGGTCTAAACTAGAACTAAAACTAATTCCTTCATTAATTTCTGTATCTGCATACTTAATTACTTTCTTTCATAATTCGGTATTAAAGATTGATTTAGCAAGTGATGATTTAAAGTAACATGAGCTGGAACATCTGTTTGTTTACTATGTACTAAAGTTTGTTTTACTGTTTGTAAACATGAAGGAACTTCAGTTCATGTCCTAGGATTACTTATATTTTTAGCTAATGCAGTGAAGTGATTCTTCTTGTACATGTCTTTTTACAGGTAAGACGTTTTGTAATCTTGTTTCAGGATCGAGATTAATTATCTCAACTAGCATAAATTAAATGCTAGTATATTTTTTTAGTTTACAGCTTTGGTCAAAAGAAGGTATCGTCAAAACTATGTAGTTACTTTTATTTATTTATTCATAAGCGTAAGTACTTGGAAACTCAAGCACAACATAGAAATATATGTTTTCTACTTATCTTTGACTTAACCTATACCTCATATTTTTATCCAATTTTTGTTATATTAAGTCCTACATACAACTCTATGGAAGGATAAATATTGCCACCTAGATCTTTGCATTATAAAATTATTTATTACTAAGGTAATTTGTATGTATTTGTATCAACATTCATTTAAATGCCTCATAGGCAATTAAGCCTAAGTCTAGAGAGTTTTCATCGAGTATATAAGAAATTTCATTTATAACAATGAAACTATCGAAATCAAGCAGAGTATAATTTCTTTATCTGCTTATGTAATTACCAAATGAAATGCAAAAGACTACATGATAAGGTTATGAGCGAGGTGACAAATCTTGTTTTCAAGGGTAAAAGGTCCATTAACTAGAGAATAAATATAACCCAAAATATTTGCATGTTTTAATACTAATTATTGGATCCTTATTTTAAAGGTATAGATATTATCTATGCAAAAATTAAAACTAATAATACCTTCTCAAACTATACTAAGGAATCTTATAATAAAAGAAAAGTCTAGTGTTTATATGTTTTTCAAGGAGTTCATAACATAGGTTATGCATGCCCCTTTTTGCATGCATTATCCCAATCTCTCGACATTATAGAACATAAACCCACAAAATATGAGTAGAAGTGGAAAAAACGTGGCGATCAATTGGTGGTTGGGTTTTTATGTTGGAAAAAACCTATTACAAGGGTGAAATCATGAAGTTGGGTGTCTATTCCGTGACAAATGCGCTTCCAAAATCATATTCTAGAATCTTTCGGCCGAACTAACAATATTTTTCGGCCGAAATAATTTAACATTTTTTGGCTGAATATTTGTTTTTTCGGCCGAAAAATAAAAGTTGACGCCGTACCTCGTATTGAACGGCTTGCACAGTTTGCCGGGAAAATACCGTCCGGCTAAGACTGTTGGTCTGATTATTTTTCGGCCGAATAATTCTTCGGCCGAACGTTTATTCGGCCGAGGAATTATTCGGCCGAAAGTTTGTTCGGCCGAATAATTCTTC